>CAWUHX010000370.1:0-258610 GCA_963922205.1 Romanomermis culicivorax
CATCAAAATCGTATAATGTAGTATGAGTTTCGTTGGTTTTTGGGGGTTAAAAATGCATTACGATGTGGGGTGCTTTTGTCTAATTGTACGATAATGCCTTGTTCGGTTAGAATGCTATCTTGGATTTCTGGGCAATTGGGGTTCGAATAAAACTGTATTTTTGTACCGAGAATGCACCTTGTAGTTCTTCTATTATCATGTGTGTTTGCGTGAGTTTGATGGGATGTGTATTTTTGTATTCGAAAGGGCATAAGTTTTCAAATGCTGTTTCATTCCAGATAATAGATCCGTCGGCTGTGACACAATGACCTGATGTCGGTTTGCATGACCCTAGGTCGCCTAATGTAACCTGTCATAGATTTTCCATTCCAAGATGCTATTTGTCCTATTTCTATGATGACGTTAGTGACTGAGGTACAATGGTCTGTACAACACCATGTGTATTCTAGATCAGATAACTGCCCTTCAAAACCCTACTCCAATTTCCAATGTTTTTCTATGCAAGCAGAGAGGTCATACAAGCAGGTATTGTCCAAATCAGCAGAGTCGTAATATTCAAAATTGCATTGAGTATAGGCAACCCCAACCCCTCATGGACATTGACGACCCCGCATTTTACTCAAAATTACCCGCCATAACTAACGGCCCTCAGACTACTTTAGGAACTATCATGCCCAACACCCACCGCCGCAGTGACGAATACGTCCTTGATCTGGACGTACCCGATTGGTGCGCCATGTCACCACCCCCCCCACGCCTGAAGCCGAAAAAATCGAAAAAATCGCCGCCCACCATCCCCGTAGGCTACAAGATCCCCCGAAAGCAAGACACAACGCCGCCCACCGCCCCCGAAACCCCGTCGAAAACAGGTCGCAACTTGTTATCCCTCCTCCATGGCCTGACCCCTGCACCCTACCAATTTCGCCCCCGCCAAACATTGCTACCGACCCCAACAAGTAAGCAAGTCCAAACCCCATCCCATAACTCAACTTCTAAAGTTTTACAGACCGTTCAGATTTCAAACCGGCCACCCCCCCCAGCCCAAAATCGCAAAACGACAACACCAAAAAGCGCCACGCCAAATCGAACAGAGCGAAAAAACACAGTACCCCGCCCGCCTCCAATAAAACACTACATTGGCCATTGTATTGTATATTTTTATGTATAATCATCCCCACATCGTGTAGTGCCCAATTTCAGATGTGTGGAACTTCATTGAGCGGTCACTCAGTCAGCATACCAAAACTTGTATCATGCATGCCCCCTTCCACAGTAGACAAACCCGTACAAACACTCGGAAAAATCTATATCCCCTCCACTAAGCCCCACATTACAGACGCATACAAATGCAGTGTTCGCAAACGCAAAATTTGTACTAATACAGGATTTTTTGGATCAAAAGGTATTGTCTTCGACCAACCCGAAATGCAAAATCTAACCCCACATGTTTGTAAGGCAATCGTTATAGACAAAGAACACAACGGCCAAAAATTATACGAAACCCAACCAGGATTTTGGTCAACAAATAACTCCCTAAGCGTAGAATACACATGGTGTTGTACAGACCATTGTACCTCGGTCACTAACGTCATCATAGAAATAGGACAAATAGCATCGTGGAATGGAAAATCTATGACAGGTACATTAGGCGACCTAGGGTCATGCAAACCAACATCAGGTCATTGTGTCACAGCCGACGGATCCATTATCTGGAACGAAACAGCATTTGAAAACTTATGCCCTTTCGAATACAAAAATACACATCCCATAAAACTCACGCCAACCCACATGATAATAGAAGAGCTACAAGGTGCATTTTCGGTTAAAAACACACTTTTTTCAAACCCCAATTGCCCAGAAATCCAAGACAGCATTCTAACCGAGCAAGGCATTATTGTACAACTGGACAAAAGCACCCCACATCGTAACGCATTTTTAACCCCAAAAACCAACGAAACTCATACTACACTATACGATTTTGATGATTTTGAACCCATCAATGCAAAACTAAACTATCTAGCAGACAAAATACAGGAATTCGAAATTCAAAATTTCAAAAACGTATGGAGTGAATTATGTAGACAGGCACAGCGTCACCTTGATCTCGTATGGCAAATCTTGCGTCTTGATGCAACCCTTGGAGCGCGTGCATTCCTACAGCGAACCGACATAATAGCAGAATTTACAGGAGAAGCCCTCACAGTCTGGCCCTGCAAGCAGGTAAATGCATCTAAAATCTTTTACAACCATAAAATCAACCAAACATGCTACAAACTTTTGCCCATTCTCGTAGGAACCGAACTCATGTTTTCAAATCCAGGAGGCAACGATTTGACCCCTTTTTCGCAAACCGTTGACTGCCATCACATGCATGTAGCCCTTTACAAACAGAATAATACATGGGTCAGTGAAACAGGATCCCCGCATGTCACAAATTTACCTTTAGAAATCGTCTGGAACCAAAATTTTTCCCTTTTCCATTTTAATACACCCGCCATTTTTCATGATCAACTTGCAACAATTTCGACAAACTTACTCTTTTTGAAGCAATACATTTACAAAACTCACACACTCGAAAACGTTGTCAAAAAACTCATCAATTACACCGCCCAAATGTCTCTCAATTCCGATACAGTTTACAACATGATCTCAGGCACTGGCCAAGCACTCGGAAATACACTCTCTGGCGCCGGTCAAGGCATAGAACATGTAATAACCGGTACCACCCAAAGTCTCACGGACGGATTAAACAATTTACTCAAAGGACCCCTGCAAATCATTATAAATCTAGCCGTTATTACTGTAGTTATTGCAGGCGTCTTTTATTCGTTTCTCGTTCTTCGAAAATATTTCCCCTCTCCAAAGCATCATGCCACAAACGAACATGCATACGAAATACCTTCAAACAACAGACATTTACATGAGACCATTCCCCCATCATTCGGCCATGCTCTTTTAGAATTAGCTAATCGTCGTGGGGCGCAAACACAGCAGAAATACGTCCTTGTCGATATCGATACCCCCCGAACTCCTGCAATCGAACTCATCAATCAAATTCAGCAATCCGCATCAAACAAACCACCCCAGAATGTACCTGAAAAACATACCCCTCACATCCCGATTACACTTAACGGCAAATTAATGACAAAAGGCATGATTGACACTGGTGCAGTTTACTCACTCATTGATTCCCGAGTCGCGCAACTTTTACAGTTAGACATGAAACCCCCGCTAGTCCAAGCAAAAGCAGCAAATAATCTCCCGATTCACTTTGTAGGAACCACTTTTGTCACAGTGACAGCCCAAACAATCCAGGAAACAATCATGGTCCATGTCCAAAAAGATTGCACAGCAGACATCCTTCTAGGCAAAAACTTTCTCAGTCGATTTTCGGAATACACTATCAACAATCAAAAATCACAGGTCAAATTTGGCAATGTTATACTACCTTGTGATGGCCTAGAATATAGCCCTCTTTCAACTCGTGGTGGAACTTATCTAGACGAAAAATTAGAATTACCACCCCGTACAGTAACCGAATTTACTGTCCCCTTGCCCAAATCGTACTTACAAGTCAAACAGCTTGAATTCACCCCAAAACCCAAACATTCCTACAAAATTACGTGAAGTACTTTATTTTGATCCGTTCACACCCCGGTAGCCCAATTAAGATGCCCTAATTAATTTGCACAAACGGCAGCTGTCCCCCTAGAACCCACACTAAACTACACATTCCACAGCTACCGTAATCCCCAGTAAAAATCGTAAACAACACCTGCACACAGTAAAATATGTAGAAGCCCCGCCGTACAGTAGTCTCAAGTGTAACAGTAGCGGCGGCCCCACAAAACGTGTGTATACAAAGAAACCGATACAGGAAGCATGCACAGAAGCACAGAGGTGTGGCCAAGCCCACCGTAGAAAGCAAGCAAAGCACAGAAAGCATACAGTACCAGAAAAGCATTAGAGAGGCGTAGTTAAGAAAGCATGAAAAGCGTAGCCGGAAACGACGATTGGCGGAAGAAAATGGACAGAAGCTCGACCTCCCGCAGCGTCCAGGGAGTGGCCAAAATCGCCGTATAAAAGAAGAAGCAAAGCGTGATTTTGGTCATTATATTCTGATTCTTATTCTTGTGTTCTTCCGCGCTCGCCCCCCCATCTTTTCCCTAACCAGAAATACAGACCAACAGGATCTTTTGCATCAGTTAGAACAACAAGTAAAAGATTTACAGTTGCAGATCAAACAAAAACCTCAACCCCCAAAACAGAGTAGCTACAACAATTTCGGTAACAACACTTACAGTAGGAATAATGCTCACAGGAACAATACCACCCCTAGGCAACCCACATGCTTCCAGTGTGGACAAATCGGACACGTAGCTCGTAATTGTAAATCAGTAGGCACCCGAAAATCATGTGAAATCTGTTTCCGTAATAATCACAGTACACGTGATTGTAAAAGCCCATGCATCCACTGCTCCCAAACAGGACATAGATCAGATAACTGCCCTTCAAAATCCTACTCCAATTTTCAATGTTTTATATGCAAGCAGAGAGGTCATACAAGCAGGTATTGTCCAAATCAGCAGAGTCGTAATATTCAAAATTGCATTGAGTACAGGCAACCCCAACCCCTCATGGACATTGATGATCCCGCATTTTACTCAAAATTACCCGCCATAACTAACGGCCCTCAGACTACTTTAGGAACTATCATGCCCAACACCCACCGCCGCAGTGACGAATACGTCCTTGATCTGGACGTACCCGATTGGTGCGCCATGTCACCACCCCCCACGCCTGAAGCTGAAAAAACCGAAAAATCGCCGCCCACCATCCCCGTAGGCTACAAGATCCCCCGAAAGCAAGACACAACGCCGCCCACCGCCCCCGAAACCCCGTCGAAAACAGGCCGCAACTTGTTATCCCTTCTCCATGGCCTGACCCCTGAACCCTACCAATTCCGCCCCCGCCAAACGCTTCTACCGACCCCCACAAGTAAGCAAGTCCAAACCCCACCCCATAACTCAACTTCTAAAATTTTACAGACCGTTCAGATTTCAAACCGGCCACCCCCTCAACCCAAAACCGAACAACACCAAGAGCCGCCACGCCAAATCGAGCAGAACGAAAATATACAGTACCCCGCCGCCTCCAATAAAACACTACATTGGCCATTGTATTGTATATTTTTATGTATAATAATCCCCACATCGTGTAGTGCCCAATTTCAGATGTGTGGAACTTCATTGAGCGGTCACTCAGTCAGCATACCAAAACTTGTATCATGCATGCCCCCTTCCACAGTAGACAAACCCGTACAAACACTCGGAAAAATCTATATCCCCTCCACTAAGCCCCACATTACAGACGCATACAAATGCAGTGTTCGCAAACGCAAAATTTGTACTAATACAGGATTTTTTGGATCAAAAGGTATTGTCTTCGACCAAACCGAAATGCAAAATCTAACCCCACATGTTTGTAAGGCAATCGTTATAGACAAAGAACACAACGGCCAAAAATTATACGAAACCCAACCAGGATTTTGGTCAACAAATAACTCCCTAAGCGTAGAATACACATGGTGTTGTACAGACCATTGTACCTCGGTCACTAACGTCATCATAGAAATAGGACAAATAGCATCGTGGAATGGAAAATCTATGACAGGTACATTAGGCGACCTAGGGTCATGCAAACCAACATCAGGTCATTGTGTCACAGCCGACGGATCCATTATCTGGAACGAAACAGCATTTGAAAACTTATGCCCTTTCGAATACAAAAATACACATCCCATAAAACTCACGCCAACCCACATGATAATAGAAGAGCTACAAGGTGCATTTTCGGTTAAAAACACACTTTTTTCAAACCCCAATTGCCCAGAAATCCAAGACAGCATTCTAACCGAGCAAGGCATTATTGTACAACTGGACAAAAGCACCCCACATCGTAACGCATTTTTAACCCCAAAAACCAACGAAACTCATACTACACTATACGATTTTGATGATTTTGAACCCATCAATGCAAAACTAAACTATCTAGCAGACAAAATACAGGAATTCGAAATTCAAAATTTCAAAAACGTATGGAGTGAATTATGTAGACAGGCACAGCGTCACCTTGATCTCGTATGGCAAATCTTGCGTCTTGATGCAACCCTTGGAGCGCGTGCATTCCTACAGCGAACCGACATAATAGCAGAATTTACAGGAGAAGCCCTCACAGTCTGGCCCTGCAAGCAGGTAAATGCATCTAAAATCTTTTACAACCATAAAATCAACCAAACATGCTACAAACTTTTGCCCATTCTCGTAGGAACCGAACTCATGTTTTCAAATCCAGGAGGCAACGATTTGACCCCTTTTTCGCAAACCGTTGACTGCCATCACATGCATGTAGCCCTTTACAAACAGAATAATACATGGGTCAGTGAAACAGGATCCCCGCATGTCACAAATTTACCTTTAGAAATCGTCTGGAACCAAAATTTTTCCCTTTTCCATTTTAATACACCCGCCATTTTTCATGATCAACTTGCAACAATTTCGACAAACTTACTCTTTTTGAAGCAATACATTTACAAAACTCACACACTCGAAAACGTTGTCAAAAAACTCATCAATTACACCGCCCAAATGTCTCTCAATTCCGATACAGTTTACAACATGATCTCAGGCACTGGCCAAGCACTCGGAAATACACTCTCTGGCGCCGGTCAAGGCATAGAACATGTAATAACCGGTACCACCCAAAGTCTCACGGACGGATTAAACAATTTACTCAAAGGACCCCTGCAAATCATTATAAATCTAGCCGTTATTACTGTAGTTATTGCAGGCGTCTTTTATTCGTTTCTCGTTCTTCGAAAATATTTCCCCTCTCCAAAGCATCATGCCACAAACGAACATGCATACGAAATACCTTCAAACAACAGACATTTACATGAGACCATTCCCCCATCATTCGGCCATGCTCTTTTAGAATTAGCTAATCGTCGTGGGGCGCAAACACAGCAGAAATACATCCTTGTCGATATCGATACCCCCCGAACTCCTGCAATCGAACTCATCAATCAAATTCAGCAATCCGCATCAAACAAACCACCCCAGAATGTACCTGAAAAACATACCCCTCACATCCCGATTACACTTAACGGCAAATTAATGACAAAAGGCATGATTGACACTGGTGCAGTTTACTCACTCATTGATTCCCGAGTCGCGCAACTTTTACAGTTAGACATGAAACCCCCGCTAGTCCAAGCAAAAGCAGCAAATAATCTCCCGATTCACTTTGTAGGAACCACTTTTGTCACAGTGACAGCCCAAACAATCCAGGAAACAATCATGGTCCATGTCCAAAAAGATTGCACAGCAGACATCCTTCTAGGCAAAAACTTTCTCAGTCGATTTTCGGAATACACTATCAACAATCAAAAATCACAGGTCAAATTTGGCAATGTTATACTACCTTGTGATGGCCTAGAATATAGCCCTCTTTCAACTCGTGGTGGAACTTATCTAGACGAAAAATTAGAATTACCACCCCGTACCGTAACCGAATTTACTGTCCCCTTGCCCAAATCCTACTTACAGGTCAAACAGCTTGAATTCACCCCAAAACCCAAACAGAATCCCAAAGTCCATTTCGCAGCTTGTATCTCGGAAAATCAAAACAGTCGCATACGCATATCCGTCCTCAACACACAAGAAACAGCCCAAATTCTTTATCCTGGAACATGCATTGGTACAGTCTCATGTTACATCCCAAAACAAAATGCTCCCGCTAATCTAACCCCTCCAATGCAAAACCAGCCCAACCGTTTTGATACATTCACATGGTTAAAAGAAAACGTCAATTTGACCTCCAGTGACCTCACAGAAACCGAGAAAATGCAACTCCTACGCGCCCTATCGAAGTACCCTACATTATATGCTAAATCCAAAATGGATGTAGGTAGAACCACCCTCGTTTCACATACAATTGACACCAATGGCTCCCAACCAGTACGTAGACAACTTTATCGGACTTCCCCAAAAGAAAAGCAAATCATACAAGCAGAAGTTGAGCAACTCGCAGCAGCAGGTGTCATAAGCCAAAGCAATTCCCCATGGTGTACCAACACAGTTTTAGTTCCCAAAAAAGACGGAGGCCATCGTTTATGCATTGATTTTAGAGGCCTCAACAAAGTCACCAAAAAAGATACATACCCCCTGCCCCGCATAGACGAAATTTTAGACACCCTACGTGGAATGAAATATTTCACGTCCCTTGACCAATCTAATGCATACTATTCCATCCCCATAGCACAAGCCGACAGAGAAAAAACGGCCTTCAATTGCTCAGCTGGCCAGTATCAATTCAATTACCTCCCTTTTGGACTCACTAATGCCCCAGCCACATTCCAAAGGTTAATGGATGTTATTCTTTCGGGTCTGCAATGGAACACATGCCTTGTATACCTCGACGATGTTTTAGTATTCGCAGACTCCCATGCCCAAATGCTGGAACGTTTAGACACTATTCTTGCCCGATTCTCACAAGCAGGCCTTAAGCTAAACATCCAAAAATGCAAATTCTGCCAGCCCCAAGTCCAATACTTAGGCCACGTCATTTCTCAGCAAGGCATTTCACCAGATCCCCATAAGGTACAGGCAATCTATGACATACCCACGCCCAAAAGCTCAAAAGAAGTTAAATCATTCCTTGGCCTACCCTCATATTACCGCAGATTCATTCCAAATTGCTCTCAAGTTTCTAGCCCACTCACATCGCTACTCAAAAAGAACTCAGAATTTTCCTGGGGCCCTGAACAGCAAAATGCATTCACTAAGCTAAAAGAATTACTCATTCATGCCCCAATACTACAGCATCCCGATTTCACAAAACCGTTTATCCTGCAAACTGACGCCTCAAAACTCGGCATCGGCGCCATTCTCAGTCAGCTAGATAGTAAAGGTCAGGATCGCCCCATTGCTTTTGGGAGCCGCACATTGAAACCCGCAGAACGCAACTACCCGATCACTGAGCTGGAAACCCTTGCAGTAGTCGAATTTGTCAAGTATTTCCGCCCTTATCTTTTCCAGCAACATGTTATTGTACACACTGACCACACAGCAGTTCAGGCAGTCTTACAAAAGGAAAACCCGTCCCCTCGCATTGCCCGTTGGGGATTAGCCCTCTCTGGTATTCAACTCGACATTCGACCTAAGAAAGGCACTGCTAACCGCAACGCAGATGCAGTTTCTCGATTCCCCTCACAGACAGCAAAGCAATGCTTTGATATTGAGCAATTAGAAACCCGCCCCGAAATATCAACTATCAATTCAGTTTTGGAAGCCGAAGCAACTGAACAAGAAGAGCAACAGAAAAACTTTGCCGAACTCCAACGCACTGATCCAACTGTCAAAAGTATTTTAGCAAAAATTGCCCAAAAACACCCCCTTACTCTGATCAAATTCGCCGTGCATCAAAACATTCTCTTCCGTATAGTCGACAAACAGGCAAAACTATACATTCCCAAGTCCCAAGTCCAGCATCTCATCGCCTCACATCATGACAGCAAGTTCACAGGTCATTTTGCGGCCCGGAAAACCCTACACTTGCTCAGACAGAAATACTTTTGGCCCCAAATGAGCCGTGATATCAAACGGTACTGCAAAACTTGTCACCCATGCCAAACACAGAAAGCCCTCCGACACAAAGTGCATGCAAACTTGGTACCAATTCAGCCGACTGGCCCCTTTGATAGAGTCGGTGTTGATTGCATGGGACCGTTACCCCTCACTGAAGACGGCAACCGATTCATTGTCGTTTTCATCGATTATTTCACAAAGTATGTAGAGGCATTCCCGACCCCTGACATCACTGCGGCCACTATTGCCAAGCTATTCGTAACCAAAATTGTTTGTCGTCATGGGTCCCCAAAAATCATCCATTGTGATCGTGGCACCGATTTCGTATCCGATCTTTTCTCACGGATCACCAGTTTATGCAATACTCAGAAAATTCACACTACCCCATATCATCCCATTGCCAATGGAGAAGTTGAGCGTTGCAACCAAACCCTAGCCACCCGTATCCGCATGTACATCAATTCAAATCACACTGATTGGGATACTTATCTCCCGTACGCCGTTTTTTCGATCAACATTCATAAAAATGATAGCACTTCGTATCCCCCATTTGAACTACTTCACGGTAGGCAAGCTAATCTGCCGTCAGATGCAGCTTTAAATTTTTTCCCCACGTCCTACATGGTTGACTTAGACGATTACGCCCTTCGTGTAAAATCGCATTTCACAGAAGCACTCTCAACCGTGCAGAAAAGTTTGCAAAAAGCCCAAGCCCACTATACCCGTCAGTATAACAAACATGCTCAGAACATACATTACAAGGCAGGTGATCTTATTCTTTATAAAAATCATTCGTGTAAACAAGGGCTGACTCCAAAATTCCTCCCTCGCCAGAACGGCCCCTATACAGTTACAAACTTCATGTACCCCAACGTTACGCTCAAACACCCCCATAAGAATATTACATTTACAGTGCATGTAAACGAGACAACCCCTTTTTACCTTCGGAAAGCAGCTATCGAATCTACCCCCACCCTTCCTCAACCCCGAAAGCCTTGAACGAGGACGTTCAACTCCGGAAGGAGGGAAATGTAACGTACCTGCTAAAGCAGTACTGTAAATATGTAGCATACTGTATGTAATAGACATTTATTAGATATTATTTTATTTTTCACATTTTATGTCTCAAGGATGTCTGGGATTCACACCCAAACATTCCTACAAAATTACGTGAAGTACTTTATTTTGATCCGTTCACACCCCGGTAGCCCAATTAAGATGCCCTAATTAATTTGCACAAACGGCAGCTGTCCCCCTAGAACCCACACTAAACTACACATTCCACAGCTACCGTAATCCCCAGTAAAAATCGTAAACAACACCTGCACACAGTAAAATATGTAGAAGCCCCGCCGTACAGTAGTCTCAAGTGTAACAGTAGCGGCGGCCCCACAAAACGTGTGTATACAAAGAAACCGATACAGGAAGCATGCACAGAAGCACAGAGGTGTGGCCAAGCCCACCGTAGAAAGCAAGCAAAGCACAGAAAGCATACAGTACCAGAAAAGCATTAGAGAGGCGTAGTTAAGAAAGCATGAAAAGCGTAGCCGGAAACGACGATTGGCGGAAGAAAATGGACAGAAGCTCGCCCTCCCGCAGCGTCCAGGGAGTGGCCAAAATCGCCGTATAAAAGAAGAAGCAAAGCGTGATTTTGGTCATTATATTCTGATTCTTATTCTTGTGTTCTTCCGCGCTCGCCCCGTCTTTATACATTTGCAAGCGGCCGACTATTCGAAAGCATTTAAACCGAGGCCCCCATCCGTTTTTATTCGAAGCGCGTTTTATTTGTCGACGTTCAAGCGACCGTCGAATTAACCGTTGTTGTTGTAACCGTTCGCCCTGCCCCGTATTTGCCCCGCCGTAACGCCGTTGGTTGAGAAGTAAAGTACCTCACTCAAAACTGGTCGTTACATGTTCATCGGCAAATCGTGAGAATCTGAAATACTACTTTCTTTCCACTTTTATGATTTAGAGGCATTTCAAGAAAAACAGACTATATGCCAATAAAACATAAACAGCAAGGTTGTAAGACATGAACTAATTTGTGCTCTTCTATCCCAAGTTTTTGGCTATTGTTTTACAATAATGGTGTGACTAATTTCACCCTTGGTATTTCTCATAAAACGTTTCTGGAGAGAATGAAAAATATATTAATTGATCTGCTATTAGATATGTAACAAAGGAGAATCGAGAATTGTGAAGTCAAAATGATTCCTGTATGGGCCGAATTTGGAGCTAAATCAAGTAAATAGGAGCATTCAAGTAGCGAATTGGGAGCAATCGTAGAGTAAATTTAGGGAGAAACAGTGGAAGAAAAAAAGAGCAAACTAGGAGGAAAAGAGAAAGAAATTGTTCGTGATATTACTCCGCTAGAATGAGAATAGACCTGGCGGATTTTTTTGATCATATGGATATTGCTGACAATATCAAGGGAGGTGATGAAGAAGCACTAATACCAGTGATGAAACTGATTCGAATAAGAATTGTCTTGGAACTTTACGATGACCAACAACTCTATGCTACACACCGAATTCAGAAAGCTGCCACTGATCATCTGGTTGATTCAATTGGCTATCACCTGACTAGGTCAACGAGACGCTATAATGCAATGTTGAAACGCAAGTGTACATATCAGAGTGAACGGTAGAAGGGCCGTTGTCAGTAGGCTCGTGTACTCCAGGAAAACACCTACTCTGGAAAAGGCTGAGCATAATTTCTTGAACATCATGATCTGCAGGGATTAATTGATACTTCGTTATTCGGCATTTTTCTACTTAATTATCAAATTTTTTTCATTATAGTAATCAGCTTCAATTTTGAATGCATTAATTTCTTCTTTCTAGACATTGACCTGCAGCTCATTTATGATCTCTTTGCTTTCACGCCATGTTCTACTTCAGCATTCTACTTCTGTTCCTGCTTATAAATTTCCTTCATTACAAACTGAAATTGTGCTTTGTCCGACCAATTTTTGGCCTTTTTCAATTTGTATTGAATCAGCGAAGTGGGCTGAACATGACCTCATCTTTTTTATATCATTTACTCAAAATTGGATTTTTTTGAAAATAAATTATCTTTTGTCTGATCTAGATCAATCGCCATCAATGCACAATCAAAAAATATCAAAAAAGTTTTTCGACAAAAAATTTTTACATCCGTTTTCCGCCCGAAATAGTGCGTATTCTAATTAAATACCATAAAACAATTTATCAATCAAAGCCAAATTCGATGTTATCTAAAAATGTCACTTCCCTGAGCAGATGATGTACGCCATCGAAGAACGCCTGAAAAATATCTAAAATTTTCACGTCAAATTTATCCAAAAAATTAAGCATCTAATGGAACAATTTCACAACCCCATGATACCAAAAAACTGTATTTGGCACACATACAACTGAAACATCGGCCAATTCCACAGAAAATTCATTTGCTCGTATGATTTGATTCGAGCTCAATTGGACGAAATTCCAGGAAATTGAAACACCCTTATTTGCACAATTCGAGGAGATGAGGAAAAGGCCGCCTCGCAAAATTTTGCAAGGTACCCAATGGTACCTTTTTTGTCTTTCAATCTTCAAAATTGGCCGTAAAAATGAGGGCACATTTTTCTCTCATTTTTTGCTTTACTTTATGAAATTCTCGAAGTGTAAACCATGTGTAAATATGAATCGGACACCGGAAAAAGTTGTAAACCTATTACGGTGTTGAATGGAAAAATTTTCGTCAATAAACGGCAAACATGAAATCTGAAAATCTTCTCCAATAATTTGCCCAAGTAGTTAAAATTTCTTGAGTAGCACCCGGTCATTCACGCACTGCTGTTCAAATCGAAAGTGGATAAGCATGAAGTTTTTCAATGATTTGACGTCGTCGATTATCAAAGAGATGTTTATCGTTTTTCTACAGAATAAAGTATTCTAGTCAGTGAAAATTGCGTATCAAATCAAACCTGCTTTTTTGTTTTCGCTGCATCTATGATTTCAAATTGAATGAGCTATAGACACTGCCGCTCATGGCATGATTATAGTAAGTAAATTATTTACTTTTTTTTCAAGCCTTTCCATTAGCTGATCTAGGAAAAACGACGGTTGGGTTTTGATTACAAAACATTTTTGCAAAGCCGCTTTTTTTGATCGATTGGGACCAATGTGGCTTTGTTTGTTCTTTCCAAAAGGAAAATGACTTGAACCAGACAGAGGCAATTCCAACCATGCTCATTAAGGTAAACTTTTCGAGAAAGTCTTTGGCTCAAAATTAGATTGAAAGGAAAGACCTCGGACATTGAAATGTGTGACCGTTTAGCTTTACACCAATATTTACTTAACATTCGTTGAGATATACCACAATTTGAGCTTAAATCATTTTTGGACGGCAGAACGATGGATAATCATATCTTTGCCCTGTTTTTACTACTTTCGGTATACGACGTCCAATTTTTGCGAGGCTTGATGCCCGAGGTCCGCGAAAAAATCGACAGGATGTTTATCGACTTTTACGCCGTTCTCCCCGGTGATTCGTTGGCAAAGCCTGACTGCAGGCTCCGCATGCACAACATTTTGCGATTGATTTTACGCATGATGGGTAAGTTTCACCCATACATTATTGGGGTGAAAGTGTACCGTATAAGGTTGTAAGTACAAATAATTTTGATTCGTGTGATTTGTGCAGAATTATTTGGAAATAATAAGAAAATCAATGACCGTTCTTTCGAAATATAATACCTTTTGACATCGAGAGTGTCATCAAAAGAACTGAGATTTGATTGATTGGAAGATAAGCATACGAAACGGAAATGGAATCTGTCGAAACGATTCTGAATAAAAGAACTAGACTAAGCGATGTATACAGTTGTAGGATTTTCTGCTCTACTGGCGTTTTTGGCCTGCTCAAATAATCAACCTTTATTTTACAGAGTTCTATAATTTTATCTTTGTATTAAAGAATACTGCACTAAATCTGGTTCTTCTTAAAGTTATGGCATTTAATGAAAAATCGACAAAAATTAGTGGACCGTGTATAAGCTGCCAGCTAGATTCCAAGTCCTCTGGGACTTGAAAGCATACATGGATGAATTTTGGGAATTGATGATCTCATTTATGATAGAAAAATTTTTGTTATCCTCCAAGACCTCAGACTTCGGTTATAAGTTTCATAATGCCGTATATCTTTGAACTAAAGCCGATTTGAGACTCAGTACAGCCACTGTTTCACAACAGCCACTGACAATATTACGGGTGTTTATGTGAAATCCCATAGGCATTTCTGCCAACTATTGAAGGAAGTCTCCGTTAGCTTCGAAAATGGAGCCTAACCATGAAGGTTCAAAAAATGTTATTTCAGAGATTTCTTTCCTGAATGAAGAGCCGAATTTTACATAGCCCCTTGAAAACTCAGGACTTCTAGAGCTGCTTATATCTGTGGTAGACACTTCATTATCAGGCATTGTACCACTAGCTAACACAAAAAGCACATTAGAAAATAACGGACAATCGTGCTTTTGTGTGCTATCTTGGTTTCCTCATAATTTAAAAAACGCATATCAATTAGGTAAAAGCCTAGAGGACTATGTGAGAACTCTTGAATACTGTTTTATGTTCGAATGCCTTTATTTTTAGCTTTTAATAGAAACTAACACAAAAGTCGGGGATTTCAACTAGAGGTCGATCTAGAAACTTATAAACATTTGAAACTCTTATTTTATTAACAACAAGTACGAACAAGAAAATATCATCACATATTCGCAAGCTTTTTTTAGTCATTTTTGGGGCTTGGGCCCCTAAGCATTTGGAAATGGCAAGTAAAATTTTAGGCCTAGGAGCCCTTTTGGCTTCTAAAATTTTGACTTATTTATTTAAATTTTAGTGAATTATAGTTATTTTCCTTCAATTTTAGATTTAAAGTAAGTGTTTTACAGGCTCTAAAATCAGGAAACATCAAAAATTTTTCAGCGCTTCGCGCTGAATTTCATTCTATAATTTTTCGGATTGGTGTATTCACTGTTTCTCTACAAATCAGATTTTGTGCCGAAAAAATTTAGAAAAAGGGATAAATATGGGGGATCGACAAGGAAACGATGAACTTTGGTGCATTTATAGCTCAAAATCTTAATTTTAAAAACTTTATTGTGACTATTATCTTAAATACAGAGCTGAGTTAGAATTCATGATCATGATGACGGTGATTTTTTGAATTTCAAGTTTAATTTGAATTTTCCAAATTCAGTGAAGTATACTATGAACATATTTTTTACTTTGTGAAATTATATTTAGATGTGCTCGAGCCTTATGTTTATTCAACAAGTTACCTTGAATTGATTTTCCAGCATTTTAGGGTGCCAGAATATAAAAATAAGCAACGGAAAGATAGAGGAAACAACTGAGGAATAAGACCATGAGCTGCATTTTCAAAACCCTAATATACTTTTGTACCAGAAGGAAATGAACTCGAGTGCTATCATGGGAGAAGGTTTGTGCAAAAATTAGCGAAATTTTTGTATAAAAAATTTATTTGCACAAAGATTGCTTGGGCGATCTTTGTACATGTAGAAAGAAGCCTGTAAACAAATAAACGCTGGTTGGAAATAAAATTTTGAACAGTAATTTTGTTGAACACGCATCAACTGGTTGAATATCTATGTAATTTAACTGTATAACATTCCACAGTGTGTTACAAGGTCATTTCTCAATATTCTTCAATTAAAATTTTTGGCTCCCAAAATTTAAATTTAGCCCCTGAAAATTTAGGCCTAGGAGCTATTTCGCTCCTGGTTTTCAAACCAAAAAAAGCCTGCATATTCGAACAAAAATTCATTTTGCCCCTAAAAATTTAGGTCTAGAAGCCATTTGGCTCCTGGTTTTCAAACAAAAAAAACCTGCATATTCGTACAAGTAGTTTTACCAATTAAGCAGTACCCCCCTCGAATTGGCAAATTAGCATTGATAAAAATATTGTTGCCCTTTATTTTAGGAATAATTTTTTGGTTACTGTATTTAGACAATGACTGTAGTGGGACATTAACATCTTGTGTGATTGGTGGCTATAGTGGGATGCCTATGTATACTTTGATAGCTACAGTAAGACAGTGGCTGTAGTGGGACTGCACCTTTGAGGGATGGTGGGTGTAGCGACGCACAATTGCACTAATGTCACTTCTATTTTAAGTATAATAGGAACTGGGAATATAAATTCATCTATAAAATTCATTTTTATTTTTTGTTATAGAACCGGGTATTTATAGCGGGCAAATTCGAATCGCCATAACCGACGGTCGAGAGCTCAACATCGATTTTAACTCGAGAATGACTCCGGACGAAATTTCTGATAAAATCAGCGAATACAGTCGAAAAGATTTGGCGTATTACCAAAGAGGGAAGTACAAATACGGTTATTTTTCAGAAGAAAGCAGCAAACGTCGTAGCGAAGAACTATCTTACTGGCTGTACCTAGGTAAAAGCATCTAGATTTAGGGGACATCTGCTTTTTGACAACGCTAATTTTTGGAAAATTTCAATTTATCTTTCGGTATTCTCAATTTTTATGCAGATTTATCATGTAACGAACATGGTGTACGGTTTCCGCCAGGAACAGCATCGGAGCAATCAATATTCTCAGCTTTCATCGGCGGTAAGATCAATTTTCTAACCTGATATTTTACTGAACATCGAGTTAAAGCAGTTGAAGTTGAAGTTCCCGAATTTTTTGGCACGGGGCAGGTTGCAATGTGCAACGTGGGGAAAAATTTTGTTGCACAGATAAGTTTTAGTTGCTCTCTCTAAAATTGCTTAATTCGCTTAACTTCAGTAGAGAAATGATTAAAAGCTACTTCCCTCCTATTTCATTTCTACTTCCTTCTATTTCATTTAATTTGTGTCAGTTCTAGACTTTCGCGTCAAAAACTCCGATTTCGAGGTCTTTAAACCGTTGGCAAAATCATTTTTTCCTTGTGCAACTATCGATCGAGATCTTTACGCCACTTGGTTGGCGAAAGAGGTAAACTATGTTTTATCCATGTTCGATCTAACATACCTTGGGTCAGTAATTTACCAATCATAATTATTCATCAAAAGAGATTGTAATTAAATTATCTTAGCCTGAGAAAGCGCCCAAAGTATTTTACGTCTGACTTGAATATTTTTGATTTTGATATTCTATAATGCTGGAAAATGAATGGAGGAATGAATGAAATTCTGTTTTTTCTTTCTTTTCCATTAACTTTTTTTACCTTTTCAATATCTGTTTCCAGGACGAAAGGCCTGATTTTATGGTGAACTTAGAGTTTTCAGCTGGGCAAACATAAATTCCGAAATTAGGTAAACAATCAAGATTTCACATTCTTCAGCCAGCAAGACCGTCTGCTACTCTGCCATGCTAATGTAGTTTTAATCATTTTTTAAATGCAAAAACTTTGCGTTCACGGAAGCCGAAAATTCTAATGGACTGCAGAACGATTTTGCGAATATAATAAAGAAAAATCTTGATTTTCGTTCAATATGTCAAAAAACAATACAAGATCAAGTAATTACCAATAACATACTGATGTTTGAAAGCTATAAGCCTAAGCTAGTCCGACCTTTTCTAACTATAAAACATAAATGAGTTGTCACTCAATCGATATACTCTTACGCAATTTATTCTAGTGATATGTGTTAGTTTCGTATGTTTCCCATATAATAACCATTTAATGATAAAAGATAAAAGATAAACATGATAAAAGACTTTCTGCCCTTTGGTTTCACATTTCTTCCAACTTTCTGCTGATTGAACTTTATAGCGCGTTGGTCAATTCCATAACGTAAAAAGAATAGGTCGCCCTAATACTGTATGCCATTCATAAAAGCTTTTTTGTTTGTTAAACACTATGGCGTAGCCGTTACTCTGGTCAACATCATGACATCACACGTAATGGTCAGTCCGAGTTGAGATATAAGAAGAACTACAAAAAGTTTGTATGTTTGTTCTTTTTTCACAAACAGTTCAATATGTACCAAGTGGTCATTCAAATCAATTTGTGACATCATAACGTAGTCAACATCCAACTGCAGTATGACCCCATACCAACAATATTTCATAGTATACAGTCTTCTCATGATTTTACGCACAAAGCAGACCTTCTGACCTTTAGAACTCATCAGACAGAATTATGCCTCTCATTAGTTTCTTTGTACACCAGCATATGGCACCGTTCCTATTCTGGGGCCCAAGGGGTGCAATCTTTGAGAGACTTCCTCCCATGGTGGAGGAAGTCATTTAGCACCATATAATTTTTTAAAATTTGTAATCTGGTGCTTTCTGGTAATATGATTACCATCTGGTATGTCAGCTGTTGACCATATAGACAGTCAATAATATTTTTCAAAAAATCGACACTGGCTGGTAATTTTGATACCATCAGGTATGACAGCAGTTGAACATCTACTCCACAATAAGGGGACACGTTTTTCATGGTTTTGCGACATGATTTTTCTTATTCAGGACACATTTTTTATACAAAATACATGAAAATCACGTCTGAAACAATGAAAAACATGTCTGGAAAACAATGCTTAAGCATAGGGAATCACTGAAAAAAGTATCCTATAGTCTGTTTTTTTATAGAATGCTTCTAAATAGAAAAGTGACACAAATCAGTACCATCGTCAAAATCACTTACATAGAGATTTTATTGTAAAATTTTTCACTCAAAAAATTGTTAAAGGTTAGGTCAGTATGCTCACAAATTTTCATTCTTCTCTGATATATTGTTTATCCGAAAATCGTGAAAATCTGAAATACTGCTTGCTTTCCACATTCATTATTTAGAAGCATTTCAAAAAGAACAGACTATAAATGAGAAAAAACTGTGTCCCAAACAAAAAAAGTTTGTAAAAAAAGTAAACCAGTAAAACCATTAGATTCTGAAGGGTCGAGGATCTTGGGGGGTATTACATTCAAAAACGTAAAATTTTTTTGCAAAAATGAATGAATTTATAAGAATTTTGAAAAAATTGATAATGTCTGGTGCAGGGCCGCAAGATTTTTTCATGGGGGGGGGGTAGCGGACTAAATTTTTTTTGCTGAATAGCCCCAGAAAAGGTTGATTTTACGCGATACACTGTTTGCATGCTGCTTCAATGGGGGGGGCGGCCGCATCCCCCGCCCCCTCCTGCACGGCCCTGGTCTGGATCAGCTGTTGACCATAATCTACAATAATTCATTTCAATAGTTTTATAATTGTCGAACGTTTGGTTTGTCTGACATCATTCCTGAGAAAAATTTAGTTGAGCGAAAATTTTTAAAAAGGAGTTGTAGAACTATTAAGGCCCTGTCATACTTCGCCGCGAGGTACCGCGCGGCGCCGGTTGTCCTATTCATAGTAACAAGCGGCTGCGCGCGGTGGCTTGTCATACCTCGCCGCGCGGCGCCGTACGGCGCCGCTTTTTTACTTTTGGA
This sequence comes from Romanomermis culicivorax, assembly GCA_963922205.1. Classification (NCBI taxonomy): domain Eukaryota; kingdom Metazoa; phylum Nematoda; class Enoplea; order Mermithida; family Mermithidae; genus Romanomermis; species Romanomermis culicivorax. Next base: position 20,076 of record CAWUHX010000370.1, read on the forward strand.
TTTTGCTCGTGTCAAAAAATGTGTATTGCTCGTCTCGACAAATGCAAAATATGAAAAGTGCGAAAAAGATGAAAAATACGAAGAAAATCGAAAAATAAAAAGCGCAAAAAAATCAATCATTCCTGCACGGTGCAGATAGAACCTTGCAAAAAGCTTAGTCTGAAGATTTTGGGCTCTTGCTTCAATTTGCTTCTCATTCCAACGATTAATAGCTCTTGAACTGCTGAGAAATATCAATTTTATATAAATTGATTTCGGAAAGTTGAATATACAGGGTGAGCCAAAAAAAAGCCGTCCGGTGCTGACTCCCATAACTTTCGAACGGATGAAAGTTTTATAACGCGGATTGCTGCGTTAGAATGCCCTGTTTGTTTTTGGTGCAAGGCCCAAATTTTATGTTCTCGGCTTTGATGGTTACTGTACAAACAGAAATTTAGTAAAAGTAATCATTTTTCAAAAAGTAAAAGTTGTCCTATTGTGAAAAAAAGTTTTGTAAAGCTTTTTACACACAATAATACTTTAAAATTCACCCAGATTTGTAAGTTAGACGTAATTTAAAGTCGGCAACTTCTTGTTTGAATATGATCAAAATATCGCCAAAATCAAGAGCTTCTGTTATGAAATTGGAAAAAAGCAAAATTGAAGCAAAATCAATTCTGCCATTGACCAGATCTAAAAACGGTTAAAATTATTGGTGAAACAGAAACTAGGACGCACTAAAGCGGCTCTCTTGTAGTTTCAAGCTGTTATATGGTTCTTATGATTGGATCTATTGTGCTTTTCTGCCGTGAAACATGTTGATTCTGTAAATTTTTAAATATTTATTATCAAAAAAATTGACGTTTAGTTTTTTTTTTATTTTAGTCAGTCAATATTCAAGAAATCTGACTGAAACTATGCAGTTCTTATGCCAAATGTTTTATCTATCGATGACAGGAAACTGCACTAAAAAAGCTCGACCCGTTCGAAAGCTATAAAAGTCAGTACCGGTCGCCTTTTTTTTGGCTCACCCTGTATATAGACAATTATTGATTCAGATATGTACTATATACAGGATCCAGATCTGATCTGGTTCCAGTCGGACCTGCTGTTTAGGACCCAGATTCAAAGTGGATCCATCTTTTCCCTAGTATTCGGGAAATCGGGACATTCAGGGAATAGGGACTAATGCATTTTTCGGGGAAATAGGAAATTTATTCATTATTCAGGGAATCGGGACTTAGGGGGAATATGGACTTTCGGACAATCGGGATATTTGCGGAAAAGGGACGTTGGGGCAATAAAGACACAATCGAAATGTGCGAGTACACTTGCTGTCGGAATATGTTTACACCTACTTCGCATATTCATAATTTTTACACATTAATGTCTTCATTGCAAATTGAGTGTTTTTTGGGTAACATGGGAGCAGTCTCAGATGTACATATGTTAAGGGAATGGTCCAAAGATGAATCAGCTGACACATCAAATTCTTGGACTAGATATTCAGTTTCTAAAAAAAGTTAAATTCCATAACATTGCTAGTTGACTGAGCAACTCTTTTTTGCTTATTTCCTTCTAGGATGCGAGTATTTTCTTCTGTATGAATTTTTAATTTTGAACCTTAAACTCTGCATTCATAATTGTTCTGGCACATCTGGTTTCCTGATAGATAAACTACTGGAGATGCATTACCTGAATGTAACTTTGCATATTTTTAAGCTTTAAACTCAAGTACCTTATGAATGTGATGTGCCCAGAATGAAATGTGGCGGAAGTATTCTGAAGACAGCTTTGAAATCAACTTGGAAAATTGACTGAAAAACAGCTAAATCCATTTCAGACAGAAGAATAATGTCAAACAGCGGATTTAGCGATGGAAAAAATTTTTACCTGTGAAGTTGGGATATAATTCTTCAAAAATTATGCATTGTTCTGCTGAAGCTCATGTGCTATAAACGAAAATGTTGATGAGTGATTCCTTAATCAGAGCCTTGAGTTCTGGCATGAGTCTTGAATATAGCTCTTGCTCACTGAGCTTGATGGAAGGCAGAAAATTAGGGTGTCAGAGGGTCAATTCCTCTGACCTTTGGCCCTCTATTCATTATATTTTTATTTTCTAGAGCTCTTTGTTGTCAAAGTAGCTCCAATTTTTATTAAGTAAACAAACCGACAAAACGGTTTGTGCCACACATTTTTGGTCCAAAAACAAATAAATGGTGGGCGCGAATGTTTTGCATAATACATGCAAGTTGATGTTAGGCGCATTGCAGTGTATTTTTTCATTCTTAATTCGTTTATTATTGTCATCTGGTCGCATCTTTTGCGTCTTCAAAGAAGACTCGTGGCGACTGTGGAAGGAGTGAGGACGCATTTATTGTTCGTATTATTGTGTGTTTTCGATTTCGTGTGGCGGACGCGTCTAGAGGATTCCCCGCGACCTGAGAAGATTTTCGACGTTCCAACTTGATCGAGGAGAGGAGTGAGTGGTTGTTCAGCAGTGAGGTAGACTGTTTTGCCAAGCTTTCAGCTTAGGTCGTGGATTCAGATACCCGAAAGTCCCTGGGGCTCTGTGCACAGGGACTAAGAGAAGGGTCAGCGACTCAGGGAGGAAATCAGTGTTCGTATTCATATTTTGGCATTTTGTATTCCGTTTACCACTTGCTCACGGTTGTATTTGCACATTTGTCAGTTCCACAATAAATATCTTTGTTTAGCAAGTCTCTGTGACCTGCAGTAGGATTGTATCTAGCACCGGGTTAGCGTCAGGGGCCGTACCAGATTGGATCTCCCAGGAACCGCAGCTAGGTAGCCGAGGGTATACGAGCACTACAATACGACATTGGTGACTTGTACAGCTACGAAGGTAAATTATGAAGAAATTATCGAAACCGAAATTAACTGTGCGGAAACAGCCTGGAAGACGACCGAAAGTAACATTATCGCAAACTGAATCGACCAAAGAAGATCATGCCGAACGATTGGCAAACATGGAGGCGACAATCGAACAAGTAGCAAAGAAATTCGCGAATTCACCCGAGGATAGCAATAAAGATCAAACTTTGGACGCAGAAATATATGATTATGCGGATCAGGGGATACAGACGTCCTCGGGTTCAGTGTCATCTTTCGAGAAAATTAATTTAACCCCAAAATCGAATGTGGTATCGTTTCGTAATTCGAAATATACGCCTACAATACCAGAAATCGACGCAAAAATTGGTATCGAAACAAAACCGAGGAATGAAACCGAAAGGCCGACGAAGGGAAATTTGCAGGATGTGGCCACTTTAGCCATCCTGGAATCAATGCAAAGAGCTGTTGATAAATCAACAAATGCCGTTGATGTGGAAAGAACGAAAGCAGCGCTCCGGGAACAAGAAATATTAGAACAACTTATGCAAGAAAGAGCAGAGCGAAAATTATTGGAAGAAAGGTTACGAGAACAGGATCAACAAAATGCGAGAAAGATAATGGAAGAGGTCGAAAAACAAATGCGGGAATTGATGAGGAAAACGGATAAGAAGCTCGATGAAAGAATATCGAATTATGAAAATACGGAAATACTTCAGTCTGAACCGGTTAAAGACCATTTAGACAGGAGTTTAGAAAGAAAATTAAATTGGTTCCAAAATCATCTCGCCCAGGCCCAGGCTCAAGGTGCACAACATCGAAGGATCGAGGATGGAATACCAACGACGTCATGGAATCACGGAATGGAACAGCCCACATCTGGAAGTATCCCTGGAAATCAGCAAGATTATGGACGATATTGTGAAGATCCCGAGAAAAGAATCAAGATAATTTTGGGTCGAATGAAGAATAAAGAAATATCGGATAAAATGGAGGCCGCAGAAATACTCAATTTTTTCGCCTGTTTGGAAGGCACATTCAAGCCTGAAGATACAGAAGATTTAAGAATTGAAGTACTCTGGCGATGCTGCGATTTTGAAACTTCGACATACGTGGATAAGAATAGTAGCTATGAGGAAGGAAAAGCAAGCGTGATCAGAATGATTGCTCCCAAAATGGACACTCCTGCACTCAGAAGGGAGTTACATGATATGAAAAAACGAAAAGGGGAGACCACAAAGGATTTTCTACGCCGAATAAAGACCTATGTCCATTTATTAAATTATGAAAAAACCGAAAATGAACGAAATCGAATTGTCATCGAAACGTATTTTCACAAGGCTCCAGTGTACCTCCAAACTCGAATGGAGGGTCGGCTTCACGAATTCAAAAATATCCCGTCTTTGGCGGAATTCGTAAACAAATTAAAAGCCGATACGACGGCCTGGAAGGAATTCAGCGAGGACCAGGAAGACGGCGAAGACGATCGGTTGAATCGAGTCTATGAAAATACAAGATTTAATAACTTACAAATTCGTCAGCAGGATAGCAGTACTAGTCAACCGCAGCAAATTCTACGGCCTCAGCAAATTTTTCCACCGCCACCAGCATTTCAGGCCCCTTTATCTCAACACGATATTATGAAAATGGTTAATGATGCAATTAGGAATCAGGGCCCTCCAGCTCTTAATCGTTGGGGAGTCAATAGTAATCCTAATAATGTACCATACAATAATTTACCTGATAGAACTTTGGGAAATCCGTATCGTCGACCATATTGTTCATATCATAAATCGAATAGCCACTCGTCGGAAAATTGTTTCATTCTTCACCCTGAATTGATTCAACCAACGGATCAGGGGAGGTCGTGGAATCGTGGCAACAATTTTTACAATCCAAGTTTTGATCATCACCGTGGCTCTGTAAATCGCGGACGAGCTGGATTCACTAATTTCGGCCAACGGATGCCATATCATAATAATAATACAGAGCAAAATCCAAACGTGGGCTATTATTATCAACAAAATAACGTTCCACAGGCACCGCCAAATGTTCCACCACCAGCGACAGCGCCACCCGCAAATAATCCTCCAAATAACTCGGTAAATGTAATCAATTCCCAAGAAGCTAAAAAAGAAAATCAACCAGAAGTTATAGCCTTGGATGGAGTTCTAATCGAGAACTATGAGCTAAATTTGGCGAATGTTATCAATTCTACTTCAGAAGCGAAACCTAGACTCGCCAATGATAACGAACATCTATTTTTGGAAAACTTTCGCAAATGCCAACCATTATTAATACCCGTTAAAATTCGCGGGGAAGAATTTAAAGCCTTAATCGATATGGGAGCTCAATCTAGCTTTATGAGGACAGATACAGCGTCGAGACTACTGAATACGCCTAAGACAAAATTCCCTATCTTAAATTCAGTAGTAACAGCTGTAGGAAAACGAGTAACAACATATGGCCCTACATTTATCTATGTCCGAACCGGTTTTGGAAATTTACTGGCCAGATTCGCATTACTAGATAACCTGAATGAAGGTATTATATTGGGTCTAGATTTTCTAACCCATCCTAGTATACAGGCGGCTATCGATTTTGGAAAAGGCCACATACGCCTAGCGAACATAGAAAGACAAATTATTAGTGAAACACTATTTGACGATGCGCAAATACCACCGCGGCTGCCAATTCCAAATAATCCAGTCGTTTTGGATGATGTACCTCTACAGGAAGAAGTTAAGGAGGAAGATCTGCCAGAATTAGAAAGCAAGGATGATCAAGAAGAAGTAATGCGTATAACTGAAATGGAGGAAGAAACTTTTATTTGGACAAAAAACGGGACATATATTCCCCCAAATACCACTTCTTTTGTGCAAGCTGTGGTTTGGCCACAGAAAGATTGGACAAAGGGCCCCATAGTGGTAGAAGAGACAGGGAAAGACACTTTATTTGACATCGACGCCTCAATTGTGGACGCTAGAAGTAATAATTTCCGAATTCTACTCATAAACGAAACGAGTAAAGGGATAAAATTGCGCGGCAATGAGCTAATAGCAAAATCCAAAACGAAGTTCGTAGGGCCAGAATTTGACGAAAAAATACATCAACTGCAATCGGAGCCTCAAACTCAATGGCAAATCGAACCAGAATTCGTCAAAATTGTTACGCAGTTGGTAAAAGAATCGAGTGTCGATAGAGAAGGGCAACAACAGCTTATGAATGTCTTACTCAAGCATAGGCAGGCATTTAGCATGAAGAACGACCCTTTAACAATGACCCACGAAGCTGAACACAAAATCGATACAGGAAACGCGTTGCCAGTCCAAAAACACTACTGGAGAGCTCCCACCATGCAAAGGGATATTATTCGTGAACATGTGAAAGATATGATGGAAAAGGGTGTCATTGAGCCTTCTAGGAGCCCTTGGGCTGCACCATTGTTCTTAGTGGGCAAAAAAGATGGCACATGGAGACCAGTAGTCGACTACAGAGGAATCAATCAAGTGACAAAGGACGATAAATTTCCGATACCTCGAATTGATGATTATTTAGACGCGTTAGGAGGTGCACGATATTTTTCCACGTTGGATTTAAAGTCCGGGTACTGGCAGGTACCTATGCACTCCGAATCGAAAGAAAAAACAGCATTTATATGCCAGGACGGTCTGTTCCAGTTCAAAGTGATGCCATTTGGGTTAAAAAATGCTCCCGCAGAATTTCAGCGTCTCATGGAACGAATTCTGTATCCATACGTATGGAAAATATGTTTAGTATACATCGACGACGTCATAATTTTTTCCAAAACCGTCGAGGAGCATTTAGAAAATCTGGAGACAATATTTCGATGCCTGACAAATGCGAACCTCACACTGAAACCTGACAAATGTTCCTTTATGCCAGCCAGTGTAAAATTTTTAGGCCACATATTGGACAAAAACGGAATGTCAGTTGATCCGCAAAAGATAGAAGCAGTAAAAAATTTCGAAGTACCTAAATCCGTCAAGCAGCTACAGAAGTTCTTGGGGTTAGTACAGTGGTCTAAACGTTTCATCCATAATTTAGCCTTCATCGCTCAACCTTTATTTAAAGCCCTTGTAAAGAAAAATAGGAAGGAAAAGTTTGAACTTTCAGAGGAACAGTTAGCAGCTTTTGAGAGTGTAAAGAATGCCCTAATGACGGCACCCTTCCTTCGTTATCCAGTATTCGACGGATCGGCGAGATTTGTAATTCAAACAGATGCCTCAGGAACAGCGATAGGGGCAATATTGTATCAGGAAACGGAAAATGATCGATGGACAATAGCCTACTCGAGTAGAGTTCTAAATGATGCCGAAACAAGATATTCGACAACGGAGAGAGAATGTTTAGCCGTAGTTTACGGGTTCAAGCAGTATAGACACTACGTTATGGGGTTTAAGGTCACAATTAGAACAGATCATAAACCACTTACGTGGCTCTCCGCAGAAAAACAACAAAATCAAAGGCTGTTGAAATGGGCTTTATATCTTGGTCAATTTAATTATACATTCGAATACGTAGCCGGACGAGAAAACGCCTTCGCAGATTTCTTATCACGATCCGAAGAGAAGGAAAAGAGTCGAAACAAGAAACAGGAAACAAAGGAGGAAATCGAAGATGCGAAATTGAGTGCAGAACCCGAATGCATGGCAGTAACGCGAGCCATGACGAGACAAATGCTTGAACCCGAGACTCAAGAAACATTCATTGATCCCCCACCGCCGACGCAACAAGAAATAGATCAGATGCCAGAGGAAGCAAAAAAGGAATCGGAACTATTTTCCATGGACTTGGTGAAAAAGCAACAACAAATGGATTCAAAATTGACCGATATTTTCAAAAATATTGCAGAAAATAGCTCGAGAAAGTATTTCAACAGTTTTCATCTGGAAAATGATATATTGTATCGGGAGAATATCCATGGAAAAAATCAGTTGGTGATCCCTACAAAACTTAGATACCTGGTCTTACACCAATACCATGGTAACACATTAATGGGACACCAAGGTATAGATCGAATAATTGCGGTAATCGGAAACAAATTTTGGTGGTCAAACATGGAGGACGACATTATCAAATGGATAAAATCTTGCGTCGTATGCCAATTGTGCCGCCCGATAACAAACCCGATTCAACCACTTAACCCAATACCCGTTTCGTATCCTTGGGAAATAGTAGCAACTGATGTGGTCAGTATTTCGCCTCTACGGGAAAAAAGACCATACGTCATCCTATTTATGGATTATTTTACTAAGTGGGTCGAAGCCAAATGTATACCAGACCAAAAGGCTGATACAATAGTGAAAGCATTCATGGAAAAAGTTATCTACACCCACGGAACACCGAAACATCTGCTGAGCGATCAGGGCTCAGCATATATGTCTCAATTAATGACGGACGTTTGCGACCTTCTAAAAATCAAGAAAATAAATACGACACCATACCATCCCCAATGCAATGGTATGGTGGAAAGATTTAACAGAACCCTAATTGAACAAATTAGGAGGGTGGCGATAACCGATCCAGATGATTGGCCTCATTATCTGGAACAAATTTTATTTGCCTATCGAGTTACGCCCCATAAAACCACGAAAAATTCGCCACACAGTTTGTTGTATGGCCATGAGGCAAGATTTCAATTTGACAACGAAATTGCGCGGCCGATAATTATGCAGAACAATTATGACACATATAAATACATGTTAACGGAACACCTCCTTAACACGTACAAATCCATAAATGAAAATCATAAAAAAGCGGCGGCTGAACGAAAATTACAGTATGATAAGAAGGCTCGCGAGAAAACATTTCAAGTGGGTGAACTTGTGCTCTATCAGAAGGGAATAATAAAAGGGAAAGCGGATACAACAAATGATGGACCTTACGAGGTGGTAGAGATACAGAATTTAGATAAAAATGTCATAAAAATACGCCGCGCCGGAAAACTAGATTCACGTGTACAGTTAGTCTCAATTAATCGCGTAATGCCTTTTGTTACGCGAACACCTGAATTTTATTGTAGCTCATAATTCGTTTTATCATTGTATTTTTGTGTTTTGTTCGAATTTTGTTCTACATTGTGTTCCTTTTTACCAATGTCTTATGTATTATATTTTCTCCCTTTTCTTGCAATTGTTTAATCGTACTAACTTAATTTTGGTAATTTTTATGGTAGTTTTAGGCGCAGATCAAAAGATAAGCCCAATTTTCAGAACTTATCGTAAAAAACAATATCTTTTCACATGCTTGGTGTGATAGATAGAAAATGTTCATTAATCCGTATGTTGGTAATAATTTTATTGCAAACGTTTCACCCGGTGATGGAACCGATTTTCAAAGTATTCATTTGGTATGGAATCCCACGATGTCCAAGATGGCAAGAATCTCATCCGGTTGCAAGAATGGCGATATAATATTAATTTCGTATTGAGCGGATAAAGAATTCAAAGAGAACGTAATTATGAAAAATGTGACTCTAAATTGGCTGGCCAGCAATTTATTCGCCGAGGATTTTGGATATTCGAGAGCCTGATCAACTCCCTTATAGCCAAATTTATTCTTGTGCGTCGGAGTCGTTTTGTGTGTACTATTGGAAATTATTAGTTCGAGAACCATATTTTTATGTTGTAATATTTGCCGCTTAATACAACCTATCGATAGTTTGGAATTATTCATGGGTGTTCTTTGGCCGACCTTGAATGGTTACCGAGGAGCATTATGTTATGGATAAAAACGTTTTGCCATTTCGTCAAAAATTTTGTCGATGCCCATTGTTGCAGCCAGGAATGTAGTATTTGCCGCTGAATTGTCGTGGACTCGGGAAGGTAAGCATTGATAATTTAAACCGCATTCTTTTTTCAGAGATGACGTATCACTTCAAAAAAGTTCCCCCGACAGAGGCAGTTTCGAAGAAATCGGTTTCCTGGTTCAACAATAGTCCTCAAAGTATGAAAATTGGAACGATATTTGCCCCATGGAACTGGAATGAAGAACTACAACGTCCATGGCGTGGCCATTATGTGCGATGGTGAAAGTAAATATATCTTTGTAAATTCTTGACCTTGCTCTTTGTGAGGCCAGGGTAACTATGTTGTGTGCAAAAATCCTTTTTCAATGTAATTTTTCTACATTCTGATTTCAAAGTTTTTCTATGTCTATGCCTTGCAATATTATATCTCCGGGATCTGTGCCTTAAAAATTGCCTCGTTCTATTAATCTCATAAATTCATTTTATTCATTTTCTCATTTGTGTTTCCTTTTATTGGCACTTGTGTGAATTTACGTTTCTTCTTTTTCTTCTCATGTTGAGTAATTATCGTAGAAATTTTCGTAAAATTTTTGGATTTTTTTTTTGCCTTTCCGAAATTGGTCACCAAGTTACGTCACGCATGCGCTAGGCAGCTTCGCGCTACCATTTCTAAATTTTTCTCTATTCTTTTTCCAAAACATATACATTTTCATTTCAAAACCTTTTTGTGGCACAGACTGTGTTGTGGGTTTAAGTTTACATTTTAATAACGCAGACCTACTTTAACAACAAATACCATATACATTTTGGTTCAAAATCTAGACAGCCAAAGGGCCAGAGGATTCGGTCTTCGGGCATCCTTTCTCCCTGGGGGCAGATAATACCAAAGGCGTTGGGGGGGCCAGTGTCCGGCCAAGGGGCCAGAGGAGCAACGGCGGCGGAAATTTCGAAAGTCTTGCGGGCTCTCCACAATCGACAACCCCCCCTCCGGAGAGGACGGAGATGAAGGCCAAAATCGGTGATGGAGGAGCCGCCGATACCAAACACATCGACGGCAGTGGGGAGCGGCCCACAACTTAACCCGGGCACCGCAGGGGTCGCCGCCGATCAAACAATTTTTATTTTTTATTTGTCAAATTCGGCCCGAGTGCCACGAACGCTATTCGTTCAAACGTTTTTATTTTTTATTCGGGACCACGAGCCCACGGGGCATTTTATTTGTGAATTTTGTAGCGTCGGGGGTAGCATCCGGCGCAATTGGCCCAAAGTTGTATAGGATACCGTTCGGTACGGACATTTTATTTTTATTGTTTATAATTGCGTCAACGGCGCGTAGCGTCGTTTTGTTGAACATTTGGAGTCGCCGAATCGTCGGCGTAGAGGGTCTGGGGCCCTTGGGGGACCTCCTGACTTTTCCCTTCGCTGGCGGGAAAAGTCTTGCCTTTGGGGGGAGGGATGTCAGAGGGTCAATTCCTCTGACCTTTGGCCCTCTATTCATTATATTTTTATTTTCTAGAGCTCTTTGTTGTCAAAGTAGCTCCAATTTTTATTAAGTAAACAAACCGACAAAACGGTTTGTGCCACACATTTTTGGTCCAAAAACAAATAAATGGTGGGCGCGAATGTTTTGCATAATACATGCAAGTTGATGTTAGGCGCATTGCAGTGTATTTTTTCATTCTTAATTCGTTTATTATTGTCATCTGGTCGCGTCTTTTGCGTCTTCAAAGAAGACTCGTGGCGACTGTGGAAGGAGTGAGGACGCATTTATTGTTCGTATTATTGTGTGTTTTCGATTTCGTGTCGCGGACGCGTCTAGAGGATTCCCCGCGACCTGAGAAGATTTTCGACGTTCCAACTTGATCGAGGAGAGGAGTGAGTGGTTGTTCAGCAGTGAGGTAGACTGTTTTGCCAAGCTTTCAGCTTAGGTCGTGGATTCAGATACCCGAAAGTCCCTGGGGCTCTGTGCACAGGGACTAAGAGAAGGGTCAGCGACTCAGGGAGGAAATCAGTGTTCGTATTCATATTTTGGCATTTTGTATTCCGTTTACCACTTGCTCACGGTTGTATTTGCACATTTGTCAGTTCCACAATAAATATCTTTGTTTAGCAAGTCTCTGTGACCTGCAGTAGGATTGTATCTAGCACCGGGTTAGCGTCAGGGGCCGTACCAGATTGGATCTCCCAGGAACCGCAGCTAGGTAGCCGAGGGTATACGAGCACTACAATACGACAAGGGCCCGTCCCAACACCGCCACCGTCCCAACACCGCCACCATCCCAACTCCGCCACCGTCCGAACTCCGCCACTATCGTGTCCCAACGCCGCCACCGTCCCAACTCCGCCACCGTCCCAACTCCGCCACTGTCCCAACTCCGCCACTTTCTTGTCCTAACTTTCGCAATCTTTCAAAAAGTTTATTTTTTGTAACGCGTTAAACTTAACCCTTAATTGCATGCGGTCGCGACCGAGGTACAATTTTAGCTGCTGTTCAGTGAATTCTGAATATATTTACTCACAAGCAAGTGGCTAAATGCTATTGTGACCCGATAATTTGATAAAATACTTCACAGTCATATTTTTCACAGAAATATTTAGAAGTCCTCCATTTTTCTTATATTATTAAATATACGATACCATTCATCAAAATTCGTATCTCACCGTAATGGGGCTACCCTTCACTTGAATATCTTTGTTTAGCCTCTCGTGTTAGTTTTAAGCCCTCGATTGCACTTTTCGATTTCAGAACACAAACTGGCAAATGTCCAATAAAAGGATCCGATATGAATCTTCCATTTCGAACAGTAGTTCTCGCCGATCCAGCATTTCCATCTTCAGAGCAGAACATGCACACATAATAATGCGATGTTTTATTGTTTGACAAACGTTTAGAACTTTTCTTTCGGAACAGAAAATACAAATCTGGATCATTACGTGCCGCAATTATCACTAAATTACTCTTTAATTCCTGATTCATAAAATTTTCAATAGGACCAAAGTCACCTATGATTTGATTACACAAATTCGAATCAATTGACAACAAGAAATGAAAACAGATCCGTATGTTTGTATTTTAATGTGCAAAGCACACAGTTATTTTGGTAATATGCTAATGAAGTAAATTCCGGTCGCTCGTTGTTCTATTTTTGGTTATTTCGGTAAAACCGTTTGTATAGTTAAGTACGACTATACAAACGAAGATTATATAGATATACCATGTATTTATTGCTTTAATGATAATATCAGTTTTTGCCATCCTATGAATTAGCAATGTCATGTTGTCAAGTAAAAAAAAACTTTGTTACAAAAAACAAACTTTTTGAAAGATTGCGAAAGTTAGGACAAGAAAGTGGCAGAGTTGGGACAGTGGCGGAGTTGGGACGGTGGCGGAGTTGGGACGGTGGCGGTGTTGGGACACGATAGTGGCGGAGTTGGGACGGTGGCGGAGATGGGACAGTGGCGGTGTTGGGGCACGATCGAAAATCATGGACATTAAGCAAAGTCACAGCATGTGGGGGGTACATTTGTATTTCCAAGGAATCCAAAGAGCCTTGGGGTATGGCGAGTAAACTTGTCTGTATGTTACAAAGGGACTGTCAACCTTTTAGTCTGCATTACTGACGCCAACACCTGCAAAGACAAAATACAAATTGTCTATATATAAATTCCACATATCCACAACCAGCTCAATCATTGGTCCTTTGGCACTTTTTTGGTATGCTGAGATAACGACAATTTTGTACTCAGGAAGACTAAATTCTTCAAGTTGTACAGTATCTTGGTCAATGGTTCGTTTCTTCCCGAATGCTACAAATTCGATTAATTCTTTTTTTCAGGCTTTGCAGGAAATATTCTGCCTGATTTCATACCTGCTTTGCTAATTTGACACATCGCAACCATTGATACAATAGCTGTTGTCATGTGAAGGTTAAAAGAGTTTTTAGGCAAGGACCACCAACAGCTGGTCATTACAGCATTATACACGCAAAATATTGCATTAGAAGAATGCTTAAATTTCATTTAAATATATTTGTAAGCACATACCTTCTTATTTGCAAAATAAATTGTCCAATGAAATAAACTAATGCTGCTTATGAGGCCAAAAATTTTAAGTTAGCCAGCAAAATAACTTTTCAAGTCAAGCACCAATATGTTTCAATCTATTGTGGTTCTATTATAATAAAGTTTTAATGGAAAGTCAACATTTGGTGTTGTTTTAGATGTTTTTTATTCCATAAATCACCATTAGGATCTTATTTTTTGCACATATTAGCTCCATTATTGACAGATCGATATTCACACTGAACATTAAAAGTACCAGTCAGTAGAAATAACTGAACATCATGTTGGTATCCTAAATGAACCGTAATTTTATAGAATTAAAAAAAAATTGATTCCCAACAGAGGAATCAAATTTTTTTTTTGATTTCCCCATCTGAACTTGAAAGTCAACTGCCAATGTAATACAGTGTCTGCCCTCAATACCTCAATAAAATGCCTTGAGCAATAGAATCTAACAAGCTGGTGCCAAAATTATGCTAGTGGGAATGTTCGATACGATAATAGAAAATTCTATTAAGAGCCACTAAAAAAGGCATTATTCAAGCATACACTAGAAAGCTTTAGCAGCCCTAGGTTTAAAGTGGCGATGGGTGGCTGCCCAGTTCGCCCAGCCAAAAAATTGCCCTGGAACTTGATTCATTCATTCATATCATTCTTATCATTCCACATTCCACATATCACCATATCATTCCACATGAGAACTGAGAAAAATAAAAGGTTGATATGAGTAACCTGTTGGGTGCATAGTGCCAAAGAAATTTGACTTTGAGGCTCCTAAAATCGTTGAAACATCAATTTCTCAGCTCACACTTCTGTAACTGCTGATGATTGATTGTCATCTTCTCGCCATTTGACGAAACACAATAAATATGATTTCAAAATTTTTGCCAAGTCGTTTTTTGCTCAACAATGTCGACAAATATTTTATGTGTTTTTCGAGCTTGTTCAAATATCTTATCTTATATATTCGACTGAAACACTCATAATATCACTCATATTACATGGAATGGAAAAATATTGTCCTCAAAGGAGGTAAAGCATAGGAAAGAGTGGCAGGTATTTTATCTCAGATTCTAATGTCGAAAATTAGCGCCGAAATTTGTTTTGGACTTAGGTATTCTAGAAAGCTGGGAAATGAATCTTGCCAACATTTATTTCCTAGACAGAAGGACTGATATTTCAATAAATTCAGTGAATTTCTAGTCGTGGAAACTAAATTTCAAAAATTATGCAATCAACTAAGAATTTAGATTAGTCAACCAGCAAGAATTCTCACCAATGTCCTAGACTCAAAATGTTCTAGTCACACGACGAATGTCAAGATTTTTTTACACTTTGCAAAAAGCTTTTGGGATATATAACCTAAGAAATCTTGGTTTTAATCAAATTCGTCAAAAATTCCTACAAGATCAAACATTTATTAATAATATATTGATAATTGAAAGCTACAGGCATAAGCTAGAATGACATTTTCTAACCGCGCACTATGAATAATATAGAAAATTATCAGTGAATTTCTTGGTTGGGCCCGAAATCTGGTTGCTGTGTGAAAAAAGCTCTGCTTAAGAGCACTCAAAAACGCAGCATCACTAGTTAACTATAGTTAAACAGGCTGGCTCTAGGTGATACGATGGTAAGAACATGTCTATCGGTGGACCTATTGGCAAGAGGATGCAGAAAGTACACTGCAACAATACAGTGGCTGAGATGGCATGTTGACCAAAATAATTTTTGGCCAATTCAATACTGTCAAAGAAGTGAATGCATAGACTCATTAGCTGAGAAGAATGGAACGATGTTTGTAGCCCGAAGCCTCTGCAAGGACAATTAACCAACACATTTTCTGGTTTCCAATCAATTGTAATCTTCCCTTGATTAGAAATTTTAACTAATCAAGAGTGAATATTGCTGTACTGCGTTTCATTTCAGCTAATTTTTGTTTCAGAATCGAAATTGAAGATTCGTGAAATTAATCCTAGAAAATTTATATTTTCCGATGTTGAACGCGAAACATATTTAGCAGATGATAATGTTTTTACCGAGAAAATAATCGAGGAAATATTTGGGTTTCTTCGAAATTATCGATCCATGGCTAAGTAACCCTTTATTTTCCCATAGGTTCTCTCTGAAAGAGGTTCTGCAAGTGTAAATTCCGATATTATACATTTTATGCATTCTGAGTAATGTTTAAGGTGCCTAGTGATTGTGGAAAAGTCGATGGAGTCTTTGCCTAGTTCAAAAGAGAACAGCAATATAACTACATTGCATTCATTTTGAAATTTTAGATGAAACAGTAGAAGTTGCGACAAATGCAGTTTTACTAGAGATCACTAATTCAATTTTGATAATCTTGAAATGATTGAAAAGTCATATCAAGGAGTCTATATCATGCGGGAGAAATTTGTTGATTAGGATCAATGAGCCTCACATGATTCTGAATGAAAATTTGTCTTTGACATTACAGTATCAATTATTTGAAAATTGATAGGGTATAGAGGACTTACTGCTTGCACGCGACTGGTTACTATAGGTCCCTCAAGGGAGCCTCTATAAGTAAAGATCAGTCAAGTTGTACAGTGCAATAGTTTTCTAGCAGTCTGGACATACATGTAACGGGGCCCCGAGGTCTGGGGGGGGGGGGGTTGGGCGACTTTTTTGGGGCCGGGAGTCAGTAATTCCCAAAATTTTAGGGGGGAGGGGTCTCTCAAGGAAAAAATTCGATTTTTCCACGAGAAAAGTCCGAAAAATAGTTCAAAAAATAGTAATTTTTACCTAAAAAGATCGAAAAATAGTATTCATTTCGCGAAGCACCAAGAAAATTTACATTTTTTACCATTTTTTGTTCAAAAATTGAAAGTTTGTCAAAAATTGACATTTTTCAATATTTTTCCGACCAAAAGTATGGGGGTCCCCACGGCTACCATATGGCTAGCCATTGGATTAGAAAATCCTGGGAGGGGGCGGTCACCCAATGGCTAGCCATATGATCGACGATTTCTGGGGGGGGGGGTGGGTGGGGTTCCAATAGCACTTCCCCCCCCCAATTACATCTATGAGCCTGGATACAATCTTCCCATCATTGCAATGGTTGAAATCGTTTCCATGACTGAATTTACCTTTGCACGTATGATGCCTATCACGAGGGACTTTATTTTTGCAGACTTTGCCACTACGTGTTCAATTTGGATCAAAATTGCACTGAAATCGCCCGACCATCAAAACCCGGCTGCACGTCATACAAAAATCATATCCAGATTTTTCGGGATGGCGGCATAAATAATGCTTCGGAAATGTGTCCTTCGCACTTGACACCCTGCCAAAGTGGCTGTGAATTGACTGATTTGACTACGTTGCTGCTGCTGTTGCTATCAGCTGTTGCTATCTGATTTGACTATGTTGCTGCTGCTGTTGCTATCAGCACCAGTACCGAAACAGCCCTTACACGAAAGGTCATTGAAGCACAAGTATAACGCAAAAATTTGTAATTTCCTCACGCTATAAATTTTTGTTGTAAAATGTTGCCATAGCCAGTCTTTTATAGAATGCCCATGTGATTTATAGTTAGTATTGCCCTTTAAGTAGTTCACACCATGCTTTAATGGAATTTTTTTCCCTAAAAATCCTAAGCTTTAGTTGAATATGGTCACAAGATTCCATTCTCTACGTGAGATACAGTTTAGCAGGAAATATTAAAAATATGAAATAGTACTCTTGAGACAAGTTTGAAAAAGCGCAATTATGACATTCCTACGCCTTGGATATTTTGAATCGCTTTTTAAAAAGTCAATCTCTCTGACTTTTGGTTTTCTTAAACATAATTAGGTCCAGTTTTTGTTACATAAATATATATCATTGTAAGATTTATGATAACATTAGTTCTTTATCATAATGCATTTTGGTGAACGTGTTATTGTGGTGCGCCCGGCTGTTCATTACGCAGCATGCCCTGCACTCAACAAAACACCACTACAACCACAATCTGCGAACTATCCACATTGCTCGGTTAGCCAGGTCGAATAGCACGTCTGCCCTTGTATGCAGAAGGTCAAGGGTTCGAGACCTTCACGGACCATTGTTTTTCTAATGCACGAGCCGCGTGGATTTGGGCATACAACATTAGTGACATTGGTGACCATACCAGAGGCCTTCCTCCTCGAAGAGGCGAGGGGTGTTGTAGTTGTGCATCCAGCTGTTCATTACGCTGCATGGCCTGCACTCACCACCACCACTACAATGACAATCTCTGACCCATCCACATCACTCGGTTCGTGCAGTTGGATAGTGCGTCGGCCTTGTATGTAGAAGGTGGAGGGCTCGAGCCCTTCATGGAGCATTATTTTGCTGATGCGCCAGTCAAATGGATTTGAGCATAAGACAAACGTCATGCATAAATCATATAAAAATATGGTTTGAAGTCACACCATTATTAGGCGAGTATTGTTCTTATTAGCCTTCTATATGTTATACCATTCATTGAGGTAATGTTATACCACGCTGGCTCTGCCTGTGTTGAATAATGTTTTCCATATCTTAATGTATAGACTCATTTGTCCATGAGGGCAACTACAACCCAAGCCGTAAACCCTACTAACAGTTTAAGATATATACTGCACTGAACACAAGAATATAGGAAGAAATGGGACAGCAAAAAGGGCGAACGGGAAAACGGGTGAACAGGGTGAATGGGTGAAGGGGGAACAAGGTGAATGGGTGAATGGGTGAAGGGGGGAACAAGGTGAACGGATGAACAGGGTGAATGGGTGAAGGGGGAACAAGGTGAATGGGTGAATGGGTGAAGGGGGGGAACAAGGTGAACGGATGAACAGGGTGAATGGATGAACAGGGTGAACGGATGAAGGTGGACAGGGTGAACGGATGAACAAGGTGAACAGGTTGAAAAGGGTGAATGGGTGAACAGGGTGAACAAAGTGAACGGGTGAGCAAAGTGGACGGGTGAACAAAGTGAACGGGTGAACAAAGTGAACAGGTGAACAAAGTGAATGGGTGAACAATGTGAACAGGGTGAATGGATGAATAGGGTGAATGGGTGAACAGGGGGAATGGATGAACAGGGTGAATGAGTGAACAGGGTGAACAAAGTGAACGGGTGAACAAAGTGAACGGGTGAACAAAGTGAATGGGTGAACAAAGTGAACGGGTGAACAAAGTGAATGGGTGAACAACGTGAACAGGGTGAATGGATGAATAGGGTGAATGGGTGAGCAGGGTGAAGATTTGAGCAGGGTGAACAGGGTGAATGGATGAACAGGATCATACATGTAATTGGGGGGGGGGGGGAAGTGCTATTGGAACCCCCCAGAAATCGTCAACCATATGGCTAGCCATTGGGTGACCTCCCAGGATTTTCCAATTTAATGGCTAGCCATATGGTAACAGTGGGGACCCCCATACTTTTGGTCGGAAAAATATTGAAAAATGTCAATTTTTTGATGAAAAATTTCAATTTTGAACAAAAAATGGTAAAAAATGTGAATTTTCTTGATGCTTCGTGCCATGAATACTTTTTTTCGATCTTTTTAGGAAAAAATTACTATTTTTTGAACTATTTTTCGGACTTTTCTCGTGAAAAAATCGAATTTTTTTCCTTGAGAGACCCCTCCCACTAAAATTTTGGGAATTACTGACCCTGGGCCCAAAAAAGTCGTCCAACCCCCTCCAGACCTCGGGGCCTCGTTACATGTATGAACAGGATGAACAGGTGAGCAGGTGAATGGGGTGAACAAGGTGAACAGGGTGAATGTGTGAACATGGTGAATGGGTGAACAAAGTGAATGGGTGAACAGGGAATGGGTGAACAAGGTGAACAGAGTGAACCAAGTGAATGGGTGAACAGTGTGAGCAAGGTGAACAGGGTGAATGGATGAACAGGGTAAACAGGGTGAGTGAGTAAACAGGGTGAACGGGTGAACAGTGCGCAGATTGTGAACCGAGTGAACTGGTGAATGGGTGAACAGAATGAATGTGTTGTGCAGGTCTCCCCTTAGGGATAAAGAAAGAATAGGCTTGGTCTGACAGAACTAGTTAGAGCTAATTCCTTGGCTAAGTCTCCGAGATTGCGCTACAGTTCAGTCCCCACACCTGAGGAAAACAATCAAATAACTTACTTCCAATTCAGGGGCCTCACAATGACACCTCACAGTCTCCTAGGAGAGAAAGCTTCCTCCTCAGGAATAAACTTACTCGCAGGATCCCTGTAAAGGTCTTCCTGTTGCTTGGCATCAGCAAGCGTGGGGCTGGGCCTTTAGCCCTTCTCTCCAGATGGAATATCAAATCTAAATAATAAATTGAATAAAATATAACAAATATCAAAAAGAATGTGGGAACACCACTAAATAATTTATGTAAATTAATCGAAGTTGCTGGTGAAAGGTTTATTGGATGCCAGCACTGTTTGCCAAAAATATAATAAAAAACGAAGAATCATGAATGTCAGAGGGTCAATTCCTCTGACCTTTGGTCCTCTAACTATCTAACTTTTATTCTCTAAAGCTCCTTTGTTGTTAAAGTGATTTCATTTATTCTTGGGCAAACAAACCAGTAAAACGGTTTGTGTCATATACATTTTTGGCTCAAAAATATATAAATGGTGACGTGAATGTTTTGCATGCATCTGGCAAGTCGATGTTAGACGCGTTGCAGTTTTGTTTCATTATTATTATTATTACGTTTTATTGTGAGCCAGTCGTGTCTCTTTTGTGTCTTCGAAGAAGACCTGTGGCGACTGTGGAAGGATAGCGGACGCGTTCATTGTTCGTATTGTTGTGTGTTTTCGATTTCGCGTCGCGGACTCGTCTAGAGGAACTCCCGCGACCTGAGAAGACTTTCGAGGTTCAAACTTGATCGAGGAGAGGAGTGAGTGGTTGTTCAATAGGTAGATAAACTATTCTGTCAGGCTTTCAGCTTAGGTCGTGGATTAAGATACCCGAAGGTCCCTGGGACTCTGTGTACAGGGACAGATAGAAGGGTCAGCGACTTAAGGAGGAAATTGGCGTTGTGTTCGCGTTTCGGCACTAGTATTCCGTTTATCACTTGCTCACAGTTGTATTCACACTTTTGTCTTTTCCAAAATAAATATCTTAATTTCTCAAGTCTCCGAGACCTACAGTAGGACTGCATCTAGCACCGGGTTAGCGTCAGGGGCCGTACTAGATTGGATCTCCCGAGAACCGCAGCTAGGTAGCCGAGGGCATACGAGCACGTAATACGACATGAAGAATGACTTTCACTATCATTTTCTTCTTTCTGTGGGGCTCTATTTCTATGCAAATGTCTATGCTGCTGGTCGTCCCATTTTCCGATTTGCATGTTGACTTCCCATCACAACTTTGCCTCCAACAGGGTGCCCAACAAATGGGTGAATACCATAAAAGGAAGAACAGAGTGAACATGGATTAACTATACTAATAGGTTAATGTTATCAACAGGGCAAATAGGTCAAAAGAGGCCATGAGTGAATGCTGGGAATAGGAGAACTATGTAAATGGAGGTGAAATGGGGACAGAAAACATGTTGTGAGGTTGGATAACGGATAATCTGTGAAGATTTTTCTGGAGAAATTCCAGTTGTTTGCTAGATATCTCACTGCTTGAGGTGGTTTCAAAGGTAAAATTTCGATTCGAACAGTTGATAGTCATATGATCAGTCAAAAGTTCACTGTGGAAACGCCACTCTGTTTTTCCTACCTTTTCATATGACGGACACATCTAAAAAGAAAAGACTACTATGGTACTGCAAATATGAAGTTGCCCTATATATTGGAGGTCACAGCTATTCAACTTCATCCTGTAAGATATATTTCCTCTCCGCTTCAACTTTGTGACCAGGAAAGCAATCAGCAGTGCATATGAGATTAACCCAAAGTTTTTGCTTCCTAATGACCAAGGCATCTTCTTTATTACATATTTTTTTCTATTTTCTCCATTTTTGCTTGATTGTCTATTTCACAATTTGTTTATTTGTATTTCATTTGTTCATTGCTTTTACTTTTCTGTATTGTTGTTTGCTTGTTTGTTGTTCATCTTTCTTTTTTCTTGTTTTTTACCCTTTGCTATGCATTATTGCTTTACTCCTTTATGTTTAACTTTCTCTCATTTTATTGTTTGTTTCCTTGTCATTTTCCTACTGCGTTTTTGTTTATTTCTCCGTTTCAGCTTTTATTGCTTTATATTAGTCCTTGTTTGACTTCTTTTTTCGTCGTTTCATTCTTTGTTTCATTTCTTGCATAGCCTCAAGAGCAATCACCACCTGGCTGCTTACCCCAATGAATTTTTTTGGCAAAATTACAAAGAGAAAGAAGGCAAAGTATAGGATTAGTGGTTGGACTTTACACTACAATATGATGGCTGGTGGAAGCAAAATGTTTACACTGTATCTTTTCTGTTTTCAACATGTTCCCAAAACTATAATGATAACGAGGAACTATGATTTAAAATAGGAGTGCATCAATAAAATTTATCTGTCCTCATCACCTTGTACCGTCGATTTCAAAACCAGTTCACCCCATTCAACCAATCTATCTATGGATATCCCTTCTCACTGACAGAATACTTAGTGAACGTTCACCCTGTTCACTCATTCAACTGTTTACCCTGTTCGCCCCCTTCAGCGGTTCACCCATTGTATATGGCTTGTTCATCCCACTCACTTTGATAGGTTGGAGAGTTCACCCATTTTCTCAGATGCACTAGTAGGATTTATAGGTTGGCCCGTAACTGCCGATGGGAATCTCTCAAGAACTGCAGAAAGGTTATGAGGGGAGATACTACATACCTTTTGTAACAGTAAATATTATAAAATTTCAGAATTCCAAAGCTCCAGATAAAATATGCAGTTTTTGACCTTCATGATATAGATGGATGCATCATATTTTCTAAGCACTCATGAGAGAATGTTTCCAAGTATGAATTCTGTAAGTACGATTGCTAGAGCATTTGATAGTCGCAGCAGACATGCACGGCAAGAATTATTCATGGAGGGAGGATCCTTGGACTTGTTATCCAGTGGGTGGGATGGGTGAGCAAAAGAACACTAAATTTACATGTATGTTTTTCATATAAATATGCATAAAAATCATCAAAAAATCATATTGAAAAAAGCTTACAGGGATTTTTTCGGGGCCAGATGGGGTCTCCAGGCTCTCAGGTAGGAGGGTTTACCCCTTGCTACTGCCTATAGCCATTTTCGCTCATGGACCTGCATTACACATTAATTTGCATCACTGTACATAGCAATAGAAAGTTCGCATGTACTTGATCAAAAGAACCAGTATAAAGCTAACTACTGCCTGTTTTTATAGAACAATTTGAAATCAAAAAATGACGGTGGATTAATAGCACAATGAAAGTTGTTTACAAAACGATTTACTGTTCGGTTTTCAAAACAAACAATGGTGGGGATTGCTTGAGTAGGCACAAAATTTTCCAGTCGGCTGCATTTAGCAGCATTGATAAAAAAATTGACCATTACTTGCTATTCTCTCTTGATTTTGACAAGCGTTTCAAGAAAGCTGACTATGGTCACATTTTATTGAACAGCTGATTTCAGAAAAAATGCTCATGATACGAAACTGATTTGAAGGAATAATTCTTCAAACTTTAGGAGGACAATGCAAAATGTTCTCTCATCATAGGTGGTGCAATAGCGTCAACCTATTATATGCTTGGCCTCCAAATTTCATGCCCCCCACCCTAGACCCAAAACGGTGAGAGCCAGGACCTTCGGGTTTTTTCATAATTTCGGGCATAAGGGGAAACTATGGGGTGCCTGTTGTCATTTCGCCTCTATCTGCAAGTGGTGCTCGATGGGGCCCTAAAAACATTCGTCATTAGAAAAAAATACATTCACAAAAGAATAAAGAAAAAAATATTATCACGAGCTTAAAGGCGATTAGTATCGCGCGGATATAAGCTCAAAGACGCAATGCATCGTTTTTTAAATACATGAACATTAACAGCAGATGTAACAGACTAGGTAACATATTCTACGTATCAATATATCTATTACACAAATCTTTTTCAAGTAATCGTGTACAAAATTTTGTCTTATATAATTTATATGGATTGTTAATATGATAATTAAATTTACTGTATACACAAAAATTATTTGAGTCCAAAATGCTGTTACAGATTATAGAATAAACATAGCATAAATCAGTTATAGTTCACCTAAATTCAAGAGAATGCAGACTGGCTGACTCCAATCTTTCTTGATAATTCCTAGAGTTAAAACCATATAATCGTTTTGTGAACCACCTCTGAACTTTCTCTACCCTTTGTATTTCACCCATTAAATATGGATTCCAAATAGGTATTCAAGGATTGGGCGAACATAAGTTTTAAATGTCCTGATTTTTAATTCATTTATATTTGAGTTGAAACATTTAAAAATTAGATTTGATACCCTAGAAGCCTTCTTGATCATGTAATCACAGCGTGGAACAAAACTGAGTTTTTCATCAACATAAACACCAAGATCTTTCATTTCAGTCACAGCATCAAGATCACATTCACCAATTTTGTACTGATTTGATGGATTATTTTTCCCCAAATGTAAGGCTGCACATTTAGGCAATGACATACTGAGTTGCCATTCCTCAGACTAATTATAGAAACTGTTCAAATCTTCCTGGATTAATACTGTATTACATGCATCATCAAAAATTTTAGCATCATCTGCAAATAGATAGAGATCACTTTTAATTATATCACTCAGATCATTTATAAATATCAGGAACAATGTTGGACCTAACACACTTCCTCACTAATTATTGGAGTTGGAGCAGAAATGGTATTACTTAGTTTTACACATTGACTTCTATTTGTAAGGAAGTCACAAAGCCAATTCATTGTGAATTTATGAATTTTATATCCTTTTAGTTTTTGTAAGAGCTTTGAATGTGAGACAGTATCAAATGCTTTCTTAAAATCAATGTATACAACATCAACAGGAACTTGATCATCCAACTTCTTAACCCACTTAGTTTTACATTCAAGAAGTTGTAAGACACATGATTTATTCTTTCTGATCTAAACTGCCCACTACTGAATAAGGCATATCTGTCAAGATGATCTACAATATCCTCATTAATTATTCCTTCCTTCCATGATTTTGCATGGTACACATCGAAGTGATATGGGCCTGTAGTTTTCAATTTTGCCACAGTCTCCTTTTTTGAAGATTGGAACAATGTATGATGTTTTTCATAAATTAGGTAATGTGCCAGTCCCACAAGAACAAGGTGTAACTTTTTCAGAAAGTAGGCGCCAGACATGCACGACAAGAATTTTTCAGGGGGGAGGATCCATGGAAATTTTTCCCTGGGGGATAGGGGGTGGGTGAGCAAAAACAAAAAAAAGTTCTGTAAGCCTGTTTTTCATACAAAATATGCACAAAAATCATAAAAAAACTGTCTTGGAAAATTTTCAAGTAAGGGTGTTTGACAATTTTTAGGCCAGGGGCTGGGGGTGGCCAGGGTCTCAGGTATGGGGGTTTACCTTCCTACCCTCCCCTATGTGCATGTGTGGTAGGCGCACAGACCATCAGGTCCAAGGGAAAATTTGGGTTTTAGATTTTTCAGTGCCAACAAAACTTTCATGAAATCAAATTTAACTGACTTGAATTATTCAAATCCTTTACCAGGAAAAGGAGGACTTTTTCCATCATAAACAGTGAAGACGGTTGCAAAATATTTGTTGAAAATATCACATTTGTCAAAGTCAATACTAACTTCAATATTATGATAATGTTATGTAGGGATCATTTCCCGCTTTACAGTTTTGCTGTTGACGAATTCATAGAACTTTTTTAAGGAGGGGGATTTCAGTAGGGTTTCTTCTTTCTTAGCATAAGGGATGTTCATTTCGTTTTTAAGTTTCTATGAAATTAACTTCAATCTGTTCTTGTTTTCAGTATTTCTGTTGTTGGCATATATAGTCCACAATTTACATTTTCTCTTTTTTAGTCTTCTCAAAAATGCAAAAAACGCACTTTTTAAGGGTCTCCAGTCCCACCATGCCCCACAATGGGTATGGCATATCAAAGCTCCATACTTCGGCCTAAGCATCTTTGGGTTCAATCTCAAATGCGATTTTCCATTCTTTTAAATATGGCCTCAATTCAATTATATGGTGGTCGGCTTCAACAAAATAACTTTTTGCAGCATTATGCACTACGGTGCCCGAATTTTTTGCAGTTTCAATTGAACCGGTAGCCTTATTGGGATTTTTGGGGTGTAAGGGTGTTCGGCCATTAGGAATTCGGTGGATGCGGTCACTTTGGACGAAAAATTCTCCCTGGTCTAAACAAAGGAATTTTCGTGATTAGAGGCGAAGGGCTTCAGACCACGGAAAATTCAATGAATGCAGTCACTTGACACAAAAAATTGACCTAGGTTTAACAAACGTATTTTCGTAACTTTTATGTGGGGGGGGGGGTTTCGACTGTGGGGAATTCAATGAATGCGTCACTTCACACAAATAGATTATCTCGGGTGTAAACAAGCGTATTTTCGTGATTCTTGTGGAAGGGGTTTTGGACTGCGGAGAATTTAATAAATGTGATCACTTCATACAAAAAATATCCCAGGTGTAAACAATCTTATTCTAATGATTGCTTGGTGGAGGGGGTTTTCAACTGTGGGAATGTTAATGAATGCGATAACTTTACATGAAAAAAATTATCCCGGGTTCCACAATGGGCTGGCAACCTATTCATCTATACATTCGATATTACATTTGGT
Organism: Romanomermis culicivorax; assembly: GCA_963922205.1. Classification (NCBI taxonomy): domain Eukaryota; kingdom Metazoa; phylum Nematoda; class Enoplea; order Mermithida; family Mermithidae; genus Romanomermis; species Romanomermis culicivorax. Next base: position 46,499 of record CAWUHX010000370.1, read on the forward strand.
GGAAGGGGTTTTCGACCACGGGGAATTTAATGAATGTGATCACTCTACACACAAAATTATATTCAGTGTATACAAAGGTATTTCAGTGGTTTTATGGGTTGAAGGATTCTTGATCATGGTGAAGTCAATGGAAATGGTCACTTCACACTCTTATTACAACGAGTTTTACTTTGCAGTTGAAACACCTTTTACTAGAATTTGTAGTTTTAAGATTGTTTTTATTGTTTCTTTGATGTGAAGATCACCAAATTCAAAACTTCAATGTGGTTCTATGGAGGTTTTTATAGATCGTTAAAGTCCACTAAAAAGAGGTGGACTATTTTATTGGAAAATGCCCCGATGGGGCAAAAGAATAAGAATATAGTTGCTTTGATAGTTGCCATGCTAGAAAAAGAAGTGGACTAGAATTTTGAGAACTTGAGTCAAAGTTGGAAAAAATTAACTTTCTTTATATTTGATTTTCATTCTTTCTCAAAAAAATTTTCCATGTCTGTGAGTCTGTGAAAAAGTATATTCTGCAACTGAGTGCATCGACACACTTTCCAACCAAACATGTGCATCTCTGAAATTTTTAGGAGGGTACAGGGGTGAACCTTGGTTTTTGGCGTTTTTTGAGACAAAAAATTTAAAAAAAGTTGACCAAAAAAATTTTTTTTCATAACAAATTTCCCAGTTTCAAAACTTTTGGGGTAGTCTGTACACTCATGTCCCCCTTACAACTGTGTTGAAGTTTTTTACTAAATTTGGAGTTAACAAAAGGAATCAACTGTGGGAATGTGGCACATAAAATCCCTCTCAGCTTTTTTAGAAAAAAGCTACAGCACAAAATCTTCTAAGAAATAAATCGATTTTGCAAGATATGTTTAATTCACTCATTTTATATAACATATCTCATAGAATTCACCCCATAAGTTCTATTGATTACAAGCTATAAACAAATTTTTTCTCCTCTATTTAATTATTCAACTAATAGCATCATTCACAGTTTTTGGATAAACTGAAATTTGTAGATAGAGCGCCTTTTTCAGGACGCAGACGGGAACCAATTTTACCCATTTCCGTCGCTCCCGTCCTGCTTTCAAAAAATTCGTCATGTTGCGGTGGGAGTGCAAATATAGTGGGGGAGAAATGGGTACGGGATTTGGCGGACACCCCTAATATAGGCATGGCTGAAGCAGGAGCATTTTTGTATGCTTTACCTGTTCTCACATTTGCAGATAGGTGCCTAATGACTGTAACCAAGGCTCTGTAGCACTTAAGGGGTCTAAGATCGAGAGCTCAAGATAATCTCGAACACAAAGGCGACTCGGTTCGCTATAACTTGAATGTCATCAGGATTATAATATCGAGATTATTCCCAGCTTGTCGGGTTGCACTAGATTTTCTTATCTCTAAAGCAAATAAATATAAAAATGTCTGCATTCTCAAACTCGAACTTCAACCTCAGTATTAGTAGTATTGTTTGTGCACTGGAAGAAAATAATTTGGACCTTGCGATTCGCTCCAATTCTTGACCATCAATTTAATCCCGATGTCGAAATCATGCTGATGTTGGGTTAGTGCAACTAATTCCAGGTTTCTTTATAGTTCTGAAAATGACTATAATATGCCTCCCTCACTGTTTTTCAGCTAGTGTAAGAGGCAGGAGTTTTTAATCAGTGGGGAATTAGAATGCTATTGGTTTACCATTTCTCCTCATCTGAAGTCATGTGCATTAATTTTCATACAGAAAACTGTTACTGTAGTTGATGCTAGAGGAAGGACAAAATGCATGATGCTGCAGAATATACTTTTTCACAGACATGAAAAATTTCGTTTGAGAAAGAATGAAAATCCAGTATAACGAAAGTGAATTTTTTCGAACTTTGGCCCAAGTTCTCAAAATTCTAGTCCACTTCTTTTTCCAGCATGGCAACTATCGAGACAAGTATATTCTTCTTTTTTTGACCTATCGGGACATTTTCCAATAAACTAGTCAAACGTACTTCCCCGGCTGTTGAGATCGGCTATATGAAAAATTTTCATTGTTTTACGACACTAATGCAGATTTTAATATAGAGAAGGTTCATAAACAAAAACGGTTATTGTAACGTTTCTCGATTTGTTGTAGCATATCGAGTGGTCCATAGCCCGTGGACTTTTAACAATTTACACTTTTTTACCCTCGTCAGCGGTGTCTGATGTGTCCCTATAGTTTATTTTCGAATTGCAAATGGCAGCAAATCGATGATAGTAAGTTCAATTCGGAAAAAAAGACAAACTTCCATACTGTTGTCAGGGAGAAAAATTCTTTCATGTGTAAACGACAAACAGTTCGACTGATAATTATCGAAATTTTGGTAAAAAATGTTTCTCTGAGGGTTTTCCTCTTCGTGAAAGTTGTGCGTCAATTCAACTTGCTGCTTTTCTCCTTGCTGCTTCATCAACCATTTCAATGAATCAATCTTCCCAGATTCTTAAACTTATTTTGAATCTCTACCTCATAAAATTGATAAGATCGTTCCATAGCTGATGGGGAAGACAATCCACTATCTAGAATCCAGAATTTGATAGAAATCTGGTTTTTGATAGTTTTTAGTTTTACGCTTTTGCAGGGACAACCCGACGAAACGCCACCTAAAAATTGTGCAAAAAAGGACCGTTTTACAATCAAACTACGATCTATGGAGTGATCGCAATAATCGTCATATGAACCGTCAACATTTACGTTTATTGCCGTTTTGTGCGTCGACCAGTGAACGACATGGACAACATTCATCAAGTGCCAGCGTCGTTCCATGTGCCGCCTCGAAATCGAACGTCGAGGTTGAGTAGCTGGAAGAGAAAAAACCGGCTACCAGTGATGAAAGCCTCAACATGGAAAAAATCGGCCGAAAAAAGAAACGGTGATTTTTTCATATGTAAATTTTTCCCTGATTCCGATTCTATATTCGATTTTTCGCCTGACTTGCTTCCCCAAACCGTACTAACTCAATAAAAACATCATTTGGTTATTTATTCTTGAGCACAATCAAGGAAATATTCCCGGAAAACTTTCGAAACTCATTGTCACGGTAAGTGGAAAAGCTCGATCCTATTTGGGTGGAAACGTTATTTCCCAGTCACGTTGATGGAAGATACCATGTCAGATTGACCCTATCACAGTGAGTGACAGGCTGTGACCCCCCACTTGGGAGGCTTTTCTTGTTTTGGGAACCCAACCCTGCTAGTACTGACTATAGGAGAATCCCATTGGTACTCTGGTGTTTCTCTGAGGGTACTGCTGTAGAATAATGGACAATGCCGCCTGGTTAGGGATTATAATTCCAGGGTCCAGCTCAGTGTGAACAGGGACAAGGTCATCTGTGAAACGACCCAACTCTGGGATCCAATTGTGAATCAAAAGATTCCTTTTTACCCTAAACTCGAGGGAAAAGAGCCCTACTTATTTGGGGAAAACCTACTTAGAAAGGATTCCCCAAAAAATACCCATAACAATAATAACTCAGTGAGAAGACTCACCTAGTCCTGCTTCTACAAACCTTTCGACGAAGGGTGATGGGGTCCCAGAGTTGAAGATTGGTTGATGAATGGTTGGGGGTGCTCCGACTCAATTCCTCAACTGACAAAAATGCTGGAAGCTGGGGGGCCAATCTTTTTATTTGAAGTATAAGATGGGCAATGACCTGGCACAAAGCATTTATGTAAATTAGGTGGCGGATGTGATGTAGAATAAAATATGCAAATTTATCAAAAATAAAGGCCGTGGATGCGAGATATAAAAGACGAAATCGGGATGAATCTAAAAATGAGCAAAAAAATAATGACATGTCCTTTGAAGGACTTTGTTGGCTACAGCACTGGCCTGGGCAGAGCTAACTTCTGCAGCTAGACACGATGCAGAAGATGCCCATGAGCCCATAGACATGTTTTAGCATTTAGCGTTTAGCACTGAGGCCGACTTGAGTGCCTATGTTAAGCATAGGAACATCTTCAGCAAAAATTTCTCAGCTAGTCATTTTTGTGTAACAATAATGATGCTAATTTTGCTCAGGGGAGCACGTTTTGGCAGAAGTTTTTAGCTGAAGGGCGTACTGTAGCCTGCAGGACCACCTCATGTTGAAAGAGGTATGGTGGAAAGTGCTTGACAAAATGGACAACAGTGAGAGTTTCCAACTCTGTAATAGAGAGTTTTTCTCGGGGGCTGTTAGCCCCTCCCTCGGGTAAGTGACAGGATAGTCATGTCCATCATCCTCTAACTGGCTCAAAACTGCCCCTATTCCCAAAATACTAGCATCCATCTAGAGGATGAAGGATTTTGCAAATCCGGATGGTGCAGAATAGGAGGGTATGTCAGCAATCCTTAGAGTTTGTTAAACACCTCCTGCTGGGCTTTTGATCACTGGAAAGTGATGTCCTTTGGTAAGAGCTTAGTTAGCGACTCACTGTGCTGGGCACAACCAGGGATGAAATGCCTATAGTAAGACACAAGGCCAAGAAAGTACTTGATGTCTTTGGCATTCTGTGGGATGGGTATTTTTTGGACTGCAGCCAGTTTGACCTTATCCCGTTCGAGGCCCCTCTGTGAGATGTGGTAGCCAAAATACTCCACCTCTGAGTGCCAGAATTTGCACTTGCTCAGTCTGAGCTTCATTCCACCCTGGCGAAGATGAGAGAACACATTTGCCAGGTGCTCAAGCATTTGGGTGTGGGAGTGACCAAACACAAAAATGTCATTGAGATAGGTCAGTACCGTACACCATTGGATTCCTGTGAAGTGTAGATACATGAGGCATTTGAACGTTCCAGGTGCATTGCACAGACCGAAAGGCAGGTAATTGAACTCATAAAGTCTGATGGGCATATTGAATGCTGTCTTCTCCTTATCTGCTTTGACAATCAGGATTGACTAATAGGCATTTGCCTGATCAAGGGTAGTGAAGTATTTCATAACCTTGAGTGTGTCAAGATAATCTATCCTCAGAATGGGGTATACGCCCTTTTTTTGACCTCCTTAAGGCTACAAAAATCGACACACATATGGTGAGAACCATTTTTCTTTGGCACTGAGATGGTATTAGTGGCCCAGGGTGATGTGCTCAGCCGGATAATATCTTTCTCCTGGAGTACCTTGACCTCCTACATGATGGGATCCTTTTCCTTAGGTGAGGACCGATAAGGAAAACAATGGACTGGGCAGGCATCATCCATGCTGATCTCATGCTGAACCAGATCTGTGGAACATGGGTCCTTCTCATCAAGAGCCTAGATATCAGTGTGTGCAACCAGTAGGCCAAGCAATGCTGCCCAGTCCCTAGAAAAAACATCCTGTGAGATGACAGCTTTGGCTTGGACCCATTTACGGTGGAGGACAGTGTCCAACATGACCATTGAGCCCTGTGAGGTTTCACTATGCATCTGCACATCACTGATGGTCATGTGCAGGTAGAAAACCACAGAATGTTTATTCGGGTTAACCACATGTAAGGGTATACAACCATTAGTCACAGTACTCACACTTCTGGCAAAATATAGGCTTCCGTGAGATCCTGTGAGGTGGTTTTGGAAGAAAGCAACCTCAGGTATTTTCACATAGAATGGCAGTATGGGTGAAGTAAATCAAGTCAGGGAGTGAGGCTCAAGAACCCCCAAATTCTCCATGGGCAAAGCGACATGGGCAGAAGGGGGACTGTGGATGAGACCATCACACATGATCTTGTGTTATATTTATAAATTTCTGAGACACTCAGCTGGCAATCCACCAAGAAATTGAGATTGATTTGATTTTGATTTCAAAATGATTTTGCAGGAGTTTTTGTCCAAGAGGTTTGGACCTTAATACTAACACTTACCTAGCCCTGGGCCGAGGCATGTACTCCCTTTTAGATGACAAATGCTCAAAATTTTTATTCAACAATTAAATATTCTAAACAATTTAAAATAATTGGACAATGACCATAAAATTTGTGCAGCAAGGAGTTTACTCCGCGAGGAAAGACAGTCAATAAAAAATACAAAACAAAACTCTGAATCACTGACTGAAATTCCAGCACATGATGCAATGACTACAGTAATTGTATCACCTGGTATGAATATCAATCAGATGCTTGAGACACGCTCATCTATAGTTGTAAAGTGCAAGAAGTTGTAAAGTGACATTGAAACAGTTGTGGGAGACTGAAAATGTCACTACAACACCCCTCCCCCTTGCAGCAGATGGCCTTAAGTGATCAAGAGTACAAGATGCGGCTGTGTAGTTGGAGTGGGAGAATTTCCAAGCCTCATTTGTAGAAGAATGAGGGCAAGTTGTGACAAAATTCAAACTGGTGAGAATGTGAGCTTACAGGTACTTACTTAACTAGGCCAGACACTGCATTGACAAACTGGTTGTGTGAATTTGGTCATCACAAATAAAAATACACTAAAAAGAAAAATTTTCTCAGGTTTGGTCCAAAACTGTACAAAGCTCTTAAAATTTGAAGTAAAAGCGAAAGCACCCAGGTTAAAACTTTTTGAGCAGAGAAATTAGAGAAAACTAACAAAACAAATGCAGAAAAACTAAAAGTATCAGTAGTAGTGGTAGACTACTGATTTAAGGACCAGCAGTGTCTGAACCCGAATGTTGATGATACGATTGAGAAGAATATGGCCTAGAGTAAGGTAGTATATTTGCACCAGGTACTATTTGAGGACAGTTAGATGGTTTAGAGTTGTGATGTAGTGGCATTGGAGGTAAATCAGAGAGTGACAGTACAGAGAACTGACCAAAGACACAGCACGTGACCTGACGTTCAGTGTGAGCATTGGCACAAACTGTAGCCAACACATGTAGCTTATGATGGTCATGGACACCAACCTCTTGAGGTTTCTCAAGAATAGCCTCGATCATCTCAACTGACCAGGTATAGGCAGTTAGGTAATGTGATGTTTTGTTCAACAATTGACATTCCTGTAAGAAGAGGGTGAGCTCAGATATTTGGATGCCAGTGGCAGCCCCATATATGGTAGCCCAGTTGCGTTACCAGTCAAGGATGGTATGCAACAAGGTATCAGGGATGGTGCGCTCAATAGCCCTATCAACAGAGATCTTATGGGTGTCTCGATATAATTGGTAAAGAGACGTAGTTATGTCATTTGCCTTTTGAGAGGCGCCAGATGGCAAGTACATGTTAAGGCCATACCTGTAAGAGGTTGGACCGGTTGGGGCGGGGGTAAATCCGAAATTGGCGGGGATGGGGGTCGAAAATAGTCGAAATTTTTCCCAAAAAAAGTCAGAAAACATACACTTTTTTGGAAATTTTTTCCAAAATGGGGGGGGGTTGGGTATATGGTTAGCCAACTTGGGGGGGGGGGGGGCTCCCCCCCAACCCCCCAAGTACAGGTATGGTTAAGGCGAGATAGCAAATTAAAGATATTGGGCTCAGTTACTGCTCTAGGTGTGAAATGAGTTTCAGCCTGATTGGCTTGTTGCACTGATAAAGGAGCAGATGTAGAAGCAGTTGTGGACCTAGTAGCAGTCGTGGATTGAGTTGTGCTAGAGAAAGGTAGCTGAGTAGTTGCACTTGTTGTGGTAGAGGAGGTTGATTGCTGAACTACTGGAGCTTGCTGAACAGTTAGTGGAGGTGATAGAGGTTGAGCCACAGTAGCAGAAATTAGCTGATGTTGTTGCTGCAACCGAACTTCAGGTTGTTGAAAAGAAACAGGATACCCAGCCCATGGTGCCTGATACCCAGCGTTTGGCTGTGGTATGGCATAAGCCAGTGTAGGAGGTGAAAATTGAGCAAGATACTGATGCTGAGGGACAACAGTCGGTTGGTATGGTTGTTGGAGGTCAGGCTGGCAGATGGGTGCAGCAGCAGCAGGCGCCTTTTGCAGTGCACCAAAACCAGGTGGAAAAGAAATTGAAAACAGTGATGGAAGCTTCTCTCTAGGCATCTTAGGAACAGTTTGTTGCCCAGGGTGTGTCTTAGCTACGGGTTAGGCAGAGGCCTGAGGTTGTGTGAAACACTGAGGTGTGACACGAGAATGGGGAGGTTCATATTGTTGAGATGTGTGAGTTTGTGAGATTTACCAGATTTGTCCTGCAAGTCTATCTTCCATTTCTTTAGTTGAGAATGGAGGTAGTGAAGAACATTCACCACAAGTTTGCCAGAGATGTCAAGGATGTGGAGGTTGTTGACAGTCTTCGTACCAGCTTGGATCCGAGCTAAAGCTTCAGCTAAATCTTCACGTTTGAGCACATGATTAGAAATTGGAGTAGCAGAGGTAGAAAGTGATGGTTTTGCAACTACTGAGGCTGCAGGGACCTTTGGAATAGGATAAGGTTGCTTAGACTTAGCAGGTGAGCTTTATTGAGTTGCAGAAGTGGATGGTTGAGGCTGAGCAGCAACTTGAGGTTGCAGCATGGGGCTCTGAGGTGAAGGCGTAACAGAAACAGTTAGTTGTATGGCTACTGTTGTTGGAACAGTCGCTGGCTGACCCGAGGATGCAGTAGTAGCAGTAGGTAGAGGTCCAAAAATCATCTCATACAGAAATAGGAATTCACAGTCTGGCAAGAGGTTAAGCTCTCGTCTGGAGGGTTAGAACCCCATTTGAGGAGGAGTGGGTAAGTTATTATGTTTCAGAAGATTAGCTGGTATATGAAACATTTCCCAGTCAAGAGTAACATGCTGATCGAGATCAACCCTGGGTGTATCTATTAACATAAGAGTTTTTGAACGTTGAGTAGAAGGTGTAGCAGAAGTGGATGCTACAGTAGCAGCGACCTGTGGTTGAGTCCGTGTATCCATTGTAACTGTAGTGGATTTAGATATGGAAGTGACCGAAACTATCGAAGGAGCTTCAGACTGAGCTTGTGGCTCACTCTGTAGTTCTTACGTGTGGTCCAAACTAATAGTTAAATTAGAGAGTCACATCTCTGCCTCAGTCAGAGGGCAAGATGGTGTATCGACAGTGACTGTGGGTACTTGAGATTGAGTAGCAATATCAGACGTGATAGCAGCAACTGTGGATGCTTCTGATGCGAGTCTAGCCTCGACATCAGATTTGGTTTGCATTAAAAGTTGAGTATCTGCAGAAGTGTGAGATTTGTAAAGGTTGAAATTAAGGATAGCATGCGGTGGTGTCAAAACTTGGTAAATGGGTAGTAGAGGTTTAGGCTTTAACAACCAGGAAAAGTAGTAGTGAGGATTACTTTAATACCTAGAGTTGTGGTGTAGAAGATTCGATTCGTCTATGTATATTTTAGCTGAGGAGACTATAGCTGGTCTTAGAGTGAAATGATTAGAGATATGAGTGACCAATTTGTGCTTGAATTTAGGTTTGACTCAGGGCAAAGTGGTCTTATATCAGATAAGAATATCCTTAGGGTCGCTGTTCACATACAACCAACATTGAAGCATGTAGAACTTCCTACATTCCTCGTCCATGTCGCTGATGGTATCACAGATTATCTTTTGGACATCATCGTACTCCTCCAGGGAGCATGGAGAGGTCAGCAGAGCTGGTAGTGGTAAACTAACAGGATAGAAGGCCTCTAGTCCCTCATATATTAGCTTGTCACTGGACAGTTTGTGTTCGGACTGTGGCATAATATGTGGCATTTTTAGAAAAGTGATGGTTAATAGGAACCATATCCCAAGCCCACATCCAGACTATGCATGCTTTGAGAGTGTGGTGTTCAGGGAAAAAGTCAGCTTTCTCGAAAAGTTCAGGAGATTTCTCAATCTGTTTCAGGCATCAGAAAATGTTGACCATCTACGATAGAAATACAGTAGGTAAAACCTTAGAAGAAGTCTGAGATTGTTCAGAAAGACGAATTTCAGTTCTAAAGATTTTAGATGTGAGTTGTTCAGTTGGAGGGATAGGAGCCACCTCACAAAGATTTTTGGGAGACAAAAAATCCACACAGGGATTGTCCTTTTCTTTGACATACTCTATCTTATAGTCATAGTTCTGCAAGCTAATTGCAAAGCATTGCATTCTAGTGTTCCTATGCTTCTCATCTTTTAACCATTGTAAAGGTTTATGGTCAGCAGGACCTATGACACCTTGTCTGTAAACATAATGTTGGTTCTTTCGGAAACTGTAAACAATTGTGAATTTCAGCACCAGTTAAGACATGGCTATTATAAGCGATTATCCACTCATCTTCACCAGATTCTTGATACAAAACTGCACCAACTTCCGTAGTACTGGCATCTGTTTGAATGATAAATTGAGCATTACCATCATGAACAGGGTAATGCAGCAAAGGAGTAGATGTGAGAGCAGTTTTAAACCCATCAAATGCTTTCTTTGAAGATCAGTAACTGTGTAGGTCGCATCTTTCCTGAGAAGCTCATTGAGTGGTGCCGATAAGGTAGCGAGTTTAGGGATAAAGCACTTGCACCATTGTACAAGGCTGTGCATCTGCTTTTTGGTACTCGGAAACTGGTAATTGCAAATAACTTTTACTTTATCTGGATCAGCAGAGATGCCATCTGAATTCAGAAGGTGACCTAGAAATTTGACCTTAGGAGGCAGAAATTCCCACTTATCAGGTCGAAGAGTGAGATTAGCATCTTTAAGCACCTTGAAGATCATCTGGATGTGTCCGAGATGCTCCTTTAAAGTTTTTGGGAAAAGGACAATATCATTTATGTAAACTAAACAGATTTTCCAGATGTAAGTGATGTGTTTGCACATGCACATCATGCTGGTGCACATGCATATAGTTTTTGGGCAGGCAAATTTTGCCATATATTTTCATGTGTTATTTTTCGCCCACCACGGGCTATGTAAATTTTACGTGAGCATCTTTTTTGTGTATAAATAGTTGGGCCTTTGACTAACTATTCATTCCTCTCTTATCATCTTCTTTCCATCCTTTTTATACCATCTTATTCTTTGTGAATAAATTATGCAAATGGGCCATCCTAACCAATACCTCAACTACATCATTGTATGTGTTAGCCCCCAGTAGAGGATAAACCTACTGACCCACACAACAAATTGACACAGATAGTTCATTGACAGAACACTACAGTACACAGATGGATACCTCAGAGGGTACAATACAGTACACCGAGGAATACCTCCAAGGGTACAATTGACCAGCAATGGTAAGTTACAATACGCCAACTTTCTTAAAGTAAAATTTGATGCCGAATCCGAATTTTGACTCGATTTTGACGTCTGATGACTGCAAAAAGCCGAATTTACGAATTTTCGAAATTTTACAAAAAATTTTGAACTTTTGGTGATTTTGACAAAAAATTGCCCTCATCCCGATTCCACCAGTTACACCACTGTCGGAGCACCTGTCCGCTGAAATTTGACATGGAAGCAGCAACTCGACATTATGTATGACTTGACTGACGCCCAACGCACCATCAACAAGAAACTCAAGGAAGTGGAAAAGAACTTAATCATGTAAGCACATCTGGGAACCGAGGCCATCTGACGGTTCCAACATTCACCAGTCATGGGTCAGATCCCAACAATAAGGCACACTGAGTTTTACAACGCCATTGTCCCGATGTTTGAGCAGCCAATGCCGCAACCTGTCGCATTTTACCAGTTCCAAACATGCAAGCAATGCATGGACGAATCAATGTCAGAATTCCTCAGTGGGCTACATATGTTACAAGCACATTATAAATACAACAACTTCAATGCTGACACCGACCTCCCCTACACGCTCGCCCAAAATTTCTATTCGCAGGACACTCAAAAACAGTTATTTTCATCACATGCAGCCATGCTGGATGTTTACGTCAACATCATGCAGGCTGCTGAAAGTGCCAAAAGTTCATCCACCAATGTCCATGGGGATTTGAAAGATGTCCATGCCATCGGCAATAATAGTCATCATGACAGCGACAGATACATTAATCGTGGTCGAGATCAATCGCCAAATCCATCAAAGCACTCGCAATCACCTACCAGGTCAAAGCCTTGCCTGGGCTGCAGTTCAACACATCATACCTATTTATTGCCCAATCGCAAAGAAAGGACAGCAAATGTTACCATTGTGGTCATATGGGACATTTTGCAAAGTATTGGGAGCGATGTCAAGGTAAGTCAAATTGATCCAGTGACAAGGGAAAAGCCATCAAGACGATACACTTACGAAGTGTTACACATAGTGCTGCCGCCCCCTACGAATGTACCTTTCGTGTTATCCATCCAAATGGAAAAGACTGTTAGGCCAGTGATATTATTGATTTGGGAGCAGAAGCCTCATTGTTACTGCACTCACTTTACATGAAATGGATTGGTGCACCACTCAGCAAATCAAACACTTGATTGTTTAGCTTTAATAATACCAAAATTACTGATCTAAGAGGACAGTTTACCCGGACAATTGAACACAATGGTCCCCCGGCGAAGGTAACTCTACTTGTTCTAGATACAATCAAAGTCACAACCTGGGGTAGGGATATGATCGAGGTGCTACAATTGGTCATCAATGGAGCCACATGATAAATCAACTTTTTCCAACCCATTGGTTTGAGGCCAACAGCCACTGCAGTCCAGCCATACTTTCACAGTCACGGATACCTCAGTGATATTGCCTGTGATGTCCTGAAACTCATGGCCAAGGGCATGGAAAAGTTTCCAGACTTCGAGCATCCCATTATGCTTATGGACGATGCCATTCCCATAGCCCAACAAGTCAGACAAGTGCTGATCACTCGCCATGCAGCAGTTGAGAAAGAGGTCAAACAAATGGTCACAGACGACATTTGGGAACGAGTTACATCATCCAGCGCATGGGCCCTCAACCTCATTATGGTTCTGAAGCTCAATGGCAGAATTCGAATTACGATGGATTTCTCGCCTCTAATAACTTTGTTGTTCCAAAACGCCATCCAGTGCCATGAATCAACAATTTGTGCATGCAGTTGGAAGGAGCCACAATATTCACCTAGCTCAACTTGTCCAAGGGGTATTTCCACATCGCATTGGTGCCTGAGTCTTCTCCACCTATGATGACAATTACGCCATGTGGTTTGTTCCAGTACAAGCGCTTGCCAATGGGATTGATGGACGCCGCATCCGTATTCCAGCGCCTTGTCTCCCAAATTCTTGCCAGATGCAAAGGGTGTATCAGCTACCTTGACGACATATTGGTGTTCGGTTCCATGGCCATGCAATACGATGAACGACTAGGAGCTGTGCTGTAACACCTCAGTGACAAAGATTTTCGTCTCAACATCGCAAAGTATCAATTCCCTGTCACCAATGTTCCATTCCTAGGACATCTGATATCGAGCACCAGCATTAAGCCCAACCCAAAGAGCCTCGATGTGATCCAAAATGTGCCCATCCCCCAGTCAGTCACTGACATCTGCAGTTTCCTGGGATCCATCAGCAACCTCCGTGAATTTTTGAGGACCTTGCAGACCATGCTGAGCCACTCCAGCATTTGACCCGTATGTCCGAGCAAATCAAGTTCGAAGAAAGCGATGAATGTACAATGGCATTCAACAAGTTAAAATCACTGCTAACAAATGATTTACAACTCGCCATATTTGATCCCGATCCTCGGACTATTTTGGCCGCCAATGCATCCAACATTGGTCTCGGTGCCTTCTAGTCCCAGATAGCTTGAGGATGATTAGTGCGGATTGCATTCACCAGCAAAACACTTACCAACCAGGAACGAGTTTACGCCACAAATAAACTCAAAGCTCTAAGTTGTGTTTGGGCCTGTGAACATTTTTCTTACTTTTTGCTAGGCCGAAAGTTTACATTGATCACAGATCACCAATCCCTTGTTTGGATATTGGCGCAATCTGGCAGTGGAGGCAAAGCCCACAAATTTAATCAATGGAGTGCCCGACTAGCCGAGTTCGACTATGATATTCAACTTAAGCCTGGGTCGGACAACATCATCCCCAATATGCTTTCATAGTTACCACAACCAGGGCCTAGGAAAATCAATTCAATCGCTGCTGAAAACTTCTCGCTCAAGACATTTGGAACAGCTACCTCCAAGGACAACCTCTTGTGCCTCGTGATCAAATTGGTCAACAAATGTGGTTGGAAGGCCAACTATTGCCAGGATGGATACCTCGCTCCATATTACATTGTTCAAAACGATTCAGCAGTCAATCAAGGATTACTGCTCAAAGCCAATCGAATTGTCATGCCATCAAAGTTAGGTAGACAGCTGATGAAGAAAGCACAGGAAGGACATCTGGGCATTGTCAGAGCCAAAATCAAGTTATGTGAATTCTATTGGTGGCCCAGTATTGCCAGGGAGATTGAAGAGACGATCCGCCATTGTCAAAGTTGTCAAGACTCTGCAAAGTCAAGCCCACAATCAATGATTCCAACCAATCCATTGCCGCTACCAAAAGCCCCCTAGGAGAAAATTGCAATTGACATCACTGGACCATTTGCAACGGCACCATATCAAAATCAATTTGCAATCATCATCATTGATTACCTCTTGGGTTCGCCGAAAGTTGGATTGTGCCCCAACCACACCACTGAAAGGATGATCCAATTCTTAACCGAACCCTTTACCTGATATGGTAATCCTGCCGTTCTTGTTTCAGACAATGGTCAGACATGTTTACTGAATTCTTCTCAAAGCGCGACATACAGCATCAGGTGACGGCTGTATACCACCCCCAGTCAAACAGCAAAGTCGAAGTGTTCAATTGCTCGCTAAAGTTCTATGCACAGGCAATGGCTACCTCAAATATGCCTTTCCCCACATTAATAACGGAACTATTGGTTTGATTCTGTGGGGAATGCCCGAATTCTGAAACATTGTCACCCCCAGAAATAATGTTCAATCAATGTTCCCATCTACCATTCGAGCCACGTCAAGGCATCAGTGAGCCTGCTGCGCCACAACTGAAAAAGCCAAAACAAAACGTTTGCTTTGAGGAAAAACATCAACCAAAGCAACAGAAACCTTGTCATCGAAATCCATTGTTTCATATTGGCGACAAAGTCCCCCTCTGATAACCAGCCAGCCTTATAAAGAAGGGGGGTCCCCTTACTCCAATGTTATCAAAGTTGTCGATGTTATTAATGATTATGTTTTCAAACTTTCCAATGGCAACATCTAGAACATGTGACGCATACAAAAATATGATCTGAACATTTCCACAGATGATAATCCTGAACAGACATTCCTGCAGATGATATTGAACATTCCCGCAGATGATAACCCTGAACAGATCCCTGAACTACGATGCTCCACATGCTCAACCCAAGGTCATGCTCCCCGACGCTTTTGGCCCAGTTGAAGACATTTCAAGAAGGGGACAGTTATGTGTTTGCATGTGCACATCATGCTGGTGCACGTGCATATAGTTTTTGGGCAGGCAAATTTTGTTCACATATTTTCATGTGTTATTTTTCGCCCACCGCGGGCTATGTAAATTTTATGTGAGTGTCTTTTTTGTGTATAAATAGCTGGGCCCTTGGCCAACTATTCATTCGTCTCTTATCGTCTTCTTTCCGTCCTTTTTATACCATCCTATTCTTTGTGAATAAATTATGCAGATCGACCATCGTAATGGATACCTCAACCACATCATTGTATGTGTGGGCTGCCAGTAGAGGATAAACCTACTGACCCACACAACAGTAAGGATGAAGAATTCTTTTCATCAGACATTGAAATTCTGCAGGAGCATTTCTCAAGCCAAGGGGTAAAACCTTGAACTGAAAAAGTCCTTCCTGGCAGATGAAAGTAGTTTTTGGCACAAGATTCAGAGTCAAGAGGTACTTGCCAGTAGCCTGCTTTCAGATCGAGAGTTGTGAAAAACTTTGCATTTCCCATTACAACTAGGTTATCATCAGTTTTAGAAATTGGAAAATGATCACTAGGTGTAAATTCCTTAATGCCTTGATAGTCAATTATCAGGTGCCAAGAACCATCCTTCTTCTTCACCAGGAAAAGAGGAGCAGCCCAAGGGGACTGTGAAGGTTCAATAAAGTCTTTATCGAGCATTTCCTGAATGTGAGACCCAACTACAGGATGTTAATTTAATGGGAGCATGATAGTAGTGGCTAGCAATGGGTTGAGCATTGCCAGTATTGATGTTCACTGTGAGCTCATGAGAAAAAGTAGGAGGATCACCAGGTAAGCTGAAGACATCTCTATACCGTTTGAGTATTTTAATGGCTTCGGCCTTCTGAGTGGGCGAGACAGAGGTATTTTGAGTCATTTTTTGAAGAGCCAAGTGAACTCTGAGACCTATCAGAATGAGGACGAAAATCAGAAGGATTATCAGAATTTGAATGATCCTCCCAGCTGCGTGAGGCCAAAAAATCATGAAGAGCAGAATTATCGCGACTTCTGTTAGTCAGATACTGAGAGCGAGAAGATCGAGACTCAGAAGTGAAAACAGGTTGCTTATGATTATGAACTCCATCAGCAATTTGCTGAAGAAGATCAGTAATCTAACGTACAGAAACAGTAGCTTCACTAAAAGATACTCTAGATTTATCAAAAGTTGAGTTATCAGAGTTATGATTAAGAGATTGTGAGTAAGGAAAACGCCTTCTATCATGAGGTCTTTGGGAAGGAGGAGTAGGAAGTTGAGTTTTAGACTGAGGATCAGCTTGATTGACGAGAATGGGTCCTTCTGCAGTACCAATCTCCATTAAAATACTCAGAGTTGCAGAAATAGTGGCAGTTTGATTTTGTTGAGTTTCGGAAAGCTTCGTCTGCTTCTCTTAAAGTTCGTTCAAAAGTCACAAATTTCGTTCCTCAATCTCTCGGGTTTTATCTTAGACAAAACCGAGAATTTGATTGACAGTGGCAGTAGTAGGAATATTTTGTGAAACTGACTTAGTAGCTTCTGCCAGGGCAGTTAACTGCACCAAAGCCTCTGCTCAAAAATTTTCAATCTTGGCCATACAGGCATCACCGATGCTTTTAGGCTGAGATTTCCTACTCTTCCGAGGGGCGAGAAGAGAACAGCTAGCAATTGATTAACAATTTTGGGGTGGGGTTCTTATAGCACTTTCCCCAATTGTGTATGCTATCAACCAGTATCCTCACTTCTATTTGTGCCAACTTCACCTGCTAGGGCTACTGTAGGATGATCAACGAAAAATTTCGGTGTCAGTGGGCAGGTGGAGCGGAAGGAAGACAAATAGTGAATAACATCTATCTCAGCCAGTGTCCGCGATTTTTGGTTGTTTTTTTTCTTAAGTCCCTGCTATACTTCCCCTATCGGTGCCGATCAGGGCCGGCTGGTGCCGGGAGATTCAGTTGCCAGCCAGCCAGCGCTTGTGACATAATGTTTGCTGCTATATTTCAGCCGTCGCCGTCCAGCAGGTAGCAGGTTGGAGTTGAATTTTCTTTTCAATACTTGTTCAATTTTAGTGATTGTTAGTATTTTTATCATTTTTATTACCTAGATTTTTTTGAATTTTTTACTGCAAAAATTGAGAATTTTTTGAATTTTTTTTGAAAACGTCCAAAAAAATGAAACTAGTGAGCTCATCACTGTAATGAAAGATGGTCAACACTTCTCAATTATAGACAGAAAGCATTTTTCACAGTACAAGACATAGTAGTATAGACGGGGGCTCGAGAGGAAAATCGTCCCAATTAAATGCCAAAAATAGCAACTGCAGATGATCAAATAGTCTTGCATTTTTTCACCTCTTAATAGGACTTTAGGCTTCGGCTTCGTTGTGAATTCGAGGTAACAGGACGCCTAGATGTATTCTCATGTGAGCGATTTCCAAGTAAGCGAGCCCCAATTGAGCGAATTCCCAGGTGAACGAAGTCCCAATTGAGTGATTCCGAACGACCGAACAAGAATGTAATAACAATTTCTCCATATTTTTCTTCTTTACTTTACATTTTTCTTTGTACGTATTTCTTTTTTATTTCGTTTTCTTTGTGTGTTGCTTATGTTTTTGTTTGTGTATATTCTTACGTTTTCATCTTTCGTCTCTGTTTTCTTTCATTTTCTTTTTTCTTGTCCTTTTTTGCTCCTAAAACAAACACTACAAGTTTCCATTTTTAGTAACCATAGTGTCGCGTATAATTCTAATACAATACGGTACGCTCTATTTCTTATTTGATTTCATCCTTTGCGGTTTTATCTTCATTCTTACTTGCTTTTCATCTTGGTTTCCTGCTTTTACTTCTTTATCTTTCTCTTTTTCTATTCTCATGATTCTTTCTTTTTTTCGTTCTTTTTCCACACATTTCTTCTTTCTTGCTGCTTTTTCCATGTTTTTTCTTCTTTCTTGTCACTTTTTGAATGTTTCCTTTCTTTTTCTAATGCGTTTCTACTTATTTTCACCTATTATTAAAGTTCTCGTTTTTGTTGGCGTTTCCATTCTCTTGATGTTTTGTTTCTTCCAGCATTCTTTTTTAAGGTTTTTTATGGAGATTTTCACAACGATGAATAATGACTATGATGAAACGCTCGAGCATGCCGTAGTGTACGATAGTTATACGGGACTGTATTGCATTATAGGCAAAAGGAAAAAATAAATGACAATAAAGAAAAATATGAAGGAAAGCGGAGACAAAAAATGGAAACGTAAAAAAACATAAAGAGAAACATAAGAACAGATATAAACAGATATAAAAACAAAGAAAATAATAAGGTAAAAAAGAAAATACGAAGATATTAAATTCTTGATCACTCACTTGAAAATAGACTGATGCTTAGCATGAAAATCCTTTTAAAAAAATTTACATTGTTCGGGATAGTGATAATTTCAAGCATTGTTCGAAGTAACAGGACATTCAAGGTTATATGCCACAGTCAGAAAAATATACTACAACGCTCGGGTGAGCCCTACAAAAATTGACCCTACACTGTCATACTTTTCGCATATGATTCTACCATTGCTGTACTGATTCAAAAGCGAAATTTTCTACCGTTAGGAATGAACAATAAATGCACGTCGACATATTTTTAACATGTTGTAGTGATGGAGAAGTACAGCACCATTTTTCCAAATCATAACATTTTACCGAATCCTACCTGCACCCAGCTGTTGAAACTTTAACACGTCAGAACATTTTTAAACAGAGATTGACTTCGTGACCCGTCTTCATATTCACTTTTACTGTTCATTTAGGGAATGATGGCTTCACCCGATTTTATAGATGCCGTTTTGGGAATAGGCAGTGATTTGAATAATCAGGTTTTTGCGAGGGCTTTCGACGATTTCGGTAAACGTCATTTTGGCACAAATGGTCTGGAATTCAATAGTGCGAAATTTATATATATGTTATATAGTGCCATACTTACGCTGCCCTTGACGCAAAAACTCGGTCAACACCAAATCGACGCAGTAATGGTCGTCAAGAGAGTTCAAGATCTTAATTTGGCTATAAGCTACGCCACAAATGATGGAAGTCTGTCTTTGAAAATTATACGTTTCGATGGCTGCTTTCCACCCATAAAGTCGATAACTGTAAGAAGCGGCTTTTTCGACATGCAGGAAATATTGGCCTCTGTCAAAGGAAGGAAACTCGACTCTCGTGAACTGGGCAGCGCCGCTCGAGAATTGCACTATGTCTCGTTTCAACATAGAAGTGATCAAACGTCTTTCGACATTATTCCAGAAATATCGAGAGTACCATTCGATCCTGGCCATACCCTGGTTAGACAAGCCGACTTCCCAAAGCCCCTTAAAATACAGCAGAGCGAATTCGCAAAATCGGCCAAAATTTTTGTGGAACAATTGCAATCCAACAATTACGATGTGGTAAAATACAATATCCATGCTTTGATTAGACTGCTGACCATGCAACATCATATACAAGCGCCATTCGCCGAACTTCTGGTTAACTCTATAAATGACTACCACCTTTTCCTAATTGCTGCTCTGAAGATGAATTGGGCAAGTTCATGTCGATTAAATGTGCAGCCGATTATTGAACAGCATAAGAAAGTTATCTATGGAATAATGATCAACCACATTCCCGAGGACAGAGTTTGGAAATCCGAGCCAATAAAGTCTGTTGTGCAATTGTTGACAAGCGCAAGGCTATCATCGCACGAGTTAAATGTCGAAAGAATGTACGAAAACATAGTAAAATGGGTGCCGATTAGTGGTTCTAGGATCATAGCTGTTGGCATTGACCACCAGAAATTGATCGACGCCGTAACCGAATGGGTGGACATTCCTTCTTTCGAGTTAATGACCTATACACATCTTTTGGATCTGAATCCTTGGGAAAATCTCGTAGATTTACTTTTGAAGCCCTTCAATTTTGTCGACCAGTCAAACAGGCATAGGATAAAATATTGTATTGAAAACTTGAATCAAATGGGCAGGTATGGCCTGCACACATATCTATATGGCCAATTGATGTCGTACCGTGATGACCTAGATAAAAATGTCTATTATAAAGACGACGGTCGAAAAGAATGGACTAGGTTTGTATTTAAGATACGAGGCAAAAAAGCTGGAGTTATATTCGACATTTTTCACAGAAAATCCTACAGAGGAAGTGGTGGTTACGCAAAAGCTATGCCGATTCGTGACCCAAAACTTGTGAATTATTTGCACGTCACTGTGTATCAAGTGGTTCGATCAATGGAGGATAACCTGCTGAATGCCGAATTGAGGCAAATTGATGTTCGATTCATCGAACAATTGGACGGTCCACCAGTAGAGGAATTATCAGAAAATGAACTGTATAGCATCCCTAGTGCGAACCCTGAAGACATTCTGACCACTTTGGAAAAGCGCCCAGAACAGTTTGAGCCGTTAACAACTGCTGACCCATTGCACCTTATCCTGAATTTTATAGAGAGCCGATTGTTTAGATTTCAGAATAAGATGTCATTTCGAGACATCGTGTCTTTTATTGGGGGTATTTTCTCAGATTGGCAAAAATTAAATTATCACGGTTCCTTGGGTATAATCAAAGCTGACGGTACTCCTTTATTTGTAACATCCACACTGACTGGCGCCAACCATCCCAGTGCCCCTTCGGAAGAGAAAATTTCGGAACTATTGCAGGGTTATTTCAAAAGTGACTATTCTAAAAATGAATTGAGGCGTATTGCAAATTTTGTTTGTATCACTCACTCTTCACAAAATGGGAATAGTTTTGGAATTAATCGCAGGAGTACTTTTGAGAGAATGAAAAGTCAGATGGAACGTTGTCTTCTTCTCCCCAACACTCGTCGCAAGAAAAAATCAAGTTTCGACGCCATTTGCCCCAAGGAACCAGAAACAAAAGAAACGGTGATTGACAATAAAGATGGAATGAAAGCAGATTTGGAAAAGTTACCCGCAGACAAAGCTTTGGCTTTTTCGAAGCGCTTGCATATGAAAATGCGATCCAATTTAAAAACTGTGGATAGAGTCAGCAGAGTAATAATGAATTTACAAATGTTGAAGGACATGATTGGAGCATTAATACGAGGCGATTATAAAACTTTCGCTGTGAATGCAGCTTTCATAGCAAGCGGTCCATTGTTGGAATGTTTATCCGTGAAAATTACAGCCAAAGGTGCAAGTATGGGTGGCAGTCTTTTGGGAAAGGGTGTTGTCATGTCGACACCTTTTTTGAGCCGCTTACCCATCATGGGATTCGTTGGCTACGACCTCTACGAACAAGTTAAAGCTTATAAAAGTGGTGATAAAGAAGCAATGGTCAACATAGTTGGTGATTCCGCAATTCTAACTATTGAAGTTGCAAGCGCCACGGTGGAAGGAGCCGAAGCACTGGGATTGATTGCTGGTGTGTCAGAAACTATGGGGCCTATTGGCATTGCTATCGGAACAGCCATCTTTGTCGGAGTTGATATCTACAGATCTGTAAAAACAGTTTCCAACATCGATTCAGTCCACTTGACTCGTTGGCAAAAATTCACAACTGGTTTCTGGGCATTTTTGCATGTATCACCATCAAAAACTGTACAAAAAGAAGTTTTTGAAAAAGGGACAGCCGATGCATCTATCGACAATGCAGCACAGTTTTTCAAGGCGCACCCGTATGTCAGATATTATATTTTCCCATCTTACGATGAGAATGAGGATTTTATCAAAAATAATGTCATCAATTTGAGGAGTAGTGTTACGAGGAGTGCTCACAGTTGGCCCAAAGAGGTTGCAAACACAAAATTAGTTTGCGCCGACAACAGTGAATTGGATGTCGATAAAACGAGCAGGCTTCTGCTGAACTGTACAAACTCTTTTGGATATGAAAGTTCATCGAGCAACAGTAACAGTGCAGTTATTCTAATTGGAGATGGAGATGATACAGTAATCACATTTTCAGATAAATCGACAACCTTTTTGGTTGGGAATGGCCACAAACAAATTACGGGTAGCTCTGAAGATGATATGTTTTCCTTGTATGGAAATGATACTACAGGTTTCGTTAATGGAGAAACTGGGAAAAACGTTCTGAACATTGAAAATTTTGCATTCGCATTTCCAATCAGGATAAATTTCATCAACCACTGGCTCAATTATGAAAATGGAGAAATAAAAGTATTCAATATTCATATCATGATCGGCAGACCTTTGGCTCAAGAAATTATTGAATGTGATTGCAACAATATATATCTAGATACTCAGGGAGGATCGTCAGCTACTTTTCCAGACATGATTTTTTTACGAGAAAATTGTGTCTACAATACTACGATAAGGATCAATGGTACAGTCCTCATAAAAAATGAAGCTAGAGGAGATTTCCGTTATTTAATCTCAAACAGATTTTAGGCTAGAGTTATTTCCAACCTGGAAAGGAATGCAAGTAACATTTTTATCTTCGACAAATATTTGGAAGACTTGGATGAGCTACAAATAATCAATATGGAAAATATTTCGTTCAGTCACAGAGTTACATTCAAAATGAGTAAGGATAGCACGTTAACAGTAGCAAACATGCGATACAATACTGTCTATGTTTTCAAAGACCAAAGTGAATTGAGAGTCAATAATGGCACTGTTTCCATCAACGCATTATCCAGCGAATCGGTTAATAAAATCTACGAAAAGTATGGTTTCTTGTCAAATAAGCTGAATGCAGTCATAAGCGTATTTTCCACACAAAAAAACGTGAGTATGTTGTTCGCTAGGGGTGGCTCTAATGAGAACAGTAACCACATAAATATTCTGTCCAACGACCCATACCATGAAACGTATCTCATCGGTGGTGAGGATCAGAACGTTTTTCGAATATCAACGCAACCATTCCACAGTACATCACTTTACAGTTTGGATTGCATGCCATCTGTGAAAATAAAAAATTATGCCAAAAAAGAATTAGTGAACGTTGTGGATCTTTATGAAGTGATAATTCTCGTCCAGGAAAAGTTTTCAGGGCGTGTGACTGTCGATGTCCAGAGTCGGAATCCAGATTTGCTCCTGATAGTTTACGCCTTATGCCCAAACAAAACGGTGATGAAACTAATCAATGTCACACTGGACAAAGCACTTGAGAATGAAAATTAGCACGTAGTGGTCAATATGCGCCGACCTATGACGATCATGTTGACCAAAAAATCGGCGTTATTGATTCCAGTTGATTATAACCTGCAAAATGCAACCCATGTCATCATTCATAGTGGCTTGGTGGAACCGTACACTACAATAGTCAGCGAAAAACAAATGGGCAGTTACGATATACTGAAACAAAATGGGACCAATTTGATTCTGACGAACGCCTACAATGCGAATGAGGAAAGTGACGTAGTTTTTATGGTTTTCGTCGATTTTCCCCATTTTGATGAATTACAAACGTTGAGATTGAAATTCGACGACCAAATCATCGAGTTTGCTCAAGTATTCGATGAAAATAAAGGCGAATTCTCCGATTTTGAGGACGTTTTTGATGATAATGATGAAGAATGGCAAGAATAATTCTTTGTTGTGCCTATGCACTAATTTTGATTGCAAAGTAAAGTATAATAGTTGAAATTTTTTTGTTTTCAATGTTTCCAACTATCTTCTTGGTCAGCTCATTTGATTGGGAATCAAATAGAAGTTTTTCAGTGCCAGATACATAGATAAAAGAGTATTGACTAAGACCATTCCCTACCGGCTCAGGAACCTGACGAATAAAAGAAAATTTGGATCTTCCTGCGAAATTAATATTAACATTTTTGGTTAGATACAAGTTTTTTTGACGTTTTTTTGCAGAAAGTTCTGAAAAATAAAAACTGTTATGAAAAACCTATATATCCATCGGATTGTTCGTGCAATATAACCCACCTTTCTGCCACACCTCGTGAAAAAAAAGGGCGCCTCCCGCCGGCAAGCTATGACCTCAGAAGTCTTTTGAAGGGTTCCCGTATGTAAACATAGGAGGCGGAACAACACGTTCGATTGGCTAGTTTTAGAAATTTTTATCTTTTGATGTGTCGCCCATGTTGATTCTTTTCAAAATGGGATTTTAATCCGTTCCACATTGACACCTTGATTATGTTGAAAAACTGTGATGCACTTGAAAAGAGTCGTTTTTTGTTTTTGAGCAGTGAGTGAAGCACAACAAGCCTGTGAAAAGGCTGCGTGCATGTCCAGCTAATAAAATTAAGCTACATTTGTCTGTATTATTGGCATTTGTCTCCTTTATTGACCAATATTAATTTTGTCTTTTCCGTATACACTTTTTGTGTTGAATGCATTAAACATCCAAGGGTAGAAAAATACATTCACTATTGGTGTAGTCCCAACATTGCCACCAACAAATCCCAACACTGCCACCATCCTAGCATTATTGCAACTATCCCAACATTGCCACGATTTTTTTAAGTGGGATCATGGATAAAAATTTTGTGTAACATAGTGAGATATAATCTTGTGAAGCAAACGGGGTGTCTCCAAATTCGTGAAATATGTGAATTAATTATGCCGTCTTTAATTTTTATTATTTCTTGGAAACGATTGACTTGTGATGGTTGGTTTGGTTTGTTCTTTTTTGTGCACACTTGCACAACCAGGGCAACCCACAGCCCGCCTGGAATTCATTTTTAAATTGGTTTCAGCAAACCAATGATTTAAATCAAGTATCAATAACTTCTAAAGAATTTGATCTAGAAAATCATAATATAATGCCAATGGATTGCTTAAAAGCAGTATCATTTTAGACGCGAATTTGGCAGCTAATGAGAGGGTAATCGGGGCAATATATTTTCTGCTATGTACAAGTGGAAAAAAATCTTATGCATGCAAAAAACGATTCTCTGAATGACATCCTTCGTTTAAAGGTAAAGATTTTCGCGCTAGAGTTCGTTGATATTGGAAGCACTTAACATACCCGCTTGATTGAAGTTTTTGATTGTTTCAGTAAAATTGAGGAAACAAGTTATTCGTAAAACAGGAAATAAGTTAAAAAATGGAGACACCCTGTTTGCTTCACAAAATTATTTGCCAGGATGTGGGACAAAATCTTGAAAAACGTAATGTTGGGAGGCAATGTCGAGATTTTTTGGTGGTAATGTTGAGACGGTGGCAATGTTGGGATGGTGACAATGTCTCGGCACAATCTCACCATCCGGAAATTGTTGATCACCATCGTTTATTGCGATTCAAAAGTTCTCATTCAAAACATTTGAAATGTTCCAAGCCAATGAGGTAAAAAATTCAGAGTATTGATCAAAAATCTCTATTTTCGGTTGATACACACCTTACAGTATGATCACATTACATGATGGACAAGTACAAGTGATGCATGCCTTACAGTATGATCACATAATACGATGTGCAAGTACGTTTCATGGATAGTACCAGAACATTCCACAATATTCTATAATATTCTCTTCGATTCTACATTGTTCCAGAACCTTCCATGTTCTTCCGTGATACTATATAAACCATGTTGTTTTATATATTCTTTCATTTATTTGTTGAACTATTTGGTATATTGATGTTGTGTTAGTTAGCCTTACTAAACTCAGCTATTTACCAGTTAGTATTCCGGTTTGATGTTTACCAACTATTCCAAGGCTAATCTATTTGTAACTTAGTTCAGACATTAATCAAGACACAATATCAATAAAATACTGACTCAGCATATAAAAACAGAAATAAAATAATTCAATGGATAAAAACTGTTGAAGGTTAATTAGTCAGTGGAACCAAATATGCTAACCACTGTGATTGATAGAAAACAATTACTATCATAACTGAAGACTGATGCAAATCAGTAGAGAATTTTGAGATTTTGGCCTTGTAAAGTTCACCAAAATAAGCTGCATTATCAGGCAGGGTAAAAATTTTTTGTTTTGATTTTATTTCAGAGGGTGGGGAAATTCTCCCTATTCCATCCACATCTGTATGAAGAAAAGTTTTTTTTGCCATTTTCAGATTCAACCTTATTTTGTTTTTTGCCATTAAAAAAAAGTTACCCAATAAGCAACGATAAGTCTGCAACTGCTGCTCACTGTACAAAATCATTCTTAAAAATCGACCGTAGTCCCGGATTTTGAGGAATGAATCTGCCAACTGTCGCTGATTATATGCTATGAATGGGTGACAGTCTGTGATTTCACTTCTGAATGGGGCCTTAGTTCTAAGCCCCATGTATACTCCTTAAGGGGTTTAGGAATCCTTAGCAGCACGTCGAACAATTCGTCCCCACACAATTCGTCCCCAGAAAAATCGGTCCCTGTACACAATTCAACATGGAAACATTTATTTGTCAAATAAAAAATTTAAACGTTATAATCGTAAGTCGAAGTAATATAATACACTGCATTGATGATACATTGCATTGATAATCGATGAAATGGAGAGTAAATCATACGGAGCTAAAATTTGTAATTGTACGAAATTCCACGTAAATAATCGATTAAATCACGATTCGCGAAATCTTCGACTATGCACTGTATACAGCTAGAAATCATTTCGTATTTCTTATTCTTTCTATTGATAAGATTTCCGGCTGTCAATTGAGCGATTTCGTAAGCATGCAAATGCTGTTGTTTTTTCAAACAGCCTGCATTGCTGCAAGCTCAAAATCGGTCATCAACGATTGTGGTTGTAATCTTGGCGGCAGATGCTTTAATTCTTGAAGCAACTTCACATAAGTAGCTCTGGTTTTGTTTGGAAGTAGGGTGTAAACAACTGGAATCACAGCATCAAATCGAATGACGTGCAAAGTATAAAGCTGTTGAAAAAGCTGAGGCGCGGTATGAAATGTGCCATCTGCAAACCATTCACGACTTTCGGCCAATATGCACAAATTATCTGGTGTCATAAAAATAAGTATGTGACCTGGAAGCATCGTTTGATCTGAGTCGTACATCAAAAATGGTTGGGCATTTCCATCAACCGTAATTTCTTTGTATTTTTGTGGAAAAATTAAATCAGCTAACGTGTTAGGCAACGGTGGTGCACTGCCATTTTGATTACGAACGTTAGGAATAGTGCGTTTCAACGATTCTTTTCTTGGTAAAACAGCTAATACGTTAGCATGAGTATTTTGTACAGCCGTTGAAAGGATTTGCTGAGGTAATTCTTGGGTGGTAGCAGCCCGGTGCTTCATTTCATCCACGATCCTGATCGCTTCTGATCTCGCAGCTTGGGCAGCATGATCCTGAGTGGTAACAGTTTTGTTAACATTGTCCGTAGGACCTTCCATCCAAACCCGCCCTTTGCAAGTGCCGTGCTTCTCACACACCCATATTCCATGTTCGCCATCAGCGGTACATTTAGATAAAGTATAGACCTACCCATCATGCACAAGTTTTTTAGAATTCTTTTCAGATTTGACGAAATTGCCATTCATTATTGAGCACTGATTAATTAGATCACACAATGTAAATGTTTTGCAGCATCCAGCATTATTTACAGTAGCTGAGGTTCTGATGATAACATTTAAAAAACATAACTTACTCATCGTGATGAGAGTTTAAGTTGATCTATGAGGCAAATTGAAGACACACTTTATACTGCACAGGGACGAATTGTGTGGGGGACGAATTGTTTGGGGACGAATTTTCCGCATCCCAGTTATGCTGATGACCCACATGAATATGCAAAGAATCGAAACACTTTCATATGCCCGAATTCGGCTAAGGATTCCCAAGTGCAGTTAGATGGGCCTTTACAGTAGACATATAAGACAATAATTTTCCAAAGGGTAGGCTCCTGGGACTTTTCATCGAGGAGGAGTGGGGGTGAGTTTGCATAACATGTGTAGTAAAAATGATCAAAAAACTTCAGGAGGAGGTCTTTGACTGGGGTGTTGTCCAGGGTTTCAGATAGAAGGGTCCAACCACTTGTATTTGCAATTTTAGGTCATGGCGTAAATGTTGATAGGAGGTGGGAGTTGTCCAGGGATCGTCCTTAATGCACGTGTTTCCAACACTCCCACTTGCCTGATAAACTAACTTCTTAAAGTACTTAAACACCACAATAATTTAACACCGATTAGAAAATTTTCCGCTTCCTAATTAGAATTCTCAATGAGTTAAAACCAAAAAAGGAAGAGTTCCCTCTTGATAATTTTTACCTACTAAAATAACACATTTACATACAAAACCAATGCATGGGCGAAAAAAAAGGAAGGGTCCTGGGTGCTGGGAAAATTTGGCAAAATGTATGGGGACGCGCACTAGTATACAAAAATATAATAACAACAAAAATAAGAGAGCACTCACCACACGCATACCCAAACTGAACTACTGTAAGACGCCCTTCGACGGTCTGCATAGCTCACTCCACTCCGAGCCTGTGTGCATCTTTGAATAATCAACAAACTTTTTGAAACTCTTACGAATCAGTGGAAACACACTTCAACACCCCTCCCCCTTGCAGTAGCTCGCCTTAAGCAATCATCATGAAACAACTAAAACGGGCAAGGGGAAGGGACTCTGACACCACGGTCTGCACCAGGGTGGCTGAAAGAATCTTCGGCAGCACACAGTGGGGCGGACGTAGTCATTGTAGTGTTTTGAGCTGATTTTGGTGGCATGTAGGATGAGACCTCCCAATGCAGTCTGCAATTAGCAAGGCCAAAATATATCAGCAACACCATTGCCCGTGTCATCACTCCGTTCGCACCAATATACTGGAGTGCACCAACATATGAGTCCATGCGGATGGGAGGGTGAGGTCAGCCACTACCATCAGGCGGCTCTGCAGGCAAAAACAAAACGCGAGGACACAGCGGCGGCAATATGACAATTTGATGAAGGTAGGGGCGTGTTGCTGTAGAACATGTCAGAGCATCTTACTGTGTGGACAAACATCGGTTGCACAGCAGTGAGGAAAACCAGTACAAATGGTAAAGCACACAAAAAACGAGATTAACAAAAAAACAAGCAGGTGAGAAACAAAAGTGAGAAAAAAAAAGAAAATAACAAAATGGAATTACTGTACAAAAACAGTGGCCGATCAATGGCGATGGCAGTGGTACATATCCCTGGTGGAATGTGGGTGGGTTTGATAATCGTCACAGTCATTGTAATGGTCAACATGGTATCAGTCATTGTGATGGCGAGGAGGATTGCAGCGATTATCGTAATGGCCGTCGTACCGAGTTGATTGCAAAGGATAGTGGGTGCCACCGTGACAGTCAGCATCGCCCCAGCGGCAGGACAATGACATGTATGTTTGAGTGGAATCGGCGACAGCCAATTGATTCTGGGCCGAGAAATGGGCAGTGAACCATGGTTGGGCAATTGGATGGCAATCCCATTGGTGGCAGAGCTCACAGTGGGAGAAGGTTCCAGCGTGCTGAGAAATCCTGATGGCATAAAGGGGAACTGGGTGATCTGTTTCGCTGTGGTATTGCAAAAATATATGGTGAATATTGGTGGATTCAGGTGGTTGCGGAAATGGCTTGTATTGAGGGTATGCTATCCAAGAATTGATGAGGCCAATGGCAGTGTTATAGGCATGTATCAAGCAAGACAGGTTGTCCAATCCGCTAGCTTCATAGAGGAATAAGGCATAATGGGCAGTTTGGACAGCATCAACAACACTGAGTTCTTCTGTCCAAATACCCACAACCCATCGCAAGATGAGTGTAGCAAGGTGGGGGGAGACTGGCGGCCGGGGTTGCTGGTAATCCATGTGGTAGTGATTGCGGAAGTATTGGTAAATGGCTAATGAGGTGTTTGTGGCCCAGATGTGGACTGCGATTGTAACCCAAACTCCAATGCAGCCAAAAAAGTTGATGAGGACCATCTCCTGCAAAGTACGTGGTGAGAAGGACTCAACGTTCGGGTCGATACAGGGAGGATAATGTGGCATTGCCAGCGTAATCGACTGTGGCAGATCAGTAGTGCCAAAACGAACATAATTTGGCAACGTAGTTGCCTTGCTGGGCAATGGCGGTTCGAATTGCAAGTTTGTATGGGCTGGAGGGACAGCTCCTAGTATGAGATGAGCTGTGATAACCAATTTCAGCTGTGAAAGAGTGGTGGTTGTGGTTGTTAACACGGGGACTGGTATTGGCGTAACCATGGTAGAGGAGACTGACATCAAGGCCATGGTCAGCAATGACATGGTAGTCATTGTAGTTGTCCCGGGTTTCAGAATGGTATTATCAACATCCATCAGCAATGCCAGAGGCAACGGGACTTTTAACTGCAGCTGCCACGGTGGATTTGTCAATGCTTCAAGGGAACATTGAATTTGGCTTCGTGGTGAAGGGTGGAAAGCATTATGATAATTTCTCTTGTAAAAGCCAGTAGAGTGCACTTGTCAGGTTTGTTCCCTCTGGGTTTGATGATGAGGGGCACCACTGCCATGATCTTGGTTGTGACTGTCTTGCATGGCATTGTCTCGGGGATGGGAATGGTCCCTTTCTTGGCAGTGGCAGTCGTCACACTGATGAAACCCGCAGGGCCGTATCCAGGAATTTTTGATAGGGGGGGCGACTTCAAAAATATAGACAATTTTGAAGTGTCAAGAAAATATAGTGTAGTGTAGCGACATATGTGAGTTGAAGGTTTAATAAGGCATATTTTTCTTCAAAATTTTATTTCAACAATCAACAATAATAATGCGCACCGAATCCGTACAACTGAAATAGCGAAACGTAAATTGAGTACGGTTTAATGCTTAGGATTTGCAAAAGCTATGATAATAAACTGTACTTTGCAATAAACTCCTCGTTGACTAGGAGAATACGCTAAATTTTTGTAAGTTTCCAAATGCTCGTGACGCAAAAACCTTTTGGTTTCCTTGCCCTTCGACATTCGAATCGAAAACGGCAACTCGAGGGATTTATTTGGCTTGTAAAGATTCTTTAATACATTCATTTTTGTTGCGTCATCCAGCTTTTGCCCGACAAAATTTGCAATGTCCATATCGCATGACTTTTCAGGTGTCTGCGGTTCGGCTTCACGTGTTATGGGCTCGGCTATAGGTGCTGCTATCGATTCATTTTGAGCCGTTCGTTTTGATGATTGAAAACCAAACTGTTCTAAGCTACGTTTCATTATAATTTATAGTTGATATTTTTAAAATGCTACTCTGAAAAAATAATTTAATTTAAAGTTTTAGAATGAAAATTCAAGGATATTTGAATAGGTAATATGAACGTCAGTGTCACTAGTTTCCACCAACTGCTATTTATTACAACAAGGGCTGGAAAAAAATTTTTCGTTACAACGACAGGGGGGGCTACCCCCCCCCCCCCGCCCCCCCTAAATACGGCCCTGGAAACCCGTGACAAGATCAGTGGCTATTGGAACAGTATGTCGGCGGCATTTGCTGCAGCTGCACAGCGCCTTGTGCAGTTTTCGTTTGGGTACCAGAGTGTTTTGTCAGCGTGACCTTTGGCTGTGCAGTCACGCCAGTGGATGAACTGGTTTGACCAGCCCCTTGTCCTTCTTTTTGCTTGGCCCATTGTTCACGGCATCTGGTTGTCCGTTCGCTCAGTGTTTTGCCACGTTCAGTACCAGACGTACTGGGCAGTGGTGTACATCAGGTGTGTGGTTCATCCATCGTACCGGTTTTATGGGCTTTACAGGATTCCACTTCTTGCTGTTGAGTTTTCTGTTTGACCAAATGCTCATACCAAGCAGATTTGCAAATCGGTTGCCCATAGCCATTGAGGTTAGGGGTTGAGGTGATCAGTAGCTGTGGCGGTTGAACATCCATGGGTACCGTGGGAGGCAACTGTGTAGTCCCCAGCTGAGATGCTAATTGTGTGACAGTGGGGGCAGTTGGAACAGATTGCATTTGTTGTGGGGATGCTGGAGCAGGGGTTGTAGGCAGCAGCAAAATTTCCTTAATTTGATCTTCTAAAGCCAGTAGGTAGTTGTGCCAGTGGTCTTCCGGGAACAGCATACTGGGTTGCAGTGGCATGAAACTGTACACTTTGAGGGTGGCGACCAGGGGGTTCAATTGAGTATCTGAAATGATTTGTTAGGAAAATCTAGCAGGGGGAATATACCTGGCTGCGGCAACAGTGGCAATCATCAGGGGATAAGGCAACACCGCGGGCATGGCTAAATAGATCAAAGGATCCACTGCAGGTGGGGGGAGCTACAACCATAGCGATGACATTATCGGCTGTGTTCACTTCAGGGATATCAGTTAATGTGTGATCTGAAGTAGTGGTGTTCACTTGGGTCTCCATGTCCATTAGTTGAACAGGCAACCATTCGTCCACGTGAACCGGTGCCAGCGAGGAAATGTCGTTGAGCTTGAACTTGAGGGAATCATTGACCGATGCTGCTAAAACTGTAAGATCAGCCACAGCTGGTGGTTTGATTGGTGCTGATGTAGTAACCATCATCGGCAGTTTAGCAATGTTGAGGTCCAAAATCAGAGTTTGGAGCAGCTCATCATCAGACAGTTTGGAGGTGGCTGGCAGCATCGGGTGGTCCAGCAATTCTTCAGTGGTCAGCCCAAATGCCCAGGCCATGGTTGGCAACAGGTATGCCTAGAGGGGTGCCGAAAAGGAAAACCAATTTTGAAAATTGATATTGCTGAGCAAGCAAGAATAGAAGTGGAACTGGCTGCATGGGTTCGATGTGTGGTTGGTTTCATCAATTTCGATTTCTTCCATGGTAGTTTCCATATGAAAATCTTCATCAAAGAAGATCGGGGGAAGGGGGAAGCAATTGCAGACGTATGTGCCAGGCTTGAGGCTAAAAGCGGGCTCGCGTTCAGGGATGTGATTCATTGAATTGGTAAGCTGAGTATGGGGGTTGCTGTCAGCGTGGTACCACATACAAGTGTAAAAGGCTGTGTGGTGACATTGTCGAGTATTTGGGTGTGTTCAGCCATAAGATCGTTTATGTAGGTGAATTCAGATTAGGGTGAAGCTAAAGCTGCAGTGAGCCGCATTGTGGTGGTGCACTGTTGAAGCCAGTGTCTGTCAGCCTGCAAAACACTAAGAATGGTGTTAGGGAGATAATGGTAATGGGTACCATGGTAAGTGCGATCATGAAGGGGTTGGCCTGCTGCCACGAGCTCAGTCCAAACTTTCTCGACATCGACCCAATCCAACCTGTAGTAGAGTGAGAGTTGAGGGCGCAACTGCCTGCACAACTGTTGCCAGTTTTGGAGAAACTACATTACTTGAGGACCCAGAGGTGACTAGTGAGTTGCTAAGTGCAGTGGGAGCAACTAGCCAAAGGCTATTCGCTGGTGGGGTAGGAGGGATTTTTTGAGAGTTCATTAGCATCTTATAAAAACCTGGAAAATAACCTAAGGCAGATGTCCTATGAGGTCTAGCCTCCAGTATTCGTGAGAAGTAAAGGAAACTAGGCCTCAACACAGAGAAGGTAAGTACTTAGTAAACCTAAATGGATCACCAGTGTTATATTTTTAAAATTCTGTGAGGTTCTCGATTGCCCCCACCAAAAATTATTAAGATTTGATTTTGAATTCAAAATTGACTTGGCAGGAGTTTGTTCCAAGAGGTTCAGACCTTAATACTAAGACTTACCTAGTGCTGGGCCGGGGCATGATCTCCCTTTCTTTTGACAAATGCTCAAAAATTTTTATCAACCAATAAATATTCTAAATTGAGAAATCTCCTATTTCTCAATTTAAAATAATTGAAGGGCACGGGTAAAATTGCGCGGAGAGGAGTTTACTGGGCCAGGAAAACATAGTTGATAAAATATACAAAACGTAAAGTGTGAATCACTGACCAAAATTCGGGCACATGATGCAATGACTACAGTAATTGCATCACCCGGTTTGAAAATCAATGAGGTGCTTGAGACATGCTCATCTTTGGTTGTAAGGTGCAATAAGTTGTAAAATGACATTGAAACAGTTGTGGGAGACTGCAAATGTCACTACAACACGAGGTCATCGTAAACATTCCTCCTTTGTTTGATCAAAACTAAAAGGATCAACTTGATCATCGGCCAATTTCGGCCTTCTATTGATAGGCGCATTCATTTGAGCATCTCTATCACCTGCAGTAAATAGTTCCTTTGCTGCAACCATATTATTAATATCATGATTGCTAGGGGTTATAGGCGCTCCAGGATTAGGCGCACTTACTGAGTCCAATTTTACCTCAGCCCTCTGGCTTA
Organism: Romanomermis culicivorax; assembly: GCA_963922205.1. Taxonomy (NCBI): domain Eukaryota; kingdom Metazoa; phylum Nematoda; class Enoplea; order Mermithida; family Mermithidae; genus Romanomermis; species Romanomermis culicivorax. Next base: position 80,893 of record CAWUHX010000370.1, read on the forward strand.
TGGCACCTGAATCAGAGCCCTTTGGCTTGCTTGTAGTGTTAGATACTACAGGCAATGCAAAGGATTTATCTGACTCATCATGCCTTGTACCAGGCATAGTCCTTCATAAAGTTGTACCAGAGGTTAAGTCCTCAGTATTTCTGGACATCTTGAGTCCTAAATCCTTGTAGAAACCTTTACGTTTTGTAGCACCTTGGGTGACTCTGCCCTCTTCTGTATTGCAAGTGTCACAAGCCACCACTTGTTATGCTTACTTCTCTGCCTAGGTCAGATGATGTCAGCAATATAACCAAAGAAGCTATTGGCTTGTATCCAACTAGCTCCTGCAGGTCGCTCAAAGGAGCTTCCCATTAGTAATCAGATGAGTAACAGGCAACAGTCCTCTAGCAGAAATAAACACAACCTTCAGTCACTAATAAGTAACTGGAAACTCTAACTCTTGCAACCAAAAAGCAATCAGGGTCTCCCTGATGCCTCCTAAAGGCTTACACAAATGAGTAGAACTCACTTTAATGATGTCCAGGAAGGCTGGGGCTTTCCTTTGTATTGGCTTCTGTGTAAGTAGCTCCGGCCTATGCTAATTGTGCGAGAAATATATAATTACTAATAATAAAAATATTATATAATAATATGTTAATTGTCGGGGCTGTCAACGTTCCGTTTTACTGGGCGTAAAATGAACAACTATAATAAGAAATGGATGTGACTCGCCCACAACACAACGAAGTTATAAGAATGATAAACATCCTGTTCTTGGTCGAATTGTGGCTTCCTCCACTTCACCAATTTTGCACAGATGTTGGATGACTGCTACCACAAGTACATCCCCAACAGGAGCATTCAAGTAGCCAATTGGGGTCAATCGTGGAGTTGATTTAGGGAGAAACTCAGAAAGTCATCAATTTCTTATTTTAAGACATTGACCTGCAGTTCATTTATGATCTGTTTGCTTTCACACAATGTTATACTTTGGCATACCTGATCATGCTTATTAGTTTCCTTTGTTGTTAACTGACGTTGTGCTTTGCCTAACTGATTTTCGGTCTATGTCAATTCGCATCAGCGAAATAAACTGAACATGACCTCATAAATTCCGTCCTAGCTCTAACAACAATCTATCTTGTCTCTTTTATATCATCTTACTCAAAATTGAATTTTGTACAGTCAAAAAATATCAAAAAATTTTTTCGACAAAAATTTTTACATTTGTTTTTCCGCCCGGAATGGTGCGTATTCAAATCGACGTCAAATTCGATATTGTGTCTAAAAATTTGACTCCCCTGAGCAGATGATATGCGCCATTGAAAAACGCCTGAAAAATATCAAAAATTTTCACGGCAAATTTCTCCAAAAAATTTTGCATCTCATAGAACTATTTCATAACTCCCTGATATCAAAAAACTTAATTTTACACACTTGAAGAAACATCGGCCAATTCCACAAGAAAAAAATTCATTTGACTTCATCTCTTATCATTGACCGATATTTGACTACAAAGTCAGGTTTTTGCAATTTTCAACCACTTGGGAATAGTACATTTTATTCATTATCTCTAAATCTTGGCCTTGAACGATCCGCCTCAACAGGATCCACAAAACTACGAAATTTAAATGATTTGAAACACCCTCATTTGCTCAATTCGATCAGATGGGAAAAAGGTCACTCGCGAAATTTTGAGAGGTATTCAATAGTAACACTTTTGTCTTCCAATCTTTTGGCCAAAAAATTCGGGCAAATTTTCCCCTCATTTTTTTGGTTTACATTAATATGGTGTAAACTATTTGTAAACATGAATCGGTCACCGGAAAAAACTAGTAAACCTCTTACTGTAATGAATGAAAAAAATTTTCGCCAGTGTGGACATCAAACATGAAATCTGAAAATCTCCCAAATAATTTGTCCAAGTGGTCGAAATTTCTCAAGTAGCACCCAGTCATGCACGCACTTTTGCCCAAATCGAAAGTAAATGAGCATAGTGTTTTTTAATGATTTGACATCGATTATCAGGAGGATACTTACCGTTTTTTGACCGTATAATGTATTCTATTGGGTGAAAATGGTGTATCACATTGAACCTACTTTTTCGTCTATCGTATTAAAGTGTATGAGCTAAAGGCACTGCGGCTCATAGCATGATTATTGAAAGTAAATTATTTACTTTTTTGAAGCCTTTCCATCAGCTGATTTTGGAAAGCAATGGTTTGAAAGTCGATTCAAAAACATTTTGGTAAGGCCGCCTTTTTTTGTCGATTGGGAAGAAAGTAGTTTTGTTTGTTCTTTTCCAAAACGGGGACGAGTTGAGCCAGTCCTTCAGCCATAAAATAAAGCTCTCCGAAAGTGAAATCTGTATTCAGTTCCCTGTTCTCCATATTCAAAAGTCGATGGTGGCAAGGAAGAAAATCGATGATAAAAGCAAGACTGTGAGTTTTTACCCTAAGTTGTATGGAAAACGGATGTATAAAAATACTAACTCAGAGTTTCCTCCCACTCTTTATTAAGAAAAATCTTCAAATAGGGTACAAGAGCTAGTTTCGAGCATTTAAAATGCTGAACAAATTTCAGGGAACTTATAGTTCGTTTTTTCCAAAGGAGTCTCGGCGTACAGAAAGATTTTCATACAAACATAAACAACCTGCCTGTACGGACACCTTGTTTCTATAGTTCACTGTAGCAGTAAGACGGGCCAATTGCGAAAATAAAATTTGAGCCTACGACTCAGGTTTGTTTACTGCTCTGCTTATCGATTTGTACAGATTGTTTTTCTGAAGCTCATTCGAAATTGAATAGACTCTGTTTCTTCTCTCATTGCTCCAACTTCACACCTCCTGTTTTTTCCCTCTATCTTTAGCCATTGGTCCTAACGAGTTGTGAATTGTAGAGGAATGCAAAACACGGGAATCACAGGACACGAGATTCAATACAGCGATTCTCCAAATTACGAAGTCTCAGAATATATTCTCCGAATGGCAAATTTTCAAAAAAGTTATCTTTAGAATGGCAAAATGGAGATTGGGCGGGCGCGTGGCCTATTGGATCCTCCATTTCGATCTGGTGGATGCTGGTTTTCACACATTTCGGCACCAATCGCCAGATTTCTTACATTATGGCTATGCAGCATATGTTTTCACGACATTACAGCTTTTTATTCTGGTTTGCTTGTTATTAACATATCTACAAGCATATTTTTTGCTTATTTTTTTCTTTATTGACTTATTCCCTTTCAAACTCCCCTTATTTTCAGACACTATTTTTTCTTTTTGTTTAATTTTTTTGAGGTTGGGTACATTTGATTTTTTTACGTTTACCCACTTTTTGTTAAATTATTTTGCTTTTCATTTCTTTATTATTTGTTTTTTGTTTCGCCTTTACTGCTTAATTATGTTAATTATTTCATTTTATTTGCTTATTCTATTTTCTTTTATTTATTTCATTGATTATTTTTTTGCAATTAAGCTCCACGCAACACAAATTTAATTGCGGATCCTTATGATAGTTTTTTGCTTTTGTTTTTTTCAAACGTTGCACAAAAATGTTTTTCTGACAGATATTTTTGTGATTTTGGAATGGTCCGTTCGTGCATACCTGCCACTACTGCAGCACAAAAGCACATGAAACCAAGATGGCCAAAGGCAACTAAAAATAAACTCTCAACACTCTATTAGCAAAAACAGGTACCTAATTTGCATATTTATTATAGAAATGATCTAACGCGTAGAAATCTTTACTATTGGCAGTATTGAGATTCGCTCTTTTGAGGATCGCTGTATTGAACCTTCGCTGTAATGAAAATCGCTTTTTTGAGACTTCGCTGATCTGACTCTCGCTATTTTGAGTTTCGAGGTTGTGTGTTTTTTTGGAAATCGCTCACAGGGGTATTCCCATGGGAGCGATTTCTAAATGATCGGTTCCCAATTGAGCGAACTCCCAAGTGAGCGATTCTCAAGTGAGCGATTCCCAAGTGAGTGAATTCCTAAGTGAGGAAATTCCCAAGCGAGCGAATTCCCAATTGAACGATTCTCATTTGAGTGATTCCCATTTGAGCAAATCCCCAATTGAGCGATTCTTATGTGAGCGATTCTCAATTGAGCGATTCCCATTTGAGCAAATCCCCAATTGAGCGATTCTTATGTGAGCGATTCTCAATTGAGCGAATTCCCAAGTGAGCGATTCTTATGTGAGCAATTCCCAATTGAGCGATTCTTATGTGAGCGATTCTCAATTGAGCGAATTCCCAAGAAAGCGATTCTTATGTGAGCGATTCTCAATTGAGCGAATTCCCAAGAAAGCGATTCTTATGTGAGCAATTCCCAATTGAGCGATTCCTATGTGAGCGAATTTTCAATTGAGCGATTCCCATGTAAGCGAGTAAGCGAATTGCCAATTAAGCCACGCGATTCCAAACGAGCGATTAAGAATGTATAGTTTGTTTTTCTTGAAATGCATTTGAATAATAAAAGTAGAAAGCAAGTAGTATTTCAGATTTTCACGATTTTCTGATAAACACTCCATCATATACTAGAACTGGAAATTTCTGAGCATACTCGCCTCACCTTTAACAATTTTTTGAGTGAAAAATTTTACGGTAAGAGCTTTATGTAAACGATTTTGACGACATTACTGATTTGTGTCACTGTTCTATTTGGAAGCATTTTATAAAAAACAGATTATAGTTACACTTTCTTCATATTTTCCCCTTTTACCTTTCTTGTTTTTTGTATGTATTTCTTTTTTCTTTGTTTTTTGTATGTATTTCTTTTTTCTTTGTTTTTTGTGTGTATTGTTTACGTAAGTTTTTACGTTTTCATATTTTGTCTCTGCATTCTTTTATTTCGTTTCTCTTTTCATCTACTTTTTTCGCTTTTGCTTATGAAACAACAAATTAAAAGTTCTCATTTTCAATAAGCATAGTCTCCCGTACAGTTCTTATACAATTCGGCACGTTCTATTTTTTACATAATTTTATCTTTTGTGATTTTTTTCTCCATTATTTTTCATCTTAGCTTGCTTTCAACCTCTCCTGATTTTTTCTTTTTTGTACTTTCTCCACATTTTTTTCTTTCTTTCTTGCTGCTTTCTCTATGTTGCTTCTTCTCAATTGTCACTGTCATCATTTGTGTTAACATTGCCTTTCTCTTGATGTTTTGTTTGTTTCAGCATTCTTTTGTTTATGTTTTTTATGAAGATTTTCACACTTACGACGATGAAACACTAAAGCATGTTGAACAGTACAAGAATTATACAGTAGACTACAACTATTTGAAAAGACAACTTGTAATGTGTCGTTTCATGAGCAAAAAAGAAAAAAGTAGATGACAAGAAAAACGAAAAGGAAAGAAAGCAGAGGCATAAGATGTAAACGTTAAAACGTACAAAAACGAAAACATTAACAATACACCCAGAAAACGAAAGAAAAAAGAAATATATACAAAGAAAAATGTTATGTAAAGAAGGGAAATATGGAGAAAGTGTTGTTCCATTCTCATTCGCTGGTTTGAAATCCCCAATTGGGAATTCGCTCACTTGAGAATCGCTCAATTATGAATCGCTCACTTGGGAATTGGAGACACGCCTTCCCTACAGCTACTGAGAATTCTGGATCTCAAGTATGGCTGGCAGCTTCGAAAACATGAATACTCGAAAATTTTTCGAGCACACTGATGATGCAGAATTGCCGCTGATATACTTTCTCTGTAGTGCATGATGAGGCAATGGTATGAAATAGAGTTGAACTGCACTCCAATCATGTTTTGCGAAGAATAAGTGTGAGTTGTCAGACTAAACTGTGAACAAGAGTGAAGTTGCTCGTTTTCGTGCATGATAAGATGATATTCGGAATCTTAACAATTTTATCACCGCGAGTATGAACTCGAGGTAAATTTAAATAAATAATACAAAAAGTCAATATGACCAGTAATTTAGCCAAAAGAACTCACGAATCGAGTTTGTAATCTTTATCTGGCTGTGGATTAATGAGGCAATTTCAACCTGTTCATTGAGATAGACATTTTGAGAAAATCTTCGGCTCTCGGACATTGAAATATGTGACCGTTCAGCTTTACACCAATATTTACTTAACACTCGTTGAGAGACCACAATTTGAGCTGAAATCATTTTAGGACGGCAAAACGATGGATAACCATATCTTTGCCCTGTTTTTACTACTTTCGGTATACGACGTCCAATTTTTGCGAAGCTTGATGCCCGAGGTCCGCGAAAAAATCGACAGGATGTTTATCGACTTTTACGCTATTCTCCCCGGTGATTCGTCGGCGCAGCCTGACTGCAGGCTCCGCATGCACGACATTTTGCGATTAATTTTACGCATGATGGGCAAGTTTCACTCATTATATTATTGGGGTCAATACCATAGGAACCTGTTCGCCGGCTATTTGTGTGCCCACAAGTTCAAGCAAAATTATGCAAATTTTTCAGTAATGAAAAATACGCAAATTATTTTCGAATTTTTACCAAAATCATCTGCTCCTGCTCCAAAAATCACAAAATAGCTCTGGTCTGGCCCTAAACCTAAGCCTGAGCCTCCGTGGAAGCCTAGGTTTAAGCCTAAAGGGCCAACTATATACTTCGCTCTACGTGGTACACAAAAAACAAAAAAATTATATCGAGAGTAAACAGACCAATTTCCCTGATTTTTTGGTGGAAGGGTTTTCGACTAAAACAGAGAATTCAATAGACGCCATCACTTTAAATAAAGAATTAAAACAAGTGTAAACAAATAAATTTCCCCGCTTTTTTGATGGTAGAGGTTTTCGACCGTGGGGATTTCGATTGACGTAGTCGCTTCACACAAAAATTATCTTATGTTTAAACAACTGTATTCCTGCGATTTTTTGGGGAGGGGTTTTCGGCTATGCAGAATTCAATAAATCCACTCATGCCACCATACATGCAAAGCATAGAAATTCTGCTGGGGGTCAGTCAGGACAGGGGGTGGAATACAAAATTTTTTTCGTTCTTGATAATGAAAAGAATGGTCTTAGAAAGGTCTTCTAACATCCAAATAGCATATTCTTGCAACTATATTAGTCAGATATATTAAATAATTTGCTTAGAAAGCACTTTTTAGTTTTAATCTTACTCCTTTGGAATCAAGTATGCTTTGTTTAGAAAAATTGTTAAACTACAGCATCATTTCCATTTTTATGACAACTTTCTCTTCTCTCTTGCTCATTTTCCTTCGTCAACTTCTCAATCATAGCTAGTTGAGTCAAATCTGCTGGGGGTCAATAAAAATCTGCCGGGGGTCAAACCCCCCCAAATCCCCACCCACGTTCATGTATGCATGTCACACAAAAAATTATCCTGGGTGTAAAAAAACGAATTTCCCCGACTTTTCGGTTGGAGGGGTTTTCGACTAGGGACGGGGAGTGGAATTTTTTGTGTAAACTGAATCTTAATAGTGAATTGGTTCTATTTGCAGATGATCTCAAATTTTTTAATCAATCAGTCAATTCAGTTATTTTACAATCTGACCTAAACAAAATTGACCTTTGGTCCAGAGAAAGTAGGATTGAGTATAGCATTCAATAAATGTAATGTTCTGCATCTTGGTAAAAACAATCCGTGTATAAATTACTATCTTGATGACAGTAATATACCAAGTACAACACAAGTTACAGATCTAGGTGTTATAATTACCAGTACATTATCTAATTCTGCTCACTGTACTCATATTTTCCGGAAAGGCTCTTTCACTGCAAATTTGATACTTCGTAGTTTCTCCAGTAGAAATAAAAATGTACTTACGAAGGCTTTCATCACTTATGTTAGACCTATATTAGAATATACCACAGTAGTTTGGAATCCTAATCTCAAGCAAGATATCAAAAGAGTTGAGAAAGTTCAGCGGAGATTCACTCAGAGAGTACTAGCTTATGATACTACATTATCTTATGATGAACGTTTGAACCACCTGGGTTTAAAGCCATTAGACTTGAGATGGCTTTGTTTTGATTTTACTATGGTTTATAATATTGTCCGTTTGAATGTTTTGGCAATTGATAACTTTTTCTCCATTGTTCATAATTCTAACCGTGCCAATAACTGGTTAAAACTAATGTATTGTAAATTTCGTCATAATTTGTCGAAATATGAATTCTGTAGTCAGGTGATCCGGGCTTGGAATTCCCTTGATGGAAGTACTGTAAATGCTATTTGCGAAAAAATTTTTATGACAGACTCAAAAGGGTAAATCTGATACCTTTCTTAGAGGTGTAACTTAATTCGCTAATTTCTTTAGCTGTTATGCCTTTCACGTATATTTATTTCTCATATTTACTGTGTATTATTTTCGACTTAATAACAAATTATTATTATCATTATTATTATTAATTCAATGGATGCCGTCACTTTACATACAAAAATTATCCGGGGTGTAAACAAGCGTATTTCGGAATTTTTTGGTGGAAGGGATTCTGGACCATGGGTTAGTCAATGCATGCGGTAACTCTACACAAAAAGATTATTCCAAGTATAAAAAACGAATTTCCCTGATCTTTTGGTGGAAGGATGCTTTGTGTAAAGTGATCGCGCCTATAGAATTCTTAGAATTCAATAGATGCGATCACTTTACACAAAAGATTATCCTAAGTGTAAACAAATGTATTTCTGCGATTTTAGGGGAAGACGTTTCTTACCATGAGGAATTCAAGGGACGCAATCACTTTCACAAAAAATTTCCCGTGTGTAAACAAAGGTATTTATGCGATATTTTGGGTTGAGGGGTTCTTGACCATGAGTAATTCAATCGATACGGTCACTTTAGACTCTCTTTACAACGTTTTCTAAGTGCTATGCAGTTTACACATCTCTTACTTCTTCCGAAAGTGAGAATTCATAGCTTTAAGATTGTTTTTTATTCTTTCCTTGATGTGAAGATGGCCAAATCTGAAACTTCAATGTGCTCCTATGAAGGTTTTTATGCATGGTTGAGGCTCACTAAAAAGAGGTGGACTAGTTTATTAGAAAATGCCCTAATGGGGCAGAAAAAAGAAGAATTTACCTGCTTGGATAGTCGCCAAGCTTGAAAAAGGAGCGGATTAGATTTTTGAGAACTTGGATTAAGGTTGAAAAAAATTCACTTTTCTAATATTGGATTTTCATTCTTTCTCATTATAAAATTTTCCATGTCTGTTGAAAAAGTATATTCTGCAACTGAGAGCATCAACACTCTTTTCCACCCTACATGTGCATCTCCAAAATTTTGAGGAGGGCACTTGTGTGGACTCTGGTTTTTTTACGTTTTTTGAAACAACCAATTCGGAAAAATTTTGCAACAATTTTTTTTCATACAAAATTTTCCAGTTTCAAAACTCTTGGGGTAGTTTGCACCCCGATGTCCCCCTCACACATGTGTGCTTCCAACTTGTTGAACTTTTTTACTAAATTTAGTGTTAATAAAACAGGAAACTGCAAAATATATTTAATTCAGTCATTTTATATAACATTTCGTATAGAATTCACTCCGCAAGTTTCACTGATTACAAGCTATAAAAAAAATTATTCTCTCAATCAAGTTATCACAAGTGTTTGTTTTTTTTTATTTAGCATGGTATTCAGTTTTTGGATTTAAACTGAAATTTGCAGAAGGAGTGCTTTTTGTAGGATTGCAGATGGGAAATAATGTCACCCATCCCAATCGCTCCCATCCTGCTTTCAAAACAATCGTACTGTTGCCGTCGGGGTGCGAGTGGAGTCCGGGAGAAGCGGGAACCGAATTTGGTACACACCCTTAATAAACGTATGACCGAATAAGGAGCGTTTTTAATTGCATTTTTGTACGCTTTACGCTGTTTCCCTTATTTGCATATGATGTCCAACGTCTGTAACCAAGGCGCAGTTGCACTAAAGGGAACTAAGCTCGAGCTCACAATAATCTTGAACAAAAAAGAGACTCAGTTTTATCTCAAATTTGGCATAATCTCAATGTCATCAGGATTATGACCAGCTCAATGTCGAGATTATCCCCAGCTCGAGCTGTCGGGTTGCATTAAAATCTTCGCATATATTTCTTATCTCTAAAGCAAATAAACATAAAAATGTTTGCAATTCCTAGACTCTAACGTAAGCCTCAGTATTAGTTAATTCCGAAGTGAGTATTGTTTGTACATTGGAAGAAAATAATCTCGACATTGCCATTAGCTCAGACAGAGGATCAGCAATCTAATCCCGATGATGGGATTATCCTCATTTTGGGTTAGTGCAACCAACCTCAAGTTTCTTTGTTGTTCTGAAAATGACTACAATGTGCATCCCTGGCTATTTTTCTGCTAGAGTGAGAGGCAGGAGCTTTGAAGTGGTCGGGAGTTAGAATGCTATTGGTTTACCATTTCTATACATTTGAATAAATTCAGCTATGGGCATCGCTGCATATAATTTTGATATTGAAAAAATTTTACTGTAGTTGATGCCAGGGGAAGGAAAGGACAAATGCACGATGTTGCATAATATACTTTTTCACAGACATGGAAAATTTTTCAATGAGAAAGAATGAAAATCCAATATAGGAAAACTGAATTTTTTCCAACTTTAACCCAAGTTCTCAAAAATGTAGTCCACTCCTTTTTCAAGCTTGGCGACTATCCAAGCAAGTATATATTTTTCTTTTTTTCTGCCCCATCGGGGCATTTTCTAATAAACTAGGTATAATATAATTAGGAATATAAATTTATCTATAAAATTCGTTTTTATTTTTTGTTATAGAACCGGGTATTTATAGCGGGCAAATTCGAATCGCCATAACTGACGGTCGAGAGCTCAACATCGATTTTAACTCGAAAATGACTCCGGATGAAATTTCTGATAAAATCAGTGAATACGGTCATAAAGGATGGCCATATTACTACAGAGAGAAGTTCAAATACGACCATTTTAAAAAAGAAAGCAGAAAACGTCGTAACAAGGAACTATCTTACTGGCTGTACATAGGTATGTAATCAAGTTTTCTGGGGCATCGGCTTTTTAAGAATGCTAATTTTTGGAAGGTTCTATGTATGTTTTGGTACTCTCAATTATTTCAGATTTATCGTGCAACCTAAATCTTGTACTATTTCCGGGAGAAACACTATCGGAGAAATCTTTATTCTCAGTTTTCATCGAGGGTAAGATCAACTTTCTAACCTGCAATTTTACTAAACATCGAGTTGAAGCAATAAAAAGCAATGACAAACGTTATTGCCTAATTTGAGGATCGAATTAACCTACTCGCTTCGGAGTTACGGGACTGGTGGAAAAAAGTTTATCGCAGAAATTTTCGCACCATCCGGGTGGCTCGCTTAGCCATATGGATGGTTCGGAAAAACTGGTGAATAGCATCTCTGCCTTGTATGCATCAGGTCGGGCTTCGAGCCCCTCACCAGGCATTACTTTTCTGACGCGCCAGCCATGCATACGACACACCCCTAATTCGTCGATTGGTTAATAGCCCACCCTACTGCTGAAATAGAATTTGAGTTTCTATAATTATAGTATGTTTTTATTGAAATACTTCTTAATAATGAAAATGGGATGCAAGTAGTATCACGATTTTCCAATAAACAGTATGTCATATAGGGCTTTGAACACACTCAACTATTTTTCAAGTAAAAAATTTGGAGTCAAAAATGTGTCTAAACGATTTCATCGACAGTGCTAATTTTTGTCAATTTTCACTTCAAAAGCAATTAATAAAAAACAGACTATACGGTGCCACAATTTTTTGCAGTTTCTATTCAACCAGTAGCCTTATTGGGATTGTTGGCGAGTAAGGCTTTTTGATGACGAGGAATTCAATGGAGGAAGAATTCAATCTTTACACAAAAAACATCATTAATATAAATGAAGGTATTACCGTGAATTTTTGGACGAAGTGGTTTTCGACCATTGGAAATTCGATGGACGCGGTCACTTTAAACGGAAAATAATCCCGGGTTTAAACAAGCGTATTTTCGTGATTTTTTTGAAGAATGGGTTTTCGACCACGGGGAATTTAGTGAATGTTATCACTTTACACAAAAAGTTATCCTGGATGTAAACAAGCGTACTTCCGTGATTGGTGGAAGGGGTTTTTGACCGCAGAAAATTTAATGGATGCGGTCACTGTATGCACAAAAATACATTAAGTGTAAGCAAATGTATTTTTGCGATTTTTGATCACGGCGAATTAAATGAAATAGTCACTTTACACTCTGTTTACGACGTGCTTTAAGTTCTATGCAGTTTATACATCTTTTACGTTTACCGAATTCTTTCTTTGATGCGAAGATGACCAAATTTAAAACTTCGATGTGCTTCTATGATGGTTATGGCCCACTAAGAAGAGGTGAACTAGTTTATTAGAAAATGCCCCGATGAGGCAGAAAAAAATTATTGCTTGGATAGTCGCCAAGCCCGAAAAAGGAGCGGACTACATTTTTGAGAACTTGGGTTAAAGTTGGAAAAAATTCACTTTTCTAACATTGGATTTTTATTCCTTTTCATTGAAAAATTTTTCATGTCTGTGATGAAAAAGTATAGGTACTCTGCTGCCGAGTGTTTGAATTACAGATTTTTTCCTCATCTGTTAAAGCTCAGTGCAGTTGGAAGCTGTGTGGAGGTGATATGGGGGACCCATAGTTTTAAACATTGGAAGTCTTGTCCTGTATGAAAAAATTTTTTATAAACTCTTTGGGATTTTAGTCTTTAAAAAACCAGGATTCACCCCTTCTGTAACCACCATCCCCCCAAATTTGAGAGCTGCACATGTACGGTTGGAATGCTTGGGAAGAATTTTTGAGAGGGAGAGCTGTGAAGCAAAAAATGGAAATTCCAAAAAATTTTCAATTTTTCCCAATTCTTGTCCAAAAACCTGTTTTTTCATGTGTTTTTATATTTTGAAAAAGTCCAGGGCCACTTGACTTTTTTAAGAGTCTCAGTAGAAGGGTTCACTCCCTCACCCTATGCACATCAATGGAGGGTATATAGGTGTGCTGATGCACACAGCTGTAGAATATACTTTTCCACGGACATTAAAATCTTTTAATGAGGAAGAATAAAAATCCAATACTACAAAAGTGAATTTTTAAAACCTTAACTCAAGTTCTCAAAAATCTGGTCCACTTCTTTTTGTAGCTTGACAACTGTCCAAGCAAGTATATTCTTTTTTCTGCTCCATCGGGGCATTTTCTAATGAACGAGTCCACCTGTTTTTAGTGGGCTTTAACCATGTGTAAAAACCTTCATAAAAGCACATTTATATAAGTTTTGAATTCGGTGATCTTCAGATCAAAGAAACAATAAAAAACAATCTTAAAGCTACAAAGTCTCACTTACCGTAAAAGAAAAGATGTGTTTTCTTAGATAATTCTTACTTACTTCTTACTTCCAGAAACCTTGAATGATGCCATTTTGTTGAGTAGTTTAAATAAACAGTTGTGATCACATGATTTTAAATCTATATTGAGAGAATAAATTTGTTTCCGGGGGACGAGAAGATCAGGTCAGTGGCGGGAGCATTACGGGAACGGGATTCGTTTAAGGTAATGTGGGTGGGAAGCAGTGTTGCCAGATCAAATTTCTAGGGAATGCCAGATTTTTTAGCAAATCGTGCCAAAAAAATGCCAGATCGATTTCAAATAATGCCATATTTTCAATGCTAAAAATAACGAGACGAAAACTTTTTTTAAACATAAAAATCACAGGATTGATACCACAACAGAAACTTTATTCAATAATTTGCACAGAATAGAAGTTTAAACATCAACAAAATTCATAAAATCAACTTTAGAGCAAGCATCACTAGTTACAACATCACATCCATATAAATCGGAAGAGCGCAAAATTTTTTTCCGCATTTACCGATTCTTCGCCAAAAAACTGATTTGGCGTAAAAAAACAGTGAGCTGTCTAGTGGCGCCCTTCATATCCACATATATACCTTCAAATGATTTTTCACTTAGCCATGATGTTTTGAACTTTTGCGTATAATTCTTTTGTGAGGACATGCAGCTCGATTATATGGACAGGATACACAAAAATCACAGTTCAGGATTTTTGAGAGCAAAACGAACATTGAACAATGAAACAAATCAATTGGAAATTAGAAAACAAATTATTTTCCTTCAATTCTACACTAAACTTGAACTGAAAACTGGGATGTAGCACCTATAGAAAGTTCATTTTCGAATTATGCCAAATATCAGAACATTATGCCCAGAATTAGTGCCAGATTTGAATAATGCCAGATTGATGCCAGATCATTCCAAATAGTGCCAGATGTGGCATCGAAAATGCCAGTATGACAACACTAGTGGGAAGCGGACAGGTTTTTCAATGCCGCGCATACCCCTCGTTCAGAGAATCCGAAAACACAGCGTCAGAACTGGACAACATTTTATGCGATACAATGGTAGAAACATGCGTATCAGTTAGTGTGATGATCAAGAGTGTGTAAAAAGACTTTAAGATGCAGAAAGTATACTACAACAATACAGTAGCTGAAATGGCATGGTGGTCGTAAAAATACACTCATCAAAAATCGAAATAATTTTTGGCTAGTTCAATACTGCATGCAGCAAAGAAGTGAATGTAACGACTCATTAGCTGAGAAGGTGCAGAAATTTACCTTACATGATGGATCCGTTGACATGTAAGAGACAATGTTTGTAGCCTGAAACCTCTGCAGGGACAATAAACCAACAAATTTTCTGGTTTTCGATCAATTTCGATTGTAATATCTTCCCATGATTATAAATTTCAACCAATCAGGAGTGAATATTGTTGTGCTACGTTTCATTCCAACTAAATTTTATTTCAGGGTCGAAATTGAAGATGCGTGAAATTAATCTTGAAACAAACACATTTACTGAAGTTCAAAACCAACCATACTCAGCAGATGATAATGTTCTTGCCGAGAAAATTATCGAGACAGTTTTTGGGCATCCGCGATATTTTCGATCCATGGCTAAGTAACTCCATGTTCTCTTTGAAAGAAGATCTGCCAGTAAAAATCCGATATTATGCACTTTTTATTCAGTCTGATTTATGTTTAAGATGTCTAGAAAAATTCTTTGATTAGGATCAATGGGTCTCCTATGATTTTGAATGAAAGTTTGACTTTGACATCACTGTATCGATTATTTCAAAATAAATTGAACAAGTTTAGAGGACTTACTGCTTGCACATGACTGATTACTATAGGTCCCTCAAGGGAGCCTCCTATAAGATCAGTTTAGTTGTCCAGTGCAACAGTTCTCTAGCAGCCTGGATACAATCTTACCATCCCATCGTTTCCGAGACTGAATTTACCTTTACATGTATGATGCCTACCACGAGAGATTCAAATTTTTCTAGACTTTGCCAGTACGTCTACAATTTGGATCCAAATTGCACTGAAATCGCCCGACCGCCAAAACCCGGCTGCACGTCGTACAAAAATCACATCCAGATTTTCCTGGACGGCGGCGTAAATGATGCTTCAAAAATGTGTCCCTCGCGCTTCACGCCTTGTCAAAGTGGCTGCGAATTGACTGATTTGACTACGCATGTTGCTGCTGCTGTTGCTGTTAGCACTAGTACGGAAACGGCCGTTACGCAAAAGATCATTGAAGAGAGCACAAGTAAAATGCAGAAATCTACACTTTTCTCTCATTCGGCTACAAATTTTTGTTCTGAAATGTTGCCATAGTCAGACTTTGATAGAATGGCCAATCGATTTAGAATTAGTATTGCCCTTTAAGTAGTTTACGCCATGCTTTAATAGAATTTTCTATTCTAAAAATCCTAAGCTTTAGTTGAATATGCTGGCAAATTTCCATTCCTGCGCGAGACACGGTTTAGCAGGAAATAACAAAAAAATGAATTAGTACTCTCAAGAGAAGTTTGAAAAAGCGCAAATAGTGTAAATTTTGAGTCCATAGACGCTGCACATAACAAGTACACCGAATTCTAACTTTATTATTGAATTTTTTGAATCGCTTGTCAAAGGGTCGATTTCTCTGACTTTTGATACCCTTAAACAAGCTTAGGTCCAGTTGTCTTCACATAAAAAGTAAGATTTATGATAACATTAATTCTTGAACAAAATATATTTTTGGTGAACGTTTTGCATAAATCATATAAAAGTGTTGTTTCAATTGACATCATTATTACGCAAGTATCGCTTTTTTAGCCTGGTGCCGGTATAATCACAGAAATAGCTGAGCTGTGGTTCAGTCCTGCATGTTATACCATTTCCGTTAAGGCATGTTATACTGCGTTGTCTGTGCATTAGTTGTATAATGTTTTTCCATATATTATGCAAAGACTCCTTGTCCATCAGGGTAATCTCTCAAGATCTGCAGAAGGGTTGCCGAGGGTATCCAAGCCGAGATACTACCGACGTTTTGTAACACTAAATACTATAAAATTTCGGAATTCCAAAGCTCTGGATACTGTATATATGTGCTTTTTGACTTTCATGATAGACGGATGCAGGGTATTAGTATAGTATGTCCCCGCATGGATCAAAAATTGATTGAAAAAAAATTTTGAATTTATGCCCAAGACAAAGCCTACGCCTTAGCTCAAGTGGTTCCCTTAAAGTCTAATAAAAATGTGCCTAAACTAAACTGTCCAAGAATAAATTTTGATTGAACTTTAAAATTATTCTTATGTAAAAAACAAGTAGACATACTCCCATAAAATTTCTGATACCATATTCGTAATCAGCGACATCGATTTACCCAAGAAGTTATTCAAATTCGAGCTCAAAATTTTTTTCAATCGATTTTTGACATATACATATGTGGAGACATGCTTATATTAATACCTGGATGCAGCATATTGTCTGAGCACTCATGAGAGAATGTTTCCAAATATAAATTCTGGGAGTACCATCGCTAGTGCATTTGATAGTCAGCAGCAGACATGCACGGCAAGAATTTTCTAGGGGGAGGGGTCCTTGGACTTTTTATCCAGGGGGTAGGGGGATGGACGAGCAAAAAAACAAAAAAAGTTCTGCAAGCTTGTTTTTCATAGAAAATATGCACAAAAATCATGAAAGAAGCTGTCTTGGAAAAAGTTCAGGGGTGTTTGAAGATTTTTTTGGGCCAGGGGGTAGACAATGTCTCAGGTAAGAGGGGTTAAGGCCGATGTATAGTAATCCGTAATCCTGATCCTTAATCCTGAGTTCCTGACCCGATAAGGATCAGGAAAGGATAGGACCAGGTAAAGTCGTCCTTAACGTCCCTAAATTTAAGGATCGGGACGACTACATGAGAAATATTTTACAGTAAGATTATATATTGAGATGCGTAAGTTTTATAAATAAAGACGACTCCAGACAGTAGGTTTTATACATTTTATTGATGTTTTTCATTATTTTGATTATTTTTTTGTTTTCGTTCACGTTGCACATGTTTACATACATGCGTTTACATTATTTTGTTTCGGTGTTTTTTGTTTATTTGTCATATTTTAATTCCCCCTTAATTAATTTTTTAAATTTTAAATTTTAAAATTTTTAAATTTTAAAATTTGTAAATTTTAAATTTTAAAATTTTTAGTTTCGAATTTTATATTTATTAAAATTTGAATATTTGAAATTTTAAAATTTTTTAGTTTTAAATTTTTAAACTAAATTATTAAATTTTTAATTTTTGAATTTTTGAATTTTTTAATTTTAAATTTTTCAATTTTAAATTTTAAAATTTTTAGTTTCGAATTTTATATTTTTTTAAAATTTGTATATTTGAAATTTTAAAATTTTTCCGTTTTAAATTTTTAAACTTTGAATTATTAAATTTTAAATTTTTCAATTTTAAACTTTTTAATTTAAATTTAATCTTAAATTTTGTATTTTAAATTTTTTAATTTTAAATTTTTTAATCTTAAATTTTTTAATTTTTAATTTTTCAATTTTAAATTTTTTAATTTAAAAAGTTTTCAATTTAAAATGTTAAAATTTTCTAATTTTAAACTTTAATTTCTTTTAATTTTAAATTTCAAATATTTTAATTTTAAATTTTTTTAAATTAATAGAGTTTGACATTAAAATTGGTTAATTTTTTAGAAAGAATTTTTTAATAAATAAAAACGCTGGAATCAATCAACAAAAGCCCCAAATCTGCCGTTTTGTTGCAAACAAAGACGGCTACAGTATTACAACGCGCTGTAGTTGCAAAGTATTGCAGTTGCGTAAAGTGCGCATATTTCACCGAAAAACATGAAAAATCTATTTCTTAGGTGACTACTCTATCTTATCTGGTAGCAAATTCTTAGTTTTTGCTAATTTCACTTCATTTTACATTCCAATTACCGGAAAATGTAACTAGGATTATGCGCAGGCTGAAGCCATTACGCATTCAATGAGTATTTACTGTAGCGTGTAGCTTTCCCGATCCTTAAAAAGTACGGAAGGCTTGTACTTTGTTCCCGACGTCAGGAAAGCCGATCCTTTCCCGATCAGGAAGACATCGGGAACACCTTTCCTTATCAGGTCGGGAACGCTATCCAGATCCTGATTTCAGGATTACGGATTGCGTCAGGATCGAAAATTTAGGGAACGAGCTTTCCTGACTCAGGAAAGGTCATTTTTTTAAGGATCAGGACGACTATACATCGGCCTTTACCTCCCTCTATGTGCATGTATGGTCAGCAGCAAATGTAGTAATGCTAATGTCTTTAGCCGTTCTTTTTCAAGGACTGCATTACACGTTAATTATCGTTGTGTATAGTAATAGAAAGTTGGCCTACACTTGACCCAAAGAACCAGTATAAATCTTACTACTACTATCTCTTTTTATAGAAGGATTTTAAATCAAAAAATAGCACAGTTGTTTACACAAAGATTCTTGAGTCGGTAAAAAATTTCCAGTCCACTGCCTTTACCAGGGGATGATGAAAAATTGACTTAAGCCCGGTTCATACTTCTGCTCGTTGCTGGGCGAGTATGCTGGGAGCTGTGCTCGGAGATGTTGCCGAGCACAGCTCCGAGCAAGCTGCTTGCCGAGCATGCTCAGCGTGCAAATATTCGCTCGGCAAGCAGAACCCCGAGCACAAAAACCTTGCTCGCCGGGCATGCTCGGGGTAGTAGAGAATTTTTCTACTCCTCCGAGCGTGCTCGGCGAGCAAAACACGTTATAAGTATAGGCACGTCCCAGACTAGGCTAATTTATCAAAAACTGAACAATGCGCACACAACCAAGGCGAAATTTTACGCGCTCTGATCGGCCGGTAGTAGGCATGTATCGGGCCAGAGAATATCGGGTCGGGTCAGGCAATAAAAATACCAAGTCGGGTCAGAGACCTCTAGCAAGCCAGGTCAAGAGTCAAAAAAATATCTTCAGTTCATAAAGTGTAACACAGGTACATTGTACTCGCCGTGTTACATGCATGTTTATTATTTAGTGTAAATAAACATTGAAAATGAGAAATGACTCATCTTATAGCTTTTAAATAGTAATTGCTGTTATGAGTAACGAGAAATGAAACGAGACAAAGGAAATGCGAAATCTTCCTCTTATTGAAGGCAAAAAAGGAAAATCAAACGATCTATGAGTATTGGAAATAGATCAAAAACTCTTAATTGATAGCCTACGATTATATGCTCTTTTTGTCTGCGGAAAAAATTTTTCTTTAGGATTTCATTTTTTGCTTAATCTAAAAAACTGCTCCTCGAAAACATTCACTCAGGTACAGGACTTATCGTCTCTTTTTTGTTAAATGTTTGTAAATTTAAGAATGACTAACATCAGTACCTAACACATTGTTCACACGAAAGTTTCACTATAGAACATTTACACAATACAAATTATATAAGACTCAGTTTGAAACAGTATTTTATTAACATGATATTGTTAAATAATTCTTCGTGAATTATGGAAATAGAACGCTTTTTGAGCATTTTTCAAAAGGTTAAGGCTAAAAATTATCAATCAACAATTGTGTTATAATGTATCGAAAGAAAAAATCACTTTGTCATAACATTCAACGTTTTTCTTATCACAAATAACCAAAAGTGACCTGAAATTTGCACTTGCCCAGTAAATGACCACATGCAGGGTTGGTTAATGCAAGAATTGCCATAGAAAACAGAATATTATCGATCATAGGTCGCCCGAAAAACCATTGGCCGATATTTAAAATCAATTATCAGCCGATGCCAATACATCGATCTATTCCCTACCTTCATTGGAAAACCACCGAGAAAATGTTATTTTTGGAATGTATGTAATAATGACTAAATTAATTTCATTTAGAGTAAAATTCTATGTTTTTCTTCTAACAGTGAAAATGATCAACTGAATTTTTTGACATGTGACCTTCAAGGCACAGAGCGATCATGGATAACGGGTAAGGTCAATAGTCTTTTTTACTCTTTTGGGTCGGGTCATAAAATGTCGGGTAGGATGCCGGTTCAAAAGTTCCGATACATCCCTAATCGATGGGTTTATTTGTGGGATTTCGTTTTTTGCTGTGAAGTTTTTTCAATGTCCTATTCAAAAAAATTATCAGATGATAAAAAATTTCAACTTATTGAACTTGTTCGTGAAAAAGAATTCCTGTTTAACGTTTAATCCCTTAATTATAAGGACGTTGGGAAAATCGCCGTGTCTTCAAAAAAATTCATAAATAACTAAGTATTCGAGGTATTGATTTTACGATTCATACATGGAAAGAAATAAGTGCGTTTTAGGGGAAAATTTGCTGGCAAAGTATGAACCAACTCCGAGCATGCTCGGCGAGCAAGGTGCTCGCCGAACATCCCCGAGCATGCTTGGCGAGCATGCTCGGAGCTGTGCTCAGAGATGCTCGCCGAGCATGCTCGGGATAAATTTGCTCGCCGAGCAGAATTCAATTTACTTCTTTTCTCGTTGATGTATCATCTACCATTTCAAGAAATCGATATTGTTCAGATTCCTAAACTGATTCTAAATCTACCTCATAAAATTTATAAGATCGTTCCATAACTGACAGGTAAGACAATCCGCTATCTAGAATCCAGAATTTGGGAGAAGGCTGGTTTTCGATAGTTTTTAGTTTTACACTTTTGCAGAGACAACCCGACGAAACGCCACCAAAAAATTGTGCAAAAAAGGACCGTTTTACAATCGAACTACGATTTATGGAGTGATCGCAATAATCGTTGTATGGATCGGCAACGTTTACGTTTATTGTCGTTTCGTACGTCGGCCCGCGAGCGTCATGGACAACGTTCAAGTGCCAGCGCCGTTCCGCGTGCCGCCTCGAAATCGAAGGTCGAGGTTCAGCAGCCGCAAGAGCAAAAAACCGGCCGGCGATGAAAGCCTCAACGTGGAAAAAATCGGCCGGAAAAAGAAACGATGATTTCGTATGTAAATATTTCTCCGATTCCGATTCTATCTTCGATTTTTCGCCTGCACACTTTACTAACTCAATAAAAACATTATTTTTTGATTCTTTTTATTGTGTACAATCAAGGGATATTCCCGGAAAACCTTCGAAATTGATAAATAGTAATTTCTTACTTGAATTTTTCTGTCTGTAAATATATTAAAAAATGAAAAAAACTTAATACATCTGACACAACCGCTAAAGTCGATGTGCTAAGTTCAATGCATAGAAGAAGGAAGTCAATTACTGTATTCAGCGATATAAAGTTTCTCTACCGTCAACGATGAATAATTGTCGCAGCATCTGCCATTTAAACGTACATGGACCACATCAAGTAGATGTCTGTTTACAATGGTTTCACCCATATTCAGGGAAACGCACAACAACGATTCTCAAAACAGCGAGACTCAATACAGCGATTCTCGGAATAGCGATGTCTCAAAACAGTGATTCTTAATTTAGCGAAGTCTCAATACACCGATTCTGAAAACAGCGAAGTATCAGAATAGATTCTCAAAATAATGAATTTTCAAAATAGTTATCTTTAGAATGGGAAAATTGAGATTGGACGGGGTAGACGTTTTGGTACATGGCCCATTTGGTCCTCCTTCTCGATCTGGTGGATGCTGGTTGTCACATATTTTGGCATCAATCGCCAGATTTCTGACATGGCTTTATAGCATGTGTTTTCACACTACAGGCGCCGGTTTCATCGAAGAGACTTAAGCTAAGTTGAATAATATATATATACGATTATTCATTCACACACATGTGCTATACACATGATCCGGATCTAATTTGGGTCCGGTCGGACCTGCTGTTTAGGACCCAAATTCAAAGTGGATCCAACCTTGACCTAGTATTCGGGAAACCGGGACGTTCAGGCAATAGGGACTAATGCATTTTTCGGGGAAACATGAAATTTATTCATTAATCGGGGAATCGGGACCTACGGGGAATATGGACTTTGGGACAATCGAGATATCTGCTGAAAAGAGACGTTGGGGGAATAATAATTTGACAAGTGTCAGAATTCACCATTCAAGTGAAAAATAGATGTCAACACATAACTTGTTCGTAAATTTCGGTTGAGTTGAAATTTGATGGCCGCGCCGCAAAAATTACAAAAACCTATCCATACTCCAAAGGTGCTACCGCGCGGCGCCGCTGAGTTTCACTGTTGTGAGTTTCCCTGTATTAGGGAAACGCCTTTAGAGCTTCCTTCTTAGATATGTTTGTATGAATAATTGAATACTTTCTTTAGAATCCTATATCTTTTTACTTGAACAATGAAGAAGCGTGTTTTCCAACGCATTAATACTGCAAGTGCACACTGCGTTTGAAAGAATCAGAATTGTGGTCGATATACTGTGATCTGGCGCCAAAAATTCGCTCACGCCTCATCCGGCGCCCGAGCTTGCGCGCTGACAAGAACTTTTTCAACTTTCCATTTCATCTTTTAGCCCCTATTGGCATATTTCGGTGCGCGAAAAAAATTTGATCGATTTAGACTGAAAGTTTTTTATTGTGGCATAAAACCACCGTTTTTTTTCCCTCAAATGGGGTCTTTTGAGGAAAAAAAAATCGAAATGAGGAAAAAAATTTGGGTATGGTTCTCATTGTGGAAAAAAATTTGGTGGATTTATAAAGGTCAAAATCTCAAAATTTTCCGGCGCTTTGCGCCGGTCAGTGGTTACAATAATCCATACCTGTAAGACCTCCGACCAGTTGGGGAGGGGGCGGTAGGAAAAAGTCGAAATTTTTCCCTAAAAAAGCCAAAAACATACACTTTTTTGGAAATTTTTTTCCAAACTGGGCGGGGAGGAAATGATTTTGGGTCATACCTGTACTTGGGGGGGGGGGTTGGGGGGGACCCCCCCTCCCAACTTGGCCAACCCAGTACCCAAAATGATTCCCCCCCAACCCCCCCCCCCCAGTTGGGAAAAAATTAAAAAAATTTGTCAAAAAGTGTATGTTTTTTGGCCTTTTTTGGGAAAAATTTCGACTTTTTCCTACCCCCCCCCCCCCAAAATTTCGGATTTACCCCCCCCCCCAACTGGTCGGAGGTCTTACAGGTATGTTTTGGGTACAGGGTTGGCCAAGTTGGGGGCCCCCCCCAACCATACCTGTACTTGGGGGGGGGGGGGGTTGGGGGGGAGGACCCCCCCAACTCGGCCAACCCTATACCCAAAATCATTTCCCCCCCCCAACCCCCCCAGTTTGGAAAACAAAAATTTGCAAAAAAGTGTATGTTTTTTGGGAAAAATTTCGACTTTTTCCTACCCCCCCCCCCCCAAAATTTCGGATTTACCCCCCCCCCCCCAACTGGTCGGAGGTCTTACAGGTATGCCCCCAACCTCCCCCCGAGTACAGGTATGCAATAATCACTATTTTCTATCAGGCCAGGCGCGGTCGTTAGCATATCTACTTCCACCTACTAACTAATTATCAACAGTTTCTATCAATCAATTTAGCTCATCTCATTTTCTATTCGTTAACAGTCAGTATTTCGCTGAAAAAACAATTTTTTATCAATTCTCTCAGTTTTTTCTCTTGATGCTTGGAATTTTTCCAACATTTTTAACATGAAATTTCGGGTTTATTGAAAATTTAAATTGAAGACATCATTCTAGACTGTGATTTTAGAACTTCTATTCACGAATTCACGAATATCCATTGGAGAGATTTATTTTCCAGCGTGCGTTTTAGAATATAAAAACTGAAAAATTTTTTTCGGCACTTCGCGCCGGAATGAGGAACAAATTATACTTCATCAGTCGGATTTTAATTTATTTCCCAACATTGTGAAGGTTCAATTCCCAGCGTTTCAGAAAGTGAAAATCCACAAATTTTTCCGGCGCTCCGCGCCAGTACAAAAATTTGTACTTACGTATTATACCTCCACCACCAATTTTTTCTCATTTTTGTCGTAGACCTCACCGTTAACGATGTGGTACGTCTCGCGTAAGGCTTGACTCGTATATATCCGAATTCATGTGGCGTTATATGTCAAACGAATGTCTTTTTGATCGCATTTTAAATGATATTGCCGCGTTCATGCCTTCTCAATAACCTTCATATGCATACAACAACAACATATATGTAACATTGGTTATCCTCGCTTTAATAAAAGTCTATGCCTAAAAACTGGGTAAAAACAAGCAAAAATGAGAAAAAATTGGTGGCGGGGGTATAATATGTAAGTACCCAAAAATTAAATAAAATTGGATAATCCTAATTGGAACCGCAGAAATATTAATAAAAGATAAATCCATGACAACTCTGTCGTTAAAATGCTTTCTCTGCTCTTGTAGAACACTAATATATTCTTTATCAGCTCATTTTGACTAACATAACCAGAATTTCCTTATTTTTCCTAATTTTCGGAGGTTTCTGAATCCAAAATCATCAAAATGCTTGGGTATGCTCCTAAAATGCATAAAAAGCATTCGTAGGCACATTATAAACGTTTTTAGAAATGTGGAAAATTTTTGGAAAATGAGGAAAAAATTTTGGGTCCGGTTATCATGTGGGAAAAATCTTCGAGGAAAAAAACGGTGCATAAAACGTGTTTTAATTTGGTCGAATTCGCTCCACTGTTTCTTTTTTTCCCCGCCGGCCTTTTCCGCAAATGAGGCGAAGAGGTCAAAATTATTTTGCCTATTTTCCCAAAGTTGTTTTTTCGTTTAAAATGCTCATAGACGCTTCATTCAAGTGTTATCCAGCTTTTTCAAACTTTCTGGTGTTTTTGAAGCCCTTAATTCATTAAAATTGAGGGAAAAAGTTGAAATTTTTCAGTTTGAAGTATAATTTAAAGGCATTGTTGTGGAACAAATTTTCCAGCAAACTATCCAAAAGCATAATGACTTTAAATTACATGAGGAATCGACGGTTAAGTCCTATGCATACCTGTAATTGGGGTGGTTGTGAGGTGGACCCCCCCCATCTTGGTCAACGAAATACCCAACCCCCCAACCCCCCCCCCCCCCAGTTTGGAAAAAATTAAAAGAATTTGCAAAAAAGTGTGTTTTTTAGCCTTTTTTGGGAAAAATTTCGACTTTTTTCGACCCCTTCCCCCAAATTTCAGATTTACCACCCCCCCCCCCCAAACTGGTCGGACCTCTTACATGTAGGTCCTATGTAATGACGAGTGAGAGCCCAACAAAGATGTTAATGTTTCCGTCGAGAAAACTCCTTCCATTCCATAAAGGTTATGAATTGATTTTATGTTAAGGAAGCATACCTATAACTGGTGGGGGAGGTTGGTGACCAACCAGAGTAAATTACAGATGACGGTGGCCACGCCGAAATTTGTCTGACGCCGGTTTTGGGGGGTTTTCATGATGAAGGGAAGGAAGAACAAGCGAAATTATGCATGGGGAAAGCGCCAAAGCGAAGTTATGCGAAAAAATTTGCATAATTATTATGCAGTGTGACACCGCCGTAGGGGTGGCCACTGCCATGACTAGCGAGTAGACATTAATTTTTCCATTAAAATTTTCCTTAGGCTTAGGCTTAGGGTACAGCAGCTGCGCCCGAAGAGCGCAGCGCTGTTGAGGCTCTTCCAAATGAAGTTGTTTAGTTAAAATAGTACCAAGGGTCTTAAAGGAATTCTCTCTAATTTTGACACTGCATAATAATTATGCAAATTTTTTCCCATAACTTCGCTTTGGCGCTTTTCCCATGCATAATTTCGCTTGTTCTTTCTTCCCTTCATCATGAAAACCCCCAAAAACCGGCGTCAGACAAATTTCGGCGTGGCCACCGTCATCTGTAAAAACTCCACCAACCATATGTCCAACCCCCCAGACTTGAAAAAATTAGAAAAATGGGCAAAAAAAGTCTTTTTTGGCCTTTTTTGGGAAAAATTTCGACCTTTTCCGACCTCCTTCCCCCAATATATCAGTTTTACTCCATCCCCCAAGTGGTTGGACTTCTTACAGGTATGGGTTTGGAGGAGACTCCCCAACCCCCTCCCCAGACTTGAAAAAATTAAAAAAAATAGCAAAAAGTGCCTTTTTGGCTTTTTTTGGGGGAAAATTTCGACTTTTTTTCGACCCCCCTTTCCCAAAATTTCGGGTTTACCCACCCCCAACTGGTCGGATCTCTTACAGGTATGTAAGAAAGGAATAATCGCTTCAAAAAGTTGAGACACTTAATGTATTGATCCTTTTCAAATAATGTTGGAATTTGAAAATGAGGATCTTCATTAAATTACAAGATAAAATATTGAAGCTTGCCAATTAAAACATGCGATAATATACGTTCAAGATGATGAAAACTATTACAGATTGAATAATAAGTGAAGGTATGTGTATGCATGCTAAAAGCCGGGATCGAGCTAGATAATACTAGATAATGAAAAATCTCTGGTTTTTTGGTTTTTTCCAAAATCATTGGGAAACTGTTTTTTTCACATTAGCCAATCTTCTTTGTTTTTCTTAATTTTTTAATTTTGATTTCCTCCCTCCGTTGCATTTTTTTTCTCGCCGACCTTTTCCCAGATTCAAGTGTGATTTGTTCAGAAAAAAACGTTAAACTATGGAATCTTTTGCATTCTTAAGACGCTTTTCTCTTCTTTTCCGTCTCAGTTTGCTTCATCATCTGCTTGATCAATGCTGGGAAGTATAATATGCTGGTAGCGATTTAATTAATTTTGAAGACCAAACAAGAATTTATCTGTGCAACTAAGTTTTTCTCTCAAGCTGGGGGGGGGGGGGTCAAAAAAGTCGAAATTTTTCCCAAAAAAGGCCAAAAACATACACTTTTTGCCAATTTTTCTAATTTTTTTCAAACTGGGGGGAAGTTCGGTATATGGTTGGCCAAGTTGGGGGGCCCAACCCCCCAATTACAGGTATGTGCAACCTGACCTCTGCAAAAAAGCTTGTTGCACATGCTTTGACTAATTTTCACAAAGTTAACATTAATATAAAGAAAGAAACTAACAAAATATAAAATGGAATAAAATTGAATTTAGGCTAATTATTATTATCTGCTGCTATCAAAGAGTGCCCAGATAATCGTAATGTATAATCAGGCCGGTAAGGAAGAGGGTTGGGGGGCAATGGCATGTGTATAATAAATGTTTCTTATTGTTGCTTAGAAAGGTAAATGGGATATCTTTGCTTCGGATTTTTAATTACAAAAATACTGAGCTCAAAATCCCCCCAAAAAAATTGAGGAGATCCATGCTCCCCCCCACCATTTTGTCTGACAAAGCTTGATGCAAAACATCCATATTGAAAACACAAAAATTTGCATTTCCGGCGACGCTTGAATGCAATATTTCATCTGAGTTGAGGCGCTTCATTATACAAATCAGTGAAAAGCCGCATTGAATTTTTGGATTTCTGAATCTATGGACCCTGAGCTGCTCACATTATAAAGTGAATCGTTAGTGAAATCTGTGTGAATCATGTGTTACAGCAAAATCAATTGATACAATGATGCGGGCTGGTGCATTATCCTTTCATATTTTATATCTACGACGTTCTATCTATTCTTTGTGAAAGCTTTCCTGCCTGAAGGCCATAACAGAGGGACATTGTTCCAGTTTCGCTATGTGCACCGAGCATATACCTTGGTTTTTCACAAGTATGCTAAGGAACGGCTCGACTCATGTCTCAGCTCTTTTTCTGATGGAGGACACAGTTCTGTTAACTGGCCATCGGGCCGTCAAAAAGAGGCGTAAATGACGAAACTGATAAGTGGCAGAAATATAAATTGTATCTTGTCCATACATCAGTATTTTCCTTCAAGAAATCTTTCTTATTGTATTTGAAATTTTTTCTCTCTCTGTAACTTCATTCAAAAGTTTTGGAGCTTCTAACATCGAATTCCCGAAAAATTCCAGACCATAGATTTTCGATAGTAATCAACTTTTATTCCCAGGATGCATTGGGTTTGCGAACAAGAAGGACAACTGGAATTTCGTTTGCACGAAGCGAAACGAAAGGTTGAAACGATAGAATGTCTAGTTGAGAAGAAGAGATTTTGCGGTATGAGATCGGCGAATTTGGAGGAGTATATCATTGAGCAAATGGGTTTTGATCAAGGTACCTTTTGCGAAGTTTACTCAAATCATTTTTCTCTAAATAGAGATCTGATGTTCATGAACTTTTTTATCTATATAGAAGCCAAATATGGAAAACATATAGAAAGTATTAGATGACCTTATTTAATCAAAATCAAGTAAGTGGTCTCAAAATTTCATCTTTTTTGATCAAAAATTCTCTTACGATCAATGTTAACTTTCACAATTCCTGAGTATAAGAGACGTCCTACATATCAATTCTATTCATTTATTTTTTTAATATTTGTTTCCTTTTAATGAAAAATTATGAGTTTTCCAGTTGCATTTTTCACCAGCATTTGTGCAGGATTTTGTAATAAGTTGAAAACATGTAAAAACAAAACAAAAACAGCGTCAGTCTAAATTTTAATCTTGAAATTGAACAACGGCGAATAGAAAATTGTGGCCTACGGAGCTTTACGGTGCTTTATGAGAAAACTGAACAAATGTGGACAAAAATTTTACAATTTTGAATATGGAGCTTCGAGTGGCAAATTTTGTTCAAAAGTAAAAATAAACGGGCATTAATATAGAATCGGTGACCCCTACTTTCCACAGCAACGGTTAAGCATGTAGGCGGTTAGTAAAGGGGGCGTGGTTGAATATAAGCCATGCTGATTCTATTTTTAGCGCTCTCGTTCCTTTGTGTGCCACACTTTTTAACGCGACGATATTTTTATCATGTTTCGGATTCATACACCAAAGAGCCACGTTTAAAAAAGCAGTTGAACGTTCAAAAAACGTCTTGTTATGCCGCTTAAGACAGATAATTATGTTAATAACCTCAAACGAAAGTGCTTCCAGTTTCCAAACGTCTAATTTGTATAATCAATCTGAAGATTTTTTTGCTATTTTGTTCATAGGCGAGTTTTGAAATTTTTTACTGATGGAATGAGTATTTTTTGCATTTAAACTGTACAACAGATGGAAAAGTCGAGAAGTACGGGTACAATGCCCAAATTTTGTGTGCTGTATTGCCTATTAAGAGGGAGCCGATTGTGTGCCATTGCTATATCAGATGTAGGAGTAAAAATTATAGATTTAAAAAAATGGTGATACAGTGGAAAATAAATATCGAGGGACGTAAAAATTTGCTCAGAAAAATGACCGAACGGTTTTTCACTTCAAAGAATGCTGCACCCAATGCAGATGTTTTTCTTCTCATACTTTTTATTTTTTACTTTCCCACGCAATGACTAACTGTTTCCGCCTGCAAGAATTTCCCGTACGACTTTAGAACTTTACAATACATTATTTAGCTTCATTCATTTGAAGAAAAATTTGAAGGTCTAAAAAATTGACAGAATTATCCTGGCAAAGACAATATGGATCTGCGTTTGAAAATAAAAAATTTTAATTTGCTTGTGACGAATCGAAATTAATTAAATTTCATAATTTTGTTGTAATTATATTTCATAATCAATAAATACAATAAAGCACGCAAAAAGGGTTAGGTACGCAAAGGAAGGAGTACGCTGAAAAAGAACCAGGCTGACCGATATTTAACCACACCCCCTTTATTGACCGCCGAAATGCTTAACCGTTGCTGTAGAAAGTACGGGTCCCTGACAGATATGCACGGCGAGAATTTTCCAGGGGGTAGGGTCCATGGAAATTTTTCTCAGGGGGGTAGGGGGGGTGGGTGAGAAAAAAACAAAAAAAGTTCTTCAAGCCTGCTTTTGATACAAAATATGCACAAAAATCATGAAAAAAGTTGTCTTGAAAAAAGTTCATGGGGGTGTTTTGACGATTTTTTTGACCAGGGGGATGGCCAGGGTCTCAGGTATGGGGGTTTACCCCCCTTACCCCCCTATGTGCATGTATGGTCCCCGATTCTATAGTTATGCCAATAAACAAATATAAAAAGAAAAAATCGAAAAATTAAAATCAAGTAAATGATTTGAATGAATAAATAGAATTTTCACCCTTATCATAAGTAAAAATTCTATCAGTTTACTGTGATATCTGTTGTCCTACCCTACCTACCCTATCTGATCCCGTTTGTTCACACTATACAACTGCATGTTAACCAAATTTTCATCACGTATTTCAATTTTTCACATCCCTTCAAAATATAGCGTGGTGAGATCTTCCGGTTTTGTATTCAATTTTCTGCACTTTGAAATGAATACCTGACTACACGTTTTAATAGGACAGGTTTTCTCTTGCTTAGGTCGATCTCCCCATTCCAACCTTTAAAATTTCTATTATTTAGAACCCAATTTCGACTGCGAAAACCCTTACGACGGTCCGAATGTAGAGGACAAAAAGTGTTTCAAAAATTTGACCAGTCGTTCGTCATTCGGCAAGCAACTTTGCCTCGTTCATCCGAAAGTTTTACGTTGGATTACGGTAGCCCAAGCTAAACTGACTGCTACGGTCGTTGACAATGGTTATTGCGATTTATCTCGATATTCGACTACTTGTCCAGAATTTACTGACGAAGTAGATGTGTCACCGATCGAATTCAATTTTTCTGAAAAAAAACCATCGATCATTTTGCAAAAAATTGTGACACAAAATTCATTGAACCAACAGGAAATTAATGATCCGGAACGTATTATAAGCAGGTAAATGATAATGTGATGCTTACTGGCAGTGTTTTTTTCCACTGTGCAAAACTTTTTTTCAGATTTTTTGCACCGTGCAAATATATTTATCAAATGTGGAAAAAAAATTGGGGTTTCCATATAGAAAATATGCATTTTGATGCATTTTAGTAGGTCTAAATCTCAAAATTTTCCGGCACTTGACGCCGATTATAACTTTAATAATCATTATTTATTTCCAAGCTCAGGCATGGCTCTTAACATGTCTACCTCCAATTATCACTAATTTTTAATAGTTTTCATGGTCTTAAACGTGTTATTTCATGTTTAATTGGCAATCTTCAATATTATATCTTTATATTTAATGAAGATCTGCACTTTTTCCTTCATTAAATTTTTAAGAAAGATCAACATGCCAACTTTCTGAACTTTTTGAAGCGTTTGTTCCTTTCTTAACATAAATTGAATTCAAAAGCTTCACGGAAGTATTTTTGGAAACTTTCTACACTT
The DNA here is from genome assembly GCA_963922205.1 of Romanomermis culicivorax. Classification (NCBI taxonomy): domain Eukaryota; kingdom Metazoa; phylum Nematoda; class Enoplea; order Mermithida; family Mermithidae; genus Romanomermis; species Romanomermis culicivorax. The sequence continues at coordinate 112,348 of CAWUHX010000370.1, forward strand.
CTGGCCAGTGTTTTTTTTTTGTACGAGCCTCTTTGTACGTGTACAAAGATCGAAAAAAAATTTTTGTACGCAAGATTTTTTGTTTGTACAGTGTAATAATAGCAGCAGGCCCGTAACCAGGAATTTTTTTCAGGGGGGGGGGAATCACCAAAATGTTTTGACTAATCCAAAACTCGGCGAATGGAGGTCGCGCGGCGACCAACCAGTGGGCTGAGGGGTCCAGGGTGGCGCGCTTAAGCGCCCCCTGGTGGGGTCTGGGGCGAAGCCCCAGAAAAAATCAATTTTTAGCACTGTTAGTGCTCGAAAAATTTCTTAAAACGCTATATTTAAAATACATAATTGAGAAAACTCAAGATCAAAATTTATTGGCACTAAACAACTAATAAAATCTATTCAAAATTAATGAAGTGCTATTCTTCATTTTCTGAATTCAAAATTATAATTCATTGTGCATCAAAATTTATTGTTTGAATTGAACTAACCTGCTGATGATGCTACTGAAAGGTCTGCTGGCGTCGACGATTCTGTAGAAGCGGTAGTTGACGCTAGTGTTACAACTGGATTAATATTTAAATAAATTTTAACTCATTAGAACGATCATACAATTTTATTCTAACTAACCTGTTGATTCTGAAGGTTTTTGAAAATCATTCACAGCACTAGATTCACGTGAAGAAGCTGAATTTGATGTACACATTGACCTTTGTTGTTTAAATTTGAAGATGTGAAATAGCTAGTGATACACTTCATATTGTATTAGATTCAAAGGTTGAAACAATCCCAAAAAATTTTCATGAACTTCAACCCCTACTATACATCCAACACAAATTATAAAATACGTACAGCAAGAAAAAGCGTAATATTATGTAGGAAACAGCGAAATGAAAGTCAATCAATATTCAACAATGGCATTACACTGTTAGACATGCAAATTTTATTATAAAATATAATATTTGTACCTTTAACCCTTCATTTTTATGATTCAATAAAGGAATAGAAAAAAATTCACAGGTGCCAAGAGTAGTCACTTGTTCACATACATGCGCTCGATCAGATTCGCTAAAAATTTTTTTCGGATTTCATTTCAGGGGGGGGAATTCCCCCCATTCCCCCCCCTAGTTACGGGCCTGAATAGCAGCATGCATAAAGAGCTTAAAAATTTACACAAAAATTATCAAAGAATTTGAGCATAAGTGCATGTAAAAAGTACATAAGAATGAAGTTTATAAGTTTTAAAAATTTATTACCATCAACATGTTTAAATTGCGAAAATTTATGGCATTTCAAGTCAGACAATTCAAAAATTCAGAAGCTCGCTCGTCATGCAAATCAGATTCTTCCGAATCATTTTGCGAATTCTGGGACGTTTCTTTGCGACAGATTTTTTTTTGCCGGCAACCCTATATTATAGCGACCACGTTCACTCATTTCTATCCAAATCTTGTAAGAGTCGGACAGGTCCATTTGATCGTAGGGAGGCGAGGTAAGCTTCACACGCATTAAAGAATCAAGTACTTTGACGTGCAGTCTGGCGCGAGCTTTGGTTTTGATACGATGAGCCAAACTGAAAATGTAGAATGAATTGAATTACATTAATAACGCAGGTACATAAGATATCATAAGCTTTCGAGTAATAAATTCATTAAATATGCATAACTTACCTAAATCCACGTTCTACAATGGCATTTTGCACATTCATGGAAAGCAAAACACAGCACAATTTGCTCAAATTCGGATATGTATCAGTACGGTGTGCGCATATTGAGCAGACGTTCCACCATTCTTCTTCACAGTTTGGTTTGCCGGCCAGTGGAAATAGAGAAAAGCGCTAAAATTAAAAAGAATATATACTTATGAATGAATATGAATAGACTAGACTAGACCTACTTTCAAGTCTTCCCATTCGTTATAAATTTCACTATCGTCCAATTCCAAAACAGTGCGGTATGTTTCTTGCAAAACTTTAACATCGTTTCGTCCAAATGCAATACGTTCTTCAGCCGATAAAGTTTCAGATGATTCGTTCGGTGGTACAAAAATACGGAAGGCTTTCAACAATTTGGAATTGTCAGTTATCATTCGATTTCGATTCGCATTCGATTCAAGAGTAGTTCAACCAATGCTAGAAAATCAATAAATATTTATATATGTATACACTTTATATACATATTCATAGCATAATGAAAATTACTTATAACTTCACGTTCAACAGCTAATCGATTATCCTCTGATACAGTGCCGGGTTTCAAAAGTTCGTCAGTCACAATTTTGTTGACATTTTCTTCAACGTCGGCGATGAATTTTGTAGCCATTGGTCCCTTGATGAAATTTGTGCCCAAATATCGATCATGTAGTAGTGATAAAGCGGTTTCAACCATGCCCTATGATTTTCGATATATACAGAATTATAAGTACTATGTATAAACTAATTACCGGAACATCAAATGGATGAACAACATTTGATTGAAATTTCAAACAAAGCTTGTGAATAGGCTCTAACACATCGCACAAATGAAACATTGAAAGTTGATATTTGAAATTGCAAATACGTTTACGTAATCCCTGAAATTTATATATTTTTAGATAGACTATATGCAACATTTGAAAACGTTAATATAAATTTTTCCTCACTTTTAACTGCAGGTAATTGGTCGAATCTTTTGATTTGAGGTACATCAAAATAGGCAGGGCCATACGCGTTAGAGATTTAACAACGTCGAAACGTGACAACCAACTATAAAGCATGAGTAAACTTTAAATTTTTAGTTCATCAATAAGAAAGAAAAATAATTCTAACCGAATATCAAAAATGCGTTTTGGTGCAATGTAAGTTTCTTCCAATGCCTTACATAATTCTTCTAGTCATGTCGTCGTCAAAATCTTTATTAACCGGTTCGTTTGATGGCGATGAATCTGAATTTTCACTGGGTCGTTTGAAAAATTGTAATAGACTTTTTTGAGACATAATCTAAAATAGAGAAGATTATCTCAAACGAGCAGTTTTATGAATTTGCAATCAATCATACAACAAATACATATGATTTTTGAATAGATAGGAAGCAAAATACAGCTAGAAATTGGAACTTAGAAGCAAAAATGAAGATGAGGTATAATATTTATTCCAGTAAAACAATATTTTTACCTTATCATCAGTAAAAAAATCTTGAAAAAATCTTTGTACCTTGTACAAAGATCGTCAAAAAATCTTTGTACGAGACCAAAAATCTTTGTCTCGTACAAAAAAAAACACTGCTTCTGGCTCATAGCTTTTCGTCCAAATTTATAAAGGTTTACGAACAAATTATTGGTTTTAAATTTTTTCAAATGATAAAATTTCTGGAAATTACGATATTAACATGAAATTCAAATCTAATTTTTGACATTTTTTCCAAAAATATTTCCAGGTGTGGAAAAAAACTTGACCTCTTTATTTGTAGCAAAAAGTTCGTAAAAAAACCGATATATTTATTTATAGTACAAAAAAAATTTTTTGGGATGCAAAGCTTTTTTGGTAATGTTTTTACACCGTGCAAAACAGTTTGTGCAAAAAAACACTGCTTACTGATACTTGTACCCTTGATAGAATTCATAGAAATCGACAGATTTGTATTGAATGGTTCTAATCCAGACGAAGAAAACAGATCATTCAAGCTCTGATTTTTGTCAGTTCCATGTAAATTTCAGAGTTTTTCAAAGAAAATTTTAGAAAACTGAAAATTTTGTTAATTTTCTCTATAAAAATTTCTGATTGTGTAACTCAAAAATCAGGTGATCACTGTTTGTTCTGTATATGTTTCGTTGGCTGCTCATCATTTTCACTAGCTTACATTGCAACGATCAAATATTACTGATTTTTGACTTTTCCAACCTGCGATGCACGAGGTCAGATGCCGGGTGCAAATTCAACCAGCGTGTAATAAATTTCGAGTTCTTGAAAAAACAGTTTTTTTAGATCTAAAAAATGATGTTGATTAGTGGATTGAACGAGGGAAAAAGTTCTCACGCTTTGCATAGTGGGTATCGTTCGCATATTTGCATGAACGACAAACAGTCGGGATGCATTAAAATTCTCCGTTTAAATTTGGTGAAAATTAATTTTTGTCAAATTTTAGACCATCGCGATAAAACTTTGCTGTCCGACGCAGACCCGCACAGCAATGCGATTTACTGGCGTCGATGAAATTATATAATTACAACAGTAAAGCAATACATTTGCGAGCTGAGCAAGGCAAACCGCATAACTTTCTGATCAAAACTCGTTAAATGACAGACTTTTGAAATTTAAATATTTTTTGATCGTGAATTGCAAGTTGATCAAGCTAATTCACGGAAAAAAATTGTAATTTTCTATGAATAAGTGCAGTTCGTGCTATACTGTAGATATAGATAGAAAATCTTAAAATGCCAAACTACAGTAAATTTTTTTTCTGAGCTAAATTTTTTTTCTATAGTAAATAGGTTATCTTATGATCAAACTCCGACAATTCTAGCTTGATTGACTTTTCAAATTTGGATTTTTGACTGTCTTTAATTTATTAAACACAACAAACTCATGGATTTTAATGTAATTAATTTTCAGGCAGGAATTGAACGCTTCTCCGAAAATCGACGTGACAAATGCTCAAAAGTCGATAAAAGATGAACAGGTTACTCAAAGTCTTGCTCCGGAAATTCGTCGACAAATATTCGACCACAAAGACGGAACGACGATCGGACAAGCTTTGGATTATTGGTGGGCGGAAAAAACGAAACTTAAAGAGAAAGAAGAAACCCTGTATACCTGTAGGGTCGAAGTTATCGCCAAGATTCGATCTCTGCATGAATTGCCGTCAGTCAAACAAGCTAAAAATCTTTGTGAATGGTGTTCCAGACAAAGAAGATCTAGAATCAGGCCGTTCGCAATGTTCGTTGCAGAAAAGGCTTTTCGGACGTGTAAAGAATGCAAAATGAGATTCTACGTGAGTAAACTTTTTTCAATCGATCGTTTACCCGTTTATTTCCACAAAATTTCTATTCTGTTTTTTATGAAGTGCTCGTAAAGCGAAAAATGACAAAAATTAACCCTGTCATCCTAATCGTTTGCACAAAGGCCTTAGAAACGAATTATTTTTATAAAAAATTGCTGAAGATTGGTACTTCTGTATGTTCACAGATTTTCAGTCCTATGTGACATATACTCCATGTTCAGCAGAAAATGTGTAAACACAAAAAACTTGCTTTGCACTTGCTAACATCTCAACAAGATTCACATCCCAACAACGCAAACATCAGAAGGAAAACGTGAGCCGAAATAATCAAAATAAAGATTGCATTGGTCTAGCTTTGACGGTTGGGAAGCGGAGGGCCTCAAGGAACCCTGCAAAAATTGAAACTTTCAATAAAAATCACCTAAATTCAATAGAATTTTGACTAAGTTTGTTCATACTGAAATGGTTGTGAAGCAAGTAATGCTTCAGATTTTTACCATTTCCTGCTAAATCATATGCTGCATTGGACCGAAAATTTGTTGTCTAAAAAACAGTCAATAAAACCTTGTTGTCTTGTTGTAAACAAGTTTAGAAATCGGTACTTTTTAATTTTTCAATTTCTGATCATTTGCAAAGAACAGACCATAGGGCAATAGTTTATTTCGGTGCCTCCTCTGTTCAGAAAACATCCCATAGACATTTTCTCTCATCTAATTTGACTTGATGGAAAACAGTATATCCTGAATCGTAGGTCACTCTCCTGCAGCTTGTAACATAGAGGGCTCTCAAGCCGTTGCGCACTGTTTTTTTCTCCACAGTGCGGACTTTTTCGGCTTTGTGCAGAATTTCTTTTGGTGATTTTTGTACTGGTGCAGAATTTTTCGAATATCACATCGGATACAGAAAATATGCACTTTGGTCAGGCTTTTTTTAGTCATTTTAGGGGCCTGGGCCCCTGAAAGTTTGGAAATGGCTCCTAAAATTTTAGGTCTAGGAGCCATTTTGGCTCCTAAAATTTTGACATATTCATTTATATTATAGTGAATTGTAGCTGTTTTCATTCAATTTTAGATTTGAAGTAAGTGTTTTACAGGCTCTAAAATCATAAAACATCGAAAATTTTCCGGCGCTTCGCGCCGGATCTTATTATATAATTTTTTTAATTAGTCTATTCACTGTTTCTCTACAAATCAAACTTTCTGGAAAAAAAATTCTCGACGAAGGGGAAAAAACATGGGGGTTCGACATGGAAAAGATGAATTTTGGTGCATTTGGTGCAAAAGAATTCTGGTGATCAAAATCTCAATTTTTCCATTTTTGTTACTATTACTTTAAATATGGAGCCGAGTTTGAATTCATGATTATAATGGAGGTGATTTTCATAAATTTCAAGTTTCATTTGAGGTTGTCAAACTTATGAAAGTATGAACATATTTTTTAGTTTGTAAAATCATATAATACATGTTTTCGAACCTTGTATGTTTATCGAATAAGTTATCCTTAAATTAATTTTTCAGCATTTAGAGTGTCAAGATCTGAAAAAAATCGTTGCATAGCGCCGGAAAGATATAGGAAACAATAGAACAATGAGAACAGAAGCTGCAATTTCAAAACCCTATTCTTTTGAGTAAGAAGGAAATGAACTCAAGTGCAATCTTGGATGAGGATTTGTGCAAAATTAAACGAAATATCGCGTTTTTTGCATAAAAAAATTTCTTTGCACAAAGATTTCTCGGCCGATGTTTGTACGTGTAGAAAGATGCCTGTAACTGAAAACGCTGGGTGGAAATCAAATTTTGAACAGTGATTTTTTAAAACTCGGATCAACTTATTGAATATCTACATAATTTAATTATATAGTACGTTCTACAGTGTGTTACAAGCACGTTTTTCAATATTCTTCAATTAAAAATTTTTGGCTCCCAAAATTTTAATTTGGCCCCTAAAAATTTAGGCCTAGGAGCCATTTCGCTCCTGGTTTTCAAACCAAAAAAAGCCTGATTTTGGTGCATTTTAGAAGGTTATAATCTTAAAGCTTCGCGCCGCTTATAACTTTAATAAGCATTATTATTTATTTCCTAGCTCAGGTGCAGCTTCTAGCTTGTCTACCTTCACTTACCGTTCAATCTTTAATAGTTTTCATCATCTTACTTAAACGTATTATCTTATGTTTGTTTCAATTATTAATCTTCGATATTTTATCTTGATATTTAATGAAGATTCACATTTTTCCCTTGACACATTTTTTGAGAAAGATCAATACGTCAAGTCTGTATACTTTTTGGAACGACTATTCCTTTCTTAACGTAAAATCAATCGAAAAGCTCATGGAAGTAGTTTTCGGAAATTTCGACTCTGCTTACTCATATCTTTTCGGCCAAGTTCATGAGAGTTTGCGAATAAATTACTAGTTTTAAAATTTTTTAAATATAAAATTCTAGAAATTACGACTTTTAAACACAAAATTCGAATCTAATTCTTGAAATAAATGTTCGGAGAATTAATTTTCCAGCGTCACAGAATGTCAATACCCAAAAAAGATCAATATCTTTTTGGGCTCTCACTTATCATCATAAAGAACTTAACCATTGATTTCTCATGTAATTCAAAGTCAGTATGCTCTTGAATAGTTTGCTGGAAAATTTGTTCCACAATGCTTGTAGATTAGACTAGGGGAAAAACGGCGGTAACTGGAGAAAGCTGCAGCGCAGAAACTTTTTTTTGACTTTTCTGCACTGTGCCGAAAGCCCAGTGCAGAAAAAAACATTAAAGGCAAGTAAACTTTTACAACTCATTAGTTTACCTTCACCTGACTTCAGGAATTAAACAAATATGGACAAGTGGGAAAGCAAATTCAACAGAGCCCGTGGACATAAAAAAGTGATTCCCAGGAAAGCAATCTAATCATTTTCAATTTCTAAGCTCTCAAAATTCATCAAAGTATATTTCATAGTGCATTAGAAATGAACGTTTCCTCTAATGCTTATTATCAGTGTTAACAAATATCTGTCTAATGCATTTTTTACCATCCCTCAATCTTGTTCATTGCCGAGATTGCATGTAGGTGAATCTACCACTGTAAAGCACATTTATGCGAATTTTAGTGCTGACCACACCATAGGGAGGGGCATGAGGCGGTATTACCCCTACTAAAAGTCCTAGAAATCGACCACTGATTGCCTAATTTTGAGACAAAATGGACTGTTTACTGGACATTTAGCTACATTACCTCAACAAAATTTCAGTTTTACCTCTACCTGAAAAATTTGACCTTGGGGACTTCTGTTTTATGTAGTGTAAAGATAACTTATGGACAAAAAAAGTTAGTGTAATACTCACATTTCCATAGGCTACCAAATTCACTGTGACATGTAAATATTTGAAATTTAAAATTGAAGATATTCTCCTATCAGATTGCTAATTTCGGAATTCACAAGTTGAGATTTTTTCTCCTGTAGATCATAAAGGAACTATGGTCTTAGAACAGCCTTGTTGGTCAAAATGGAAAATTTGTCGTTTCTCATATGTAAACTGGAATGGATGGATTTTGTTGCACGAAAACTTTCTCTCAGTGACTACTCGACATCTAAATTTGTAAAGTTTGTGTTTCACAAAATAATTTATTCAAGAGCCGTTACGGCTGTTTCACAGTGGCATCTAATCAATGGATCGAATTGCCGCGGATTTTTGATGAAGGAATAGACGTCGTTAGCGCCTACCGAAAATTGATCGAATTGAATTCATGTTCCAATTACATTAAACGGGATATGAACTTTAACAGGAATATGTTCGCGGGATTGGAGTGCCGGAAAAATTTGCCTAAATATTCGGGCCAAGTAAGTAGTGCACTATTTCAAAGATGCCGTAAATATACCCTGAAATATTTTACAGTTTAAACCTAATTAAATGATTACTGTATAGAGGGTGTTGCGACTCTTTCTCCCTTTGAAAAACCACATCTGGTTAAGCTAGAAGAATCTTCTTTACATTATTTTGTAGAGAATTTGATCGGGATAAATTGTATAAAATAGACGGCTTTAGGTGAAGTATTGCATGAGCTGTTGTCTTTCAAAGAATTTCAGATTTATCAATTGTTTTGATCCAAAAAATAAGTTTTGATAAAAAAAGCACGACTTATTGGTCATATTCAAGCGTCAGTCCTCTACGATTCTCGAGAAGCTCGAGCTGAACTTTTCACAAAGAAATGATTTGCTACTCAATTTACGGAGGTCAAAAAGATGGGTTCAGGATAACTTGTGGAAAAAATCATGATTTTTTTTTGCAAAATCACTTCGATGAAAATATGCAGATTGTATTTTGAGATTTTGGATTTCATCAAACTCTTCTCTAAAATCTTTTAGGTTTCATGCCGGGTTGCCATATGATGTTGTTAGGTGGCCATTGTTTTATTGTAATGAAAACTTAGCTCTTGACTTTACAGTAATAAAAATCCCAGCGTTGAACACAGAATTAAATTCTATACAAGACAGTATAATGAACATTCTCTTACCTTATTCAGAAGTGGGTTTTCAAAAGGAGCAGATTCCCAACACGCTGTATTGAGTTTGAAATTCAAAGAAGGACAAGCTAGTTTTAGGATCATGAGTAGTTAAACCGGTGCATTGAGGGGCTGTAGAAAAGATACCCATGTTATTAGTATCCCGAAAGGCTGGCGTGGCTGGACGTGGTCACACATACTCAGCGCACACAGGCCCCCGATCCTATATTTTTTACACCCTTAGCATCATCCCAAATATAGCCCTCTATTTATAACGTGGGTATATTTTCTACATCTCTGAACGGGCGGTTCAACCATTATGATCGTGTGAATTTGATGTCAGTTGGGTGGGTTTCATTTTTGGATTTATGATATTTTTGTGGATTTATGAAAATTTCGTTTCCAACGAAACAACAGTGCAAACAATATTTGTCCAAGTGTGTCAAAATTCTTTCCAAAATATCCTAAATTTATCGCAATTTTGCATTCAAGTTACACTTTTGTCGAATCCATAGAATATAAATCATTTTAATGTACAAATTTAATGGCATTAATTATCTACTTATGGTTTTTTGGGTGTGAACTGAAGTCAGTTGCTGACGTCAATAATAATGAATTAGTCAATTTTGATCTGAAATCGATGTGTTATATATCATTCGAATCACAATCATACATGCGCATAGGGGGGTAGGGGGTAAACTCCCATACCTGAGACCCTGGCCACCCCCCCTGACCAAAAAATCGTCAAACACCCCCCTGAACTTTTTTCAAAGACAGCTTTTTTGATGATTTTTGTGCATATTTTGTATGAAAAACAGGCCAACAGTACTTTTTTGTTTTGTTTTTTGCTCACCCACCCCCCTGGAAAAAGTCTATGGACCCTCCCCCCTGGAAAATTCTTGCCGTGCATGTCTGATCACAATGATAAGGAGCGACTGACAGTAGTGTCTGATAAGATGTTGGTGTGGTATTCACAAGGCAAAGATAAGCCGTATGGTCCGCGGACGAACCGGAGAAAATAGTGTACATTTTTTATGAAGGCCGATTTCACTGGGTGAGGGTTCAAAGGCGCAACAAAAGTTTTAAAAGTGCAGCACATACAAAAAGTTCAAAAGTGCAGCAGTGCTGGCTATGACTATACCCTAGTACTAAAAGATTTAAATGCACAGGAAATGTGTTCCAATAGCGCAGAGAAATATTAATTTGTATATGCTATGTGCTTCAGAAAAAAATATTCAATTTTCATTGACTTGACGAAGTAACCTCTTCAATCATACTCGAACATGTATAATAGCTGCGCATCTCATTGAAATATAAATGCATTTTCATCATCTGTCGTGGACCCAAAAATAAATAGATGCATAACTTTATGCCAATTAATTTGTGCCTATTCGACCTGAGTTTCTGGAGACTCAGTCGCTAAAATTTTATTGTGAACACGTTATAATGACTAGGTAGATTACAGTCCATTTACTTTGAGATGACCGACGCAGCGAGAACAAAAAAAAGTAGGTTCAATGTGATACATAGTTTTCACGTGAAGAGCTTTGTACTGTAGAGAAAACTGAATTTCTCCACGACACTAAGAACGCCAAAATCAAAGCAAGGTCATGCTTCTTATCCACTTTGGATTTCCATAGGCTGTGTTTGACACCTAGGAATTTTGACCATTCAAGTGGATTATCGGATGAAACTTTCAACTGTTCTGTTTACCACTCATGTGGAAAAAATTTTCTTCATTTCTAAGTATAGCACTAGGTAAATTAAGGTCAAAACTAGGGATTCACTCATTTTGTTGCTGTCTTTCTGTCTAGTCGTATTTCAGTTGCATTTCACCGTTTTTCTCTCCCTTTTCTTTTCTGCTTCATTATACTGTATCTTTTGCTTAGTAACTACAGAACTTTATTTTGTCCAAAATTTCGCGACATTCGATGCAAAAAAATGATTTGAAGAATTTAAAAAAGTACTTTAAAAATAGTCAATAGCACGTCCAGTACAGAGATGTACAAAAGAAACCTATGACATCATTTCACAGGCTTTTATATTTATGACAAGTGGTCTTTAAGACGCCATCGAATAGTAAGTCCAAAATGAACAGAAAACAAAGCAGATGGACTATACACTTGCTGCGCTTTTGAACCAGCTGCTCTTTTGAAGCAGGCTGCGCTTTTGACCCCATTCATTTCTTCAGAGTGACTTAAGCTTCAGCTGTGATGCAGCTTAAGCTGTAGGTTAACTCAATGCTATAACATTGCCTTTAACGTGCAGCTCAACTTTCTCCATATGTTTCGTGTGTATGAGTTAAGCTAAAGCTTAAGCTTTACCTCAAGTCCCTTTAATGAAACTGGATCTTGGTTCCCAGTTCTATAGTTATGCCTCAAGTTTTTGGATTTCTTTCGTTTCAATTTCACGATGTTTAGGAGTTTTTTTGTTGTCAAGGATCAATCCGTTTGCACTAAGAAAATCAAAAATTCAACTCCGCCTATCGGTCCGCTGTTCATCTGTGGAATTTGCCGCAAGGAAAAAATGTTTACCAAAAAAAGGAAGAAAATGTTCACCAAAAACAAGCGATCGAAAAATTGATCTCCAGCAAATTGACCAAGACCCAAATTGAACTTGAATTTGAACGAAAAGCAACTGGGTAGAATTACAATTGATCGAATTTGGAATATTCGCAAGTACCATCACGCATAATCAATCATAATGATATAGATGAAAAATTTCAATAAGCGTCCATTAATTGTTTGTATCATTTCATCATGTTTTCTTTGTTCACAATAAAGCTCTCTGTTTTTGCAGGAAAAACACAGTTGCGAATTGTCGCAAAAAATTGCACATTAGTACAGTAAAATTGACGGTTCAATATTCTGTGTGTTGACCATTTTTTTGCTGAAGTCCTGATCGATCTACAATTCTACAATCGGTTCGCTCATTGTCCATGAAAACTCACTTGCAAAAAGGCCTGCTCAAAGATGTATGTGATGTCAAGTGCACTAACCGAGCATGGCAGATGGTTCAGAAATTGTGGTTGTAGTCCTGGTGGTGGTGTGTGCAGAGCAGGCTGCTTGATAAACAGGCAAATCCACAGCTACACCCCCTTTTTTTGAGCAAGATTTTTTTTCGTCGCCCAAACTGAAGCTTCGTGGACTTTCCACTGTCACGTGCCGCTCAATTCTCCAACGTCACGTGATTCCGATCATGCCGACATTTTGTTATTTTTTTCATGTTTCGTTTATTACTCGATAATGCTTTTGTTTATTTCATTTTTACACATGCATTTTGTGTTCGTTTTTTATATTTTTATGCATTTCTATGTTTCGTTTTGTTGTATTTTTATTTCTTTACAAACGCGGGCTACAGTAGGCCCTTTAGCTAAAAACTTCCGCCAGTCGTTCTCCATGAACACATGGCTATTTTTGGTGCATTCATGCACCTCTTATCATCAAAAATTGGCGTCGTTTTTGTTAGGCAAAAACGACTAGCTAAGAAGTTTAGCTAAAGACATTCATATGCTTAGCATAGGCACTGCAGTCGGCCTCAGTGCTAAACGCATGTGAATGAAAAAATGTCTATGTGGTCATAGGCATCTTCTGCATCGCGTCTAGCTGCAGAAGTTAGCTTGAGCGCCGAGAAACTCCGCCCAAGCTGCAGCTGTAGCCAAACATGTCCTTAAAAAGACATGTTTCTTTAGTTTTTCGCTCATTCTTGGGTTCACCAAGCTCTTGTCCGGTTGTAACTCCGCGTCCGCCGCCTTCTCGTCAATTTGCATATTTTATTATACACCTGTGCGTCCACCGCCTTATTACTAATAAATTTGCATAAATTTACCCTTGTTCACTGCATCCGCCGCTTACCGTCTACAGTACCCGCTGCCCATCAGTGCCAGGTGCCCGACCGCCCCGGTTCGTGAAGAACACGTTGGAGAATCGCCTCTCGCTTGCCGCCGCTCGCCGCTAGGACGCTCGTGGATCGCATCCCCGCCCCAGTGCCAGAAGACCGAAAGTACCCAGGGACGTGCCGCCCGTTTCGTCGAATCGCTTGAGAAACAGGACTAGGTGAGTCTTCTCAGGGGATTATTGTTATTTGTGGGGTATTTGTTGGGAAATCCTTCCTAAGTCGGTTTTCCCAAGTCCACAGATAAGTAGGGCCTCCACCTCTCAGGTTCGGGCTAAAAGGGGCTGTCTGGTTTATAATCGGGTCCCACAAATTAGGTCATTTTACGGGTGACCCTGTCCCCACTCTTACTGAGTAGGACTCGGGGATTGTCGCACCTAGCCTGGCAGCGTTGTCCATTACCCTACAGCAAGACCCCAAGGACAACACAAGAGAACCAACTATAGATCTCTCTATAGCCACCATTTGCCAGGTTAGGCCCCAACGCCATTTAGGGAAGCCTGGGGAAAATGCCAGTATCCATCAGGAGTCACAGCCTATTACTCACTGTAATAGGATCAATCTGATATGGTTCACCATCAATGTGACGTCTAAAACACGGTATTACCTGATGAGATACCCAAACCTCCCCAGCTCTCCCAAATCCCCATGTCATACACGTGACATGGATGGCGCAATATGTGACACCACGGTGCAGTATGTTTCAACCACCGTTTGCATACGCCGTCCATTTGTTGTCAAATTTCGTTGGGTAAGATATAAGGATCGTAGAATTTATCATGGACGATGCCGTCAGCAATCTTCTTGATCCTCCTGATGCCTAATTCTTTGTAGATAACGTTCAAAAGTCTGGTGGTGTCACTACCCGGGGGCTGTGTAGGGATAGGACAAACTGTAAGAAGAACGCAAGAATTAATTATTCTTTTATTACAATTAATTACACGATTAATTTTGGAGGTTAACCGTGCACTTGCGTCACTCTTAGGTTGTGAGGTTGAAGGTTCGATTTGGTTGAGTTGAAGAGATAGGTTGTTCTCTAAAGGTTGAGGGTTCAGGTTGAGGTTAGTTGATATACTCGGTTGGAGTATGGTTAAAATAGGTTACTTACTTAGGTTACAGTAAGTTAGACAAATTTGGTTGGGAGCTCGCGAAAGGTTGTGAATTCTGCAATGATGTCGGTTCGTTGTAAAAATGCTCTGGCGCCCATGGTTGCATCCAGGCGCAAAAGTTGCCAGGTTATGTCTAAGGTTCGCTGTGCTTGGTGGCACAGTTCTGTCCAAACACGTCTGAAATTGGTTAGCTCGTTTTGGAGCATACGTGTTTCCAAATATGTTAATTTTGCATTGACAGGGTCAAGGTTAATTGGGCTCCTGTCTTGCGGAGGGGAACGTCTTGGTGGGGTTTCTACCAAAACGGCCCCACATGGTAGTTTGTTATTAGTGGTTGAACGACGTGGTCGTTTGTTGGTTAAATTGGGACTAGGAAACTGTAAGACAGCTCCTTGTTCAGTTGTAACTGCTCCCCTTATCTCTGGACATTGGAGGAAGCGACCCTTGATCTTAAAGGCACCCTGTAGCTCATCAATGATAACATGTTCATCACTCACTTGAGCTTTGTACGTTTTCATGGCTTCAACTGGACAAACTTTATCCGTCGTCGTTGATACAGGGACCCGCCGAAGCTTTACATCCTCCTAAATCGCCCACATTGCTTACGACTTTTATTCCGTCCCATGTGGCGATCTGGCCCTGTTGGATCAGGAAATTTGTTGTGGTTTTGCACATGTTTGTGCAACACCATTTGAACTCGATGTCTAGAGTTTGATTAGTGGACCAAAGTCCCGGTTTTATTTCTATAAGATGATGGAGTCCGAAGGTTTTGGACTCAAATGTTGACCTGCATTGTTGGGGTGTAATATGTTGTACACGGGTTTGATCTGCCACAATTCCTTTACTCCCAAGAAATCCGGTGTTTGTGCATATGGTTCTATGTTGTAATACACATCTGTATGCAGTTACGACCAGAGGGTTATGTCTAGGAGTGAAAACGGTTACGAGTGAATCTGTGACTGTGGCTTGGTCAGGTTCGGGTGGGTTGCAAATGATTTGTTTTGGGACTTCCAAGGGATGTCCCAATTTGGTTAAACCGCAAATTTGTTGTGCACAAACAGGTTTCATCATGTTCATCAATAAACACAACAACATAAAACAGAATAGTGACAAAATGTTTTTTATCACATGTGTTGATGTTGGTTTTCCACATGTTGTTGCCCTTTGGTTCTCCGCATCAGTGGTCGAGGTTTGTTGACCCTTAAAGATGGCATTTGGTTGTGCACTGGTTGTAGAAAGAAATTTTTTGTTGTTACCTTCCTTCTCACGTTGATCTACTGCTGCTCGCAGCTGTTGAATTTGCTGCTCCAGATCCGGTTTTTTGTGGTCTGCCGCAGTGTCCAAGTCAATCTCTAGGGCGACCAGGCTGAGCCGAAGTTCCTCAAGGCTAAAACATTCAGCCGCCCAGGAGGTTGGTTGTTCCAAGTGTGGCATGCCCAGTAGAGCATTTTCTTCGGCCATGCTCATGACCACTTCTTCTGCTGCTGGTGGTTGGAGCAGCATCTCAGCCATTGGTTCGTCATTTGTGGTCAAAGGTTCGGTTTCTGTTTTGGCTATGATTGTTGCCACTGGTGGTGACTGTTCTGGTGTTGCTGGTCGGGCTCGTTTGGTTGGTGGGGGCGTCGGTTTTGATGTTGTTTGGTTGGATGTTACCAATGCCCGATGTTCTGGACATTGAAAGCATGAGCACCCTATGGAACAAATATGGTTAGGTGGTTGTTGGTTAAACAGGTGATGAGTAAAAAGACCATCATCATCTGTATCCAATATGTTTAAGGATAGTGGTTGAGGGACTCGGTTAGAGTTTACCCAATTTTGGTTTGGTTGGTTGGATCTAGAGAAATCAGAGGGTTGATTTCTAGTAAAAATTGTTGCATTACTTGGCCTCTTTCTGCAGTGTGTGGTTTTGTGGCCGGTGTTGCCGCAGTTGTTGCAAGGCACATCACAGATGGCGTAATTGTGTCCAGTGCTGCCACAGATGGTGCAGCAGTTTATGTTGGCCGGGTTGTGCCTGCATTCCTGTGAGGTGTGGTTCCACAGTGGACAAAAACGGCATGGTTGGGTTGCTGTCCGGTTTTGAGGGCATTGATGATGGTTCCGCTGTTGTGGTGGTCGCTGGTTGGGTAGCTGTTGGTTGTGCAGCAGGGCCTGCACTAGTTGTTGGACCATTGGTTGTTGCTGTTGTTGGTGGCGGCGGTTTTGGTTACGCCAGTTACGGTTGTGGTTATGGTTGGATGATGTTCACATGTTGGTATGGTTGTGACCTTTAAAAGGAGTTAAAACTGCATTAGTGTTAGCAGACGAGTTATGGAGTTGCCTCCTAAAAAGCTGTGACTCTATATACTGGGCAGTGGTTGCTGCTGCCTCTAAGGAGGGAAATTCTCGAAAACGGATACCCTCTTGTATGGCCAGGTTAAGCCCCCGAAGAAAAATAGGTTTAATGATAGAATCACGGTCATGTTCAGAAAGGTTAGGGTAGGCGGCCCGAGAGAGTGACTTTAAATGTTCTAAGTACTCAATAACAGTTTCTGTTGGTTTTTGAACTCGATCATAAATGAGTTGTTGGTGAACATCACTGTCTCGTCCATTAGCAAAAGCGGTTTTGAGCCGGTTTATGGCTTCTTGATAGGTTTGTGGCGCATTTTGCATGCGTCGGAGCTCCTTGAAGGTTGCTAAGGCAGCTCCTGTTAAATGAGATTCAAGCAGAGCTAGTTTAAATTTGTCAGCTGCATCAGATGATCCATGAAGTATCATGAATTGGTTAAGCCGATCTGCCCAATCTGTGAAAGATTCACCAAAAGCTCCTGAAAATTGTGGAGGTGGCCTTCCTGTTAAAAGTGGGTTAAACATCATCAAAGGGTTTTGGTTGGTTTCCGTTTGAGTTATACGGTTGGTTAACTGTTGTAGCTGGTCAGCTAATGGGTTGATTACGGTTTGTAGTGACTGGGTTACTGTCTATTCAAGTTGTACAGAAAGATCGTGTTGGTTAGGCATATATATCTTTCTTGAGCGTGTTGTCAAAGGGGTTAAAGGTGTTTTTCGGGAAGTTTCTTGGTTGGTGAACTATTGGTGTTGGATAGTTCAAGGTTGAAGACGATGAAGGTTTTATGTTGTTCACTTTGTTAGGGAAAAAGAGGAAAAAATGACGTAGGTTTTCTGCTACGTATAGGTTTCGGTTTGGTTATAGAATGTTGCTCAGTAGTAATAAAAGTTGAGGTTATACTACGTAAAAGCTGGTTGTTAAGAAAACTGGTTCAGTTGATAAAAGAAGATAATATGATAGTCGTACGTAGGTTAGGTTTTCAAAAATGTACTCTTTATTAGGTTAGGAAAAATCTATGTTTCCACGGTTCGTGTGGTTTTGGTTCAAAGAGGATAGAAATAATGTTTTAGTCGATATGGGAAAGGTTCTCCCAGTTATGTTAAGTAGGTTGTTGGGTTATGGAAAAAAATTGAAGGTTAATCTCGCCAAGTTTCTCCGGCGTGGTTGATAAATGGAAAAGTGGTTTAGGTTCGAAAAACTGTTTTTAGATAACTGCCAGTCTCGCCAAGTTGTCACTACCCGGGGGCTGTGTAGGGATAGGACAAACTGTAAGAAGAACGCAAGAATTAATTATTCTTTTATTGCAATTAATTACACGATTAATTTTGGAGGTTAACCGTGCACTTGCGTCACTCTTAGGTTGTGAGGTTGAAGGTTCGATTTGGTTGAGTTGAAGAGATAGGTTGTTCTCTAACTGTTGAGGGTTCAGGTTGAGGTTAGTTGATATACTCGGTTGGAGTATGGTTAAAATAGGTTACTTACTTAGGTTACAGTAAGTTAGACAAATTTGGTTGGAAGCTCGCGAAAGGTTGAGCGAGCAGCGAAAAATCGACTAATGTTATCAACTGTTCTTCTTCCAACTGAAGAGGATTTTTTATCTTCACTCATTTCTATATTTTGATTCTATTTTCGGTTGTCTATTTTCGGTTATAGTTAGTAACAGGATGTAGGTTTTGCTCGGAGTCCTCACGTAGGAGAATCCGGTCCTGTTCTCTAAGTGTTTCTATTTCTGGTTGTTTTTCCATTAGGTTTCCACGTGACACCTTTATGTTTAGGTTGTCAACGTGACTATTCTATGTTGATGGAAATTAACTGATGTTCAGTTATGAACAATCCAGTTATGACGCAATGCACGATAAAATAAAAATGGAGAAATGAATATAATAAAAAGGAAACATGTTATGAAATAATAAATGAGAAATTATTTTACACTTCATTTAAAATTCATCACTAAGGTCACTATCTGTGACAGTGGCCTTCATGACCATCCGTCGTTGAGGCTATGTTAAGTGCATGCGACGTACGAATTCTTGAACTGCCGGACAAGTGAAATCTATTCTGTTGCCGAAGCTGTACAACAACAAGCGAAATCCACCAAAACTTCTGTAAACTTTTGAGTTGTTTGACTCTTCCATGATTGAGGGATTTTGGCCAAAGAATGAGGATATATTCCTGTAAAATAAAAATTACTACAGCTTCACTATGACCTGTTTTTTGTGCTTCCGAGTCACAATTCGTATTCTCAAACTCAAGTAACTGTAGCTACTCATTTATTATGGTTTATAATTTAAAAAATGATCGAATGGACTATTAAAATAATTTGAACTGATCAGGTGCAAAAGGAAAACCATTGTTACATGAAACATGGTTGGTATACCACACCATTTCTGCAGCAAGTCAACCATATTCAAGCAGGACCACATAGTTCATGAACTTTGTAACTGAACAGAAAAACCAGTGAAACATTGAAAATATGCAGATGAGCTTACCTATCATCAATGAATCTCAAAATTATACATGGAATTCCAGACTATCGTATGGAGGTACGTCTTCTAATTTTGGGATAGATATGGGAGACTGCGAAAACACGCCAGAATCCCCTGTTAGAAAATAGTGCTCTAAACTTGATTGGACTGACAACGAAATTCACTGCAAGACTTTCGGGTGAACGAGGCATAATTCTTTGCTACATCCCACATAATCTAAGCCCATTTTGCGGTATAATGCCACGGTGTGACCAGGCTGCAATTAGAAACATTTTTCCTCATTGAGGCTTGGTCCGTCGAAAATATCTCGAGGGTCAAAATCAGGCTCTACAGTAAGATATAAAACAGTCAGCAGTAAAATATAAGGACATCATGTTTCGATCAAATTATGCAGACAATGTCAGATACTGTATCATTCCAAATACTGTACTGTCAGAATAAGCAAAAAATTTATATTTACAGTATGAAACTATGCATGCAAGAACATATTTCACTTTTCCTTCGTGTAACTTTTGGTCCACATATTTTTATTTTTCTTTATCAGTTAGTCTCGAGTCTAAGTTTTATGTCTATGACCTTTTTAAAAGCATTTTCGGTTTACTTAGCTAAATGTTTGACCATGTTATGTCTTATGACCCGTTTTTCTGACCATAACTTTATGTTATGATAACTTGAACGCAGTTTTGGGTTTTTGTATAAATACCGATTTTAATCGTGAAAACCTGCAAAGTTCTGCAGAATCTGTCTCAAACGTAATAGTTTCATGAACAGACAGGTGCAGGCCCAACCGAAGTTTTCCAATGAGGGCATGTCATAATGCACTTCATGAGCTGTGCTTCGAAAATATTTCACAATTTTTCTGGCAAATTTGATTGTAACGCATGAAATTAGAGTTCACAACACCAAATCATTTTTATCTCTAAGACTGCTCTGTCCTAAATTCTATTTATCAAGCTTGATGTCATGATGGCTACTTCTTCATCCAATACAGTAACCACATGCATGAGATACTTCTGCACGCATGAGCTCAGGACCTGTAAGAGGCCCTTGATAGTGAATGTGTGTTCTCCCACCAGGTTTTGATCCGATCAATCTTAGCCGCTATCAGTAGAAGTGGCAGTTCTGCTGCATTCAACCGACAGACATTTTGTTGGTAATCAAACATGATGTTTTTGAACTGTTCAAGAAAATTCAGTCCAAGAATCAGATCTACTGGTGCCCAGAAAGGAGACGTAGTCTTACACACATGGAGATGTACATCATCCTTGTGTTTGGCTGGGGAATTCTGGGCAACATAATTTCATATGGTCCCGAAAGAAAGGTATGAAGGGCTTTGCCATTGATACTCATCAATGTGTCATGTGCCGACGAATTTCGTTGATTGTCACATGATTCAAATCACAACTTTTCATTATGTCTTTCATTATGTTTTGTGTTACAGTAATTTACATTAATTTTACATTTCGTTTTTATAATTTTTACATGCAATTTATGTGTGTACTTTTCATGTTTCATTTCTGTTTCATTTGCGCACATTTTATTTCCGTTTCAATTTATTATTTTGTTATACACGTAGACTACGGTATGTGCCCGCTAGTCAAGAATTTCCGTTAGAGATAAGCTCTCCGAGCTCCTCGCTGTAATTGGGGCACAACGTGCACCTCTTATCAGTAAAAACTAGCGACGTTTCGCAACGTGAAACGACTAGTTGGAAATTCTCACTAGTTGACGTTCCTATGTTAAGCATGGAGAGTGAAAACTCGCCTCACAATGCTTAACGTTGTGAACTGGAAAATGTCTATGTGACCATAGGCATCTTCTGCAGCGATTTCCGCTGCAGAAGTTAGCTTGGGGGAGTGTTAACACCGCCCAAGGCATACTGTAGTTTATGGAGCCCTTTAAAAGGGCTTGTTTTGTCATTTGTGGTGTCTTGTCTTCGACTCATTCCTGGGCCTAACTGTTGTTGCATCTTTTAGCCTTGTGTTTCACGTTTGCCGTTTGTCGATTATTATTATATTGTTGTATTTCAACTGCATTCGCCGCTCATCAAATAAATTTGCATATTCTCGCCTCCAGTCTTCCTTACGTGGCCTGCTACAGTAATCCAATCATTGGAGTCCACCACCCGTCGCCGTTGATCGAGAACCCCCATCACCCTTCTCGAGGAAACACTTGATATCGCCGCCTGCCGAACCGCAGCCGCATTACCGCTTACGCTGAATCACTCCCGATTCCCGTACCCGCTCACCACCATCCCTAGGACCCTGCTTTGACCCCAGAACCCATCGCCCAGCGCCAAGTACTTTGAGAAGAGGATTTAGTGAGTCTTCTCAAGGGTTATTATTGTTGAGGGTTTATTTGTGGGAGTCTCCCCTAAGCTAGTTCCCCTTGGAAGTACCCTCAGTTGAGAAAGCCCTCAGACCCTTAAGGTCAGGGCCAATAAGGGGATTTAGGTTAAAAATCGGGTCCCCTACAGTACCCCATTCTCGGAATGGCACCGTCCCTCATTCCCAGTGAATGAGGACTAGGGATTGGCACCCCTGACCCAGCCGCGTTGTCCATTATTCTACAGCAGAATCCTAGGACAAGGGGGAGGTACGCCATAGGTTTACCTGTGGTAGTACCAGCTGGGTTAGGTTCCCGAAGTAGATAACCAAATGGAGCCACCCGACGGAGTCACAGCATGCCACTTCCAGTGGCATGACCATATTTCCTATGGGATATCGTATGGGGTTTACTCATCAATGTGACTGTCCCACTTCGTTTAATGTGACATGGCTCCCAATTTTCTACTTAATGTGACAAATGGATTAAAGTTGTGATGTTGCTGGAATGCCATTGCCGCCTTCCGCCTCACCTTAATCAAAGCCTTGCAATGACGTTGACTAATGATATTCTGTGGACACCCACTTTCAAGGAAAGTGGGAGTTTCCTTGTCATCGACCAGTACCTCGAAACACGGAGTGATTCGATCTAACTGGGATGGTACATCATTCTACAAGTAGTGAAAACCAACCCAGCATTGGACTTTGTGGAAAAGACCCAACTGAGAAAAGTGGCTAGCAAACCAAACCTGTTTTTTCTGCAAGTGGTAGCTGAGATAGTAGGATATCCCAATGTAGGCAAGATATCCTATACCAGCCAGCACTGCCAACATGATGAGGGTGTTAAAGATCAACTGAAACAGTTCACTCAGCACAGACTGTAAGCCCTGAATGAGGTTGTGTTGTTGACCAGTAATCACATGGTTTGCTGCCAGACCAACACCTTCCAGAGACGCCTTGATGTCAGTCCCTACCACTGCGAATGCCTGATAGAGAGAATCTGGTTGCAGAGATAGACCAGTGGTAAAATTTACCATCCGGTTTAAAACTGCTTCAATTTGTTCTGTCTTTTCTGACTCCTCGATCTGCTGAGCCAAATAGTTCAGTTTGGCATTGACAGGGTGAGGACATGAGTCCTTTGCCAATCTGAACATTTTCTGGGTCAAATTGAATCTTTCGTGGATGCATAGAGGAAGACCCTGATCCATTCGGAGTGTGGTTGAACAGAGTTCAGGACACAATCAGAAGATGTGAGAGTTTCCTGGGATCTTGAGGGCAACCTGGAGATCATAGATGATGACATGGTTCCCTGATACAGATGCAGTGTAATTTCCCTGAGGGTGATAATGACACTGTGCTGTGAAATTTGTAGCAGGCCAGACAATTACCCCATCAAGAGTACTGCACTGACCTGCAATGGGACTGCATCCACCTACATCTCCAAAGCTACTTAGAGCTGTAGTGCCATCCCGCGAAGCAATTTGTCCCTCCTCAATGAAGAGGTTAGTCACTGTCTTGCAGATGTCCCTGCAGCACCCATGTGTACATCACATCCAATGGTTGGTTAGTGCTATAAAAGCCAGGGCTGATTTCCATGAGCTTTTGTAAACCAAACACCTTAGTATGATGTGCTAGCATACAAGCCACAGGTGCTAGGTGCTGAGTAGTAATGATGTCTGCAGTAATGCCTCTAGATCCAAAGAAACCAGTGTTGGTGCAGACTTTATGGTTACGCAATGTGCATTTCCACGCTAATGTAGTGATTGGATCAGAACTAGGAAGGTATACTGTGACATTCATGCCTCCTGGACTCCATGAAGATTTAGGTGGTTCGCACTCTCTTTTTGAGGTAGCTTAAGTGGATGACCGCTTCTTGAAAGACCACAAAATTAGTACTGAGCAGCATGTATAGCAAAACTCATTCCTAAGAACAGTAATGTCACAAAGGCCCAATTTATTATGTACAAACTATTTATAAACAGTGTCTGTAAATTTACACCAAAATTCACAGTTTGGGCCTGTCAGGCGGTCTCATTCTTCATCGTCACTGTCTGATGATATCGGCTCTCACCAGGAAAGTCGATGACTAGGTCCCCCATCGGTGGACTTTGCGAAGAACGCCAATCTTGGGGGACCGCGGGTGGGTAGCCATTGGAAAAGGGGATGCCTTAATGATGCTGATGATGTCGTTGATGGTGCACAACATTTCTCCGAAAGTGTTGGCCACCTCAGTTGGTTGTAGCAGCCAATGGCTACTGCTGGGCAATCGCGGACAGTGTTTGGGCACCCGTCATCGTCATTGGTGGTAACGCGGCAACTGCTGGTACAGGCTGGGTGATCCGACTAGCCTGTTTGACTGCCCCCCGGATGGTGTCCACTGCCAGCCAGGAAGGTTCCCTGTCCAACAGAATCTTATCGATGGGTGTAGCCTGGATAGTGTCATTGGAGATGAACTCGAGGGCTCGTCGAGGGACCTTGGGCCCCAATATCCACAATGGGGCTGGTGTGGAAAGCACCACATTGGTAGCCGTAAGCGCCTCAGCCTTGAACGGCTCGTTAAGCAACACCCAGGGCAGGTGCAGGTATTTCTTGGCCAAATCCATTGACCATATGGCCTGCATCCCATCGGTGACAGACAATGAATCTGTAAATGAGAAATCATTAAAGTCAGGGACTTACAAAGACTTCGGATTCACAGACCTGAAATGTCAGAAAAAGATGGCAGTATACCTACCAGATTCATCAATTCCATTTGACTGATGACCTCCAGTGTGGAGTCTATTGGAATTCCCGGGGGCGGTCCTTAGGCAGTGAAATGAGCCATAGGCGCCGGTGCCACTGCCACAGCAGCTGTAACAGTCGCTGTCTCCTTCAGTCAGAACGACGTGATCACCCTGACATCCCCAGTCGTTTTCGGCATCGTTAATGGGCATAATGTAACCAGCATCGCATATCTTGGCGGTGGCGATGGTAAGGCCGGTGTCAGTGCTGGTGCTGAAACCACAGGTGTTCAGCAAGTACTTCATCATCAAGATCAAAGAGATCTGGATGAGGAAGATGGTCGGTAGACCCAATGGCATTATTGTGGCATTGGTTCTCCATCCCGTTAGGAAGTGAATTAGCATATCACCGAGTGTTCCCACTTGTCCCCTGGGGAGAGTAACTGGAAATAACATAGTCATTCTCACCAGGCATTGTCCAATTCCGATTTGGGCAGGCCCTAGCCCTGTGCACTCCTATTTGACTGCGATGCTGACAGGGCCCGTCACATCAATCAGTCAGGTGCACCCATGTTCGACAAAAACAGCAACATCCAGTGTTGATGGGGGTGGCATTGCTAGGACTGGGGCTGTTGAGGCGTTGAGCCCGGTAACTGATGTCCTTATGGGTGCAATGTCCATGAAAAGAGCACATCCGTAGATGCGCCCCCCAGGGGGGATAACCTTCTGGACGTGCACGGATGACTGTGTAGGTGGCTTCGGATTTCTCTGAGCTGGCACTTGTCCCAATATGGGCTGTGAGCCTTGCCATCTCCAATTGTAATCACCGAATCTCGTCAAACAGTGTCGATGACAAATGCTGAGCATTGCTCCTCTGATTCGACATGACCTGATGTGATCCGACGGGCTTTTAATCTGAAGAGAAAACAGCATTAGATGGGGCAGATGGGGCAGTATACCAAATCTCATCCTGGAAAATCTGGGATTCTGTGTAACAGGCTGCCTTAAGAGTCTCTTCAAGAGTTGTAAACTCCCTGAACTTAATACTATCTCAGAGGACTGGTCTCAGCCCTTTCAGAAAGATAGCTTTTAGAATGACGTCAGTCCCGAGATCCAGATAAGCCACCCTGGATAGTCTCTTAAGGTGCTCAAGATAAACTATCGTAGACCCAGTTGGCTTCTACAGGCGATCTTGGATCAGCTGCTGATTTAGATCTGAGTCACGCCCTACCGGAAAGTCTTTCCATAGAAAAGTTGTAGACTCTTCGTAGCCGGTGGGCTGTGGAGTACCACTGCTAAAGTCCGTGTAAAGGGAGGGCTGAGGCAAACTCAGTTGTAGTGTTTAGACGGACTCTAACACCTTCGCTGAGGCTGACTCCTGGCTTATTATGCTATAGGGACAACCAACAGAGGCAGACTCAGGATTAGGGGGCAACTCTAGTGCGGACATTATTAGGCCAGCTAAAGAAGGCCTTTGAGTGAATGAAGTATTACAGGGGGTTCTTTTACAGTTTAGGCCCAATTCGAGGCTATGCTGTGATTCCTGAGGAATCTTTCCAGTGGGGACACTAAAGAAGATCATAGGTGAGAGGAAATGCGAGAAATTTAGATAAGAAATTTACAAGAAGGTTGTCAAACCCTTGTGGATGTCAGACACAGGAAGTACTGACTGCAAATGCCAAACATTTGTGTGAGTGAAGCAACCAACCCAGCTGAGGTGGAGTCTAACCCATTCAAACCTGCAGTTAAAGCTTGAAGGCAGTCGCATGCTGACCAACAGTGCGGCTACCCGGGTGGACAACCTGATCAGGAACAGGGACTGCAGGCATCTCAGGTTGAGTTAGCATGTTGACTGATGTTTCTCAGGCATCAGTCACACTCAAACATCAACCCTTGGACAATAGCTGTACGTGAGAGGGTCATATTCCAACAATCACGTACAACTCAAGTGGCAACTTCAAAAACCAACAGTAACCTGGTGCTGATGTCAAAGTTATGGTATACACCACCACATGACCTTGGTGCTGACCACAGGTGACTGGAATGTGAGTGCCATAGTCTCATATTGCAGTATTAGCATCAGAGGTAAGGGCCTGCAGCCACCAAACCTCTTGGGTAACACGGAGTATTGCCATTGCACACATTGGAATAGGATTGTAAAACCTCAATTTTAATACTGGAACATGAAACATTATCATTGCAGACATCAGGCGATAGGGCTCCGAGGCCAACAACCTTGCAAGGGTAACACGGAGTGTCACCGTTGCTGATGTCAAAAAGACATAGCTGAGTATCAACTACCCTAGAACAATGATATGAGATGCAATTGTTGCAGATGTCAGATGTGGGGTTTGTAAGGCCCACACATCTCAGAACAACAACATGTGGTGTTGCCATTGCTGATGTCAAGGGTTGAAGTCGGTAAACCAACCAGGCCTAGTGCAAGAACATAAGCCTCTGCTGTTGCGGACATCAGAGGGATGGTGCTGTAAGATCACTGTCCCACAATGACAACATGTTATGTTGCCATTGCTGACATCACAGATAGAGCCGGTGAGGCCACCCACCCCTTAAGGCAACAGCAAGGGATGCAGCTGTTGCAGACATTGGGGGAAGGATGCAGAGAACCAGCATTCCTTGAATGGTTACACTTGATGCAGCCCTTGCTGATGTTAGAGGTATGGCTGGTGGGGTCAAGTACTTCAATGCAGCAGCTGCATATGAGTCAGTTGCGGAGATTGGAGGTAGGGTCTGTAAGACACACCACCTTAGATCAACAACACCTGACGTTGTCGATCCTGATGTCATCAGGGGTTATGACTTTGTGAAATCATCACCCCATTGCAACAACTCCTTCAAACAGACAAAGAGAGCCTGCAGTGACTTGAAGAAACAAAAAGGACCTACTGAAAGGTTGTCATACTGTAACACATGTGTGAGCAGTAAGATGTTAAACAATTTTTTTTTGTTTTTTAAAGTGAGAAAGTTTGATTTTGTAATAGGAAAATGATAAAAATGTATTTATTTATTTAGAAAGGAAAGAAAAGTAGGTTATGAGTTTTTATTTGATTCAATTTTGAGATGAGAAAATTTATTAGGTAAAAAAGTTATTATAATTGGTGTCAGACATTACGTACAGATGACTGAGAAAACGAAAATAGAGTAAATAAAAAAGTTTGAGGCCAACTAGATAAGCAATGTGATCTGATAAGCATGGTGTTGAATGTGTCAACAATACAATTTAATTTGTTTTTGACTGGAAAAAATGAGCAAATTGGCTAGTGCTCAGTGAAGATAAGGGAAAGTATGAAAAATTTGTTGACACGGGTACAAGACACAGATAACAAAATCAGGATTACACATGATGTCCAGAATCAAGTGCGGAAGGAGTACTGTATCTTGTGATTGTGAACCATGAAACGTAAGGGGTCTTTAACCTCAAGGGCTGTGATACTCAAGTACCCCTGCCTAGGTATACTGTAGTCAGAGTACATGCAAATCGCAGGCATACTGTAACCTGTCCAGCTCTACAGCCATACAGTAACCCATCAGACCACAAATGGAAACCAAAAAGGCCCAAGGAAAAGAATTAATGTAAAATAAAAAGTAGAGGACTCAGAGGAGATGTTAGCAGAATACTCTATTTTATACTCGACTCTGGGAAATTTGACTCTTGGGGCTCGACTCTGGGGAAAACCTACCACCAGGGAGTTTATTAAAACCTATGGGTGGTACGAATACATAAGGGCGATTAAATATACACAGGAATCAATAATCTGATCACTTGTAAGGGCTAATCCTGGCTTACAGTAATAAAACTGGACTCAAGGGTGCTTGGGCTTGAGTTAGTGATCAACTCCAACATAAGGGACAACATCGGACCTAAGGGGCAGTATGCCTGCCTTAAGGGAGGTTTCCAACTTATATGAGGGCTAGAGGCCATCCTAAGGGTGAGTTTTCTGACTCAGACGGCGATTCACCTGATCTGAGAGAAGTTTCTCCACTCAAGTGGTGATTTACCTGATTGGAGAGAGGTTACTCCACTCAAAGGGTAATTTACCTGATTTGAGAGAGGTTTCTTCACTTAAATAGCAAAGGTTCATACTTAAGAGCTGTAAGCCAGGCTTAAGGTGGATTTTCCAGCCTGGCCATGTCACATTAAACTAATTTGGATCCATGTCACATTAACTGAAATTGGGACAATCACATTGATGGGAAGAAACCCATGCCATATTGGTAAAAATATGGCCATGTCACTGTGAGTGACACGCTGTGACTCTGTTGGGTGGCTCACTTATATTTGTTTCGGGAACCTAACCCAGCTAGTACTGGCTATAGGAGGGCCTATAGGGTACTATGGTGCTGTCCTTGGATTCTGCTGTAGAGTAATGGACAATGCCCTCAGGTCAGGGGTGGCAATCCCTGGTCCCATTCAGTGAGAATGAAGGACAAGACCATTTGTGCAATGGCCTACTGTAGGGGACCTGACTGTAATCCTAAATCCCCTTATTTGGCCCTAACCCAAGAGGTACAAGGGCTCCTTTAACTGAGGGGAATCTCAAGGGAAAACCGACTTAGGAAAGGGTTCCCCAAAATACACCCTCAACAACAATAATCCCCTGAGAAGACTTACCTAGTCTTTTTCTCAAGTACAGTTCGGCATGGGGGTGACCGGTCCTTGTTGATCCAACAAGTTCACAGGTTTACGTGTCTTGGATGGCAGGAATGGAGGGTGACAGCAATCTGGTTAGGTCCGGCGGCATGTGTACTGCAAACAGGAGGATGGGCAATGCAAGTGATCCAGGGGTGGAGTGGTGAGGGGTAACCAGGCGCAAAGGGTGATGGCTAGATTCCTGGGTGAGAGTCGGGTGGTGGATGCAGTGGACACAGTGAACATATGCAAATTTATTTGTAACTGTAGGCGGCAGACGCAGTATAATATAAAATATATATAAAAGTTGACAGACGCAGATGCAGAGCTAAAACTGCAATGAAAACTTGGAAGGCCCAAAAATGAGTACAAAACTAATGAAACAGGCCTTTTCAAGGACCTCGTGGACCTACAGTATGCCCTGGGCGGAGCTAACAATGCCCAAGTTAACTTCTGCAGCAGAAGTCGGTGCATAAGATGCCTATGGTCACATATACATTTTCCAGTTCGAATATGTTAAGCATTGGGGCGAGTTTGCCTCTCCATGCTTAGCATATGAACATCTTTTAGTGAGAATTTCCAAACTAGTAGTGTTGCATTGCAAAATGTCGCTAGTTTTTACTGTGAAGAGGTGCATGTAATGCCCCAATTATGGCGATGAGCTCATAGAGCTTATCTGGTGGAAATTCTGACTAATGGGTTACACACCCTAGTCTATGTGCGCAAACAACAAAACTTAACCGAAATGAAACACAAAAATGCACAGAAGAATGTATGTAAAACATAATAAACGAAACAAAAAATAAGAGTAAGTAACTGTTAAACAAAATATAAAAGGAAATAAGTCAATAAAGGGAAAAAACTTGAACATGCATGTAGACATGTTGGCAATGTATGGATAAAGAATTTTTAAGGGCAAAAAATGACTGAGAAAGAGCAGTAAAATGGGCAGAAAAGGGACAAGGAAAAGAGCAAAATTTCCATGACAAAAAAAGCTATTTTAGCAGAAAATCAATTTATTCGAATTCTACATCTAAAAATTTATTAAACGCGACAATGTTGACCATCTCAATATTTGGAAACGTGAAATTTTGACGCTGGTCAGAAGATACATTTGTGAAAAAGATACCAGTTCAATTAAAACAGCAAAAAATTCTGGCACCGTAGTGTATTGTGCCGCAAAAAATTATTTTGTTGAAGACGTTACTATAACATAACAAAATTGCCGATTTTCGCGTTTACCGGGACTCTGGACCACACGATATAATTGAATTGAGGACATATTTAAAAAAATGGAAAATCGCATTTGAGATTGCACCCCCAAGATGCTTAGACCGAAGTATGATGCTCGGATATGGCACACCCATTGTTGGGCAGGGTGGGACTGGGGGGCCTAAAAAAGTGGGTTTTTTGCATGTTTTTGAGGCCCCACTTGCAGATAGAGGCGAAATAACAAAAGGCACCCCATAGTTTGCCACTATGTTGCCCAGTTTGCCCCGAAGTTTCTAGCTCTTACTGTTTTGGCTCTAGATGGGGGGGGGACATGAAAATCGCGCTACCTATGATAGTTTCACATTGCGAGTATCGTTTGGACACTCGAATGCAAGTCAAAATTTGTCTGGCTATAGTATCTTAAACTTCGGACGTGCAGGCACTTTCTCATGATGCGCAAAATTACTTTCTTGACTTATGTAGCACGAATGTCTAACATGTTGTGTTAAAATTTCAATCCGATTTGCGTACTGGGCTTTGATGCAGAATGTCCTTGAACCGTCGAAATCATGCTTTAATCGGGAATTTCACAAATACACAATTCAAACAAAGCAACTTGAGGAACCGGTATATTATTTGGATGACGCCGAAACGCATCCATTTTAGTTCGCATCATTTTAGAATTTCAGAAAATTTCGATTACAGCTTTCATTGTGGGAACAATAAATTGGAAAATTCGGTTTAAACAGAGGTATCATCCCTATTCCGATTCTTTTTTAGAAAACTTCAAACATTGCTGTTTTCTAGAATTATTCTCCATATTGCAGCTTTCTGCAATGCGAATCACTGAAAATTTTTTATAGTAGAATATACCATTTTGAGCTGCATGTTTTTACTGTAATTTTTGTCGCACATTCTTAATTTTCATAGGCTCCAGCACCAAGCATGTTAATCAGTGCAGTAATTTTTGATACATTTTCATTTTTATGTAGCATTAAGGCGCGCATATTTCGAAACAGAGCACAGTTTAAAAATTTTAATTTTTTCTGGAAATTATTGATTTTGAACACGACTTTTGTTGTCCTGCTGGAAAAAACTCTTACCAGCTGTTCAACATTTTACCTGGTCGTGAGCCAACCTGGTCTTCTTTATTAGTTTTACAATTTGTTACCTAAAAATTGTCACAAATTCTCAAAATTTTAAAATTTTTAACTGTAAAATTTATTCCAAAGCTCGTAAGCCTTTTTATTCCATCAAAATTTTGGCATCAAAGTTGTTGCTCCAATATACTAGAATTTTATGGGTTTTCATTGAAAAAAATTTTACAGTTTCTAATCTAAGAACGTTTGAACTTTGCAAAGTTCGAAATTTTTAAGCATTAAATTGTAAAAGTAAAAAACCGTGAAATCCTAAAATCCTCGTACTTTGGAACATTCAAAATGCTATAGGTTTGGGGGTTTAACAGTAATGAATTTCAAAATTCTAAGTTTATTGCACTTCATCTTTGTTATTGTTTCGTATCACCTATTTTGTTCTTTTCATTTTTATTCAGCAGTTCAACTTTGTCTGTGTACAAGTTAGTCGTTTTCTTTAGTAAATTTGATGTCCATTAGGCCAGTGTGTGTGCATATGCTAGGAGAGCGGTCAGATAGATTAATTCATAATATTAGTTGTAGCTAAAGCCTGGGCACAATACCAGCCACATAGCAACATTTAGAAATGAGAAGCACATGCACAGTGATGCATTTCTGGAACTCAAAATTCTTGTTAATTTGATATACTTATATCAAGCAGCTTATCTTGGTGTTGCAAAAACGAATGTGCAGAGTTTCAGCACATTTATGCTACAATGAGCCAGTTCAAGATGCTACCATACTCTATTCAGTTTCAAAAAATCAATGCGACAGTCGAAATTTCACCAAACGCAGTGTGGCTGGCGATCAAGAAATCAATTTCGATAATCTTGACAAGGTTGAAAAGAGTGATCATCAAAGAGTCATAGTCAACAAGCCTTCCAT
Source organism: Romanomermis culicivorax (assembly GCA_963922205.1). Classification (NCBI taxonomy): domain Eukaryota; kingdom Metazoa; phylum Nematoda; class Enoplea; order Mermithida; family Mermithidae; genus Romanomermis; species Romanomermis culicivorax. The sequence continues at coordinate 144,550 of CAWUHX010000370.1, forward strand.
AATTGGGAATATAAGTTTGGCTGCAACCTCTCTGCTTCCTCATTTCAAAATGAATGGAGGATAATTATTGTAGGTTTAAACCGATAGCTATAATGGGTGAAAAGCAACATAACATGCTTGAACAGTGGAAGCACTTCATCATGTTTCACATAATTTGAAAAAGTTATGTATAAAGTAGAAAGGAGCATAAATTTCATTCTGTATCATATTCTATGTCATCCGCTGGGAATGAAAATCTTTCCATCAACCTCGGTTCTGCCGAGAATTTGTATACAATCTCTTCTGCATCATTATAGTAAATGAATTCGGCCCGAAATCGATCAATCTTGGCCATCACAAATCCGCCGACTTTGTAGTTGGGGGGCGGGTAGAAAAAAAGGCTACTGCCTGGGGGCACGGTGTTCGACTTGGGGGTGTTCCAGCTCGATCGCGAACCCACTCCTGAAATGACCTGGTGGACTTTGGCCGAACTGTTCCTAATTATCAGATGCTAAAAAAGGAACACGTCAGAATCTATGCCACGTCATTCAGTTTCTGTCAGTTTACTGTAGCACTGGAAAGACGATATAACACTAGTTTATAAGAAAATGCACTGATGGAGCAGAAAACAGAATATACTTGCTTGGATAGATGATAAGCTAGAAAAAGAAGTGAACAAGATTTTTGAGAACCTGGGTTAAAGTTTAAAAAAACCAACGCAGGGTGGTACTCTTAACCTGTGTTTTTTCTACTGCAAGAAATAAATATATTGTCCACTCAGTGGGAGACGTTGTATATCCGGGCTAATTCGCTCCACAAAAATTAATCAAAAAAAAAAAAAATAATGACGAATATCGGCCAGTCGGACCTGCCAATTTATCTTTCTAATACAAAATAAACTCACTGACCAAGAACATGAACAAACGGCCTTTTTATGCAGATTGTCCATGCAAATTGGTACCGGTGCAATTTCCATCGACTTCCAGGCTAATTTTCGTAACCTGGAGATAGACTATGTCCATTCCCCGACATATGCTTGGAAAGTTTGTCGATGCACTCAGCTGCAGAACATTCTTTTTCACAAATGCGTGGAAAATTCTTTAATGAGAAAGAATGAAAATTCAATATTACAAAAGTGAATTTTTCCAAATTTAACTCATGTTCCCAAAAATCTAGTCCACTCCTTTTTCTATCTTGGCAACTATCCAAGCAAGTATATTCTTCTTTTTTCTGTCCCATCGGGGCATTTTGTGATACACTAGTCCACCTCTTTTAAGTGGACCTCAACCATGCATGAAAACCCTCATAGAAACACATTGAAGTTTTAAATTTGGTTATCTTCAAGTAAGCAATAAAAAACATCTTAAAAAGCTACAATTTCTTACTTTTATCATCAGAATATCCACAAAAAAATTCACACTGTGGGCGTATGCCCATTGGACTCAGCATGGTCAACACCCATTGTCCCAAAAATTTGCAAAAATCATTAATAATCTAATTTTAAAACAAAAAATGTTTTTTTTTCTGTGAAAAATCCCCCAAAATTTTTTTCACACCGTGAAAGTGGTCCCATTATGTATGACATGATCGAAAACCCTTTTTCCAAAACGTTGCAAAAATCGTTGATTTTACCAAAACATTACTTTTTTCATGAAAAATCCCCAAAAATTTCAAAAATGATTGATTTTACTCAAAAATTACCTTTTTCATGAAAATTTGGCAAAAAAAATTTTGCTCACCAAGGAAGTATGCCCATTAAATTTTATATGGTCGAAAACTCATTTTCCAAAAAAATTGCAAAAGTGGTTGATTGTACCCAAAAATTATATTTTTCGTGAATAATCCCCAGATAATTAGGAGGAAGCTATGGGGGAACTGGGTGCAGAACCAAGGCGGAGCCGGGCCGGAGCAGGTACATCCAAAATGATAATCCTCCTGTTATTACTCATAGGGATCACTACATCTGTTTCACTAAAAAATTATTTTTTTTCAAAACAAAAACTAAGGGGATTTTTTCGAACTTTGGTCACTCGCATAATTTGACCAAGTCAATATTTTCAGAAAATGAAAGAACCGTTTCGAGTGGATACTTGATGGATGCACGAGTAAAAGTTTCGAGGTCCAGGGATGCATACCCATTGAGGAATCTGCAGCAACTTGGGGACCTAAAAAAGGACGTTTTTGCATGTTTTTTGATACCCTATCACGCATCATTTTCATATAAAGTCACAATGACCCTTGCCACCCCGCTGTTTGCCCATAGGGCGGATATTATGCAACAAACCTCATATCTCGATCTATAACCGTTTTTGCTCTAGAGGGATCAGTCAGATTTTAGGGGGGCCAAGTATATTATAGGTTGATGCCACTGCGCCACCCATGATGACTAAAGTGCACACAGTTGTGCCCAGAGACTTACTGCATCATTTCGTGAGTGTAGTGGAAAGCATGTGCGTAACAGACATGTGAAACACAAGTGAGGCTATAAACATGGAGTTTATTCATGGAAGTTTGGTCCGTAAGTCAGCATACTAATGGTTTCCATCGTTACCTGTAAGTTGTGATCATGGCCGGATAAATAAGCAGTGACGTTGTACTCCTCAAACAAAGGTTTGAAGATTTCGATCAGGTATTTGTCTGATCCATGGTCACCTATGGAATACATTGGGTGGTGGCCGGCGACGAATAGGTAGTCTGCTCTGTTAAAATTTAAGAAAAGATGGACCATTCTAGTCACATATAATATTCTTGGTGGGCTTAGAGCACATGTGGTATAGAGGAAACTGGGCAACCCTCCACCGAAATTGCCTACTGAAACCTGCGAAATATGTTGAAAATTTTCGGGGATTTTCAAAAAATTTTCGATTTAGAGGTCCGATGCTGCCCACCCGACATTTAACCCGTATGAATCCGTTGGGGCCTGGTGAGACCCTTTCTGCAATGACACATCCGCTTTGCACCAGACACTGACACTGTTCAGGCATAGGCTTAATCAGATGAATTGTACATGCCGTCCGTATTGGCTAATATTTCCTGCGCTGTATGAAGCATAAAATGCTAGAAAAAAATCTAAAAAAAAATGACTGGAGCAATTCCGACATGGTAAAAAGCCTTGCGCATGCGAATAAACACATTTTTACTTGTTTCTGACGTTTTTTCTAAGCTGACAGCGAAAAACTGACCCAGGAAGACAAATCGACAAAAAAAAAATTGACGACGAGAAGAGAGCGTATATACGGATTCATACGGGATGGAGGGCATTGACCATGGGTCGACCTCGTGAAGCAGAGTTCGTGTTGACACTGTATTTTATAAAATGCTACCAAATTAAAAACTGGTACTAATCTGTACTGTCGTCAAAATCACTTACATAGGGCTCTTACAGTTCCACTCGAAAATTTGTCTTTGTCAAGCTTAGTTCAGTATGCTCAAAAATTTCCAGCTCTTATGTGGCATGCTGTTTATCAGAAAACCGTGTGTATGTGAAATACTACTTGCTTTCCACTTTCATTAGTTAGAAGTATTTCAATGAAAACAGACTATACAAAGGTAAATTTTTCAGTTCATGAGAAGTTGAAAAGTTTAAATTCTCATGTAACGTACGGACAGTTTTTGACGATAAGTGACTCCTGCTCATACAAGCAATACGAAGCGGTGCTACAATGTCCATGACTTTCCAAGGTACAACAGAAAAAGTCCTCGAAAACGCCTTAATGCTCATTTATAATTGCCTTTTCCGACGGAATGGAACGGATCGTCGACAGAAAAAACGTCGAGCCTGAAAATCCCCTTTCGGTCGGGAAGAATAACTGCAATTCAGCGGAAAATGACCAATAGTAACCCTTAATCGAATTGAACGGAGCGAAAAATTCTCTTTCGTGCGGTTGTTCCGTCGATTGCATTCCGTTCCGTTCGGTCGGAAGAGGCAAGTATAAAGGAGCCCCGAGAGCCTGACACCCAAAAGGTTTTGACCACTGTAGATATACATCCCTCAAATTTTGAACACCGAATTTTCCACAGGAGATGTGAAATCATGTCAAACAGTATCTGTAAAACGTCAGATTAATTTAAAAAGTTAAGTATTTTGTCAAATGACTCAAAATCGTACTTTGATTGCACCACCCGTTCTCCGATGTCGAATATGCGCTGTATTGTACGCTTCAAAGGGTTTGTTAAGATATAGTGGGTATCGATCATGATGATGTCAACAGTTGTGCCGTCGTTCAGAATGTAGGACACTTTGTAAAAAGTATCCGGAAATATCCTGTGAAAAACGATTCTGTACAGTGACCGGAAATATGCACTTATTTCGATCATAATTGAGGAAAATTGTTCTACTCGGCTCAGCTGTTGTAGAAAGAAAGGTGCATTCCAAAAATAATCTGAATATGTAAATGGTCTAAAAAAATTATCTTGTAGTCCGTTTTCCATAAAATGCTTGATTAAATGGAAAACTGACACAAAATAAGTCTCGGCTTCAAACTTGTTTTAGCACGAAATCTTTACTGTTTAACGTTTCCTATCATACCTGTAAGAGGTCCGACTAGTTGGGGGGAGGGTAAACCCAAAATTTTGGGGAGGAGGGTCGAAAAACCCCAAAAAAAGTGGAAAAAATTTCGAAAATTTTCCCAAAAAAGGGCAAAAAAGTGACTTTTTTATCAATTTTTTCCAATTTTTCCGAGTTTGGGGGGGGGGGGTTGGGTACAGAGTTGACCAAGTTGGGGATGCAGGTCCCAACATTTGGGTATAGGCTTCGACCAAGTTGGGGATGGGTCTCCCCCCCCCCCCAACCTCCCCCCCAATTACAGGTATGTTTCATATAACAATATTCTTGATGTACCTAGTGGGTTTGGCTTGACAATATTCGTCCATGTATGACGAGTTTAGTAGAAACTTACAAACTTGTTTTTTGGTTTTTAGAAATACACCGACAGCTTAAAATGGTTCGATGTGATGACGCTGTGTTACGAGAAAAATTTAATAAAAGGTATGACTGAAAAATTTTATTTTGATCAAAAACCGTCGATTAGTAGGATCATTAAATAGAAGAATTCGATTTAACTTTGTCAGATTTTCGAATAGCCCAAAGTCTGAAATGTAAAACCTACTGATCTTCTTAGAAAAGCGCAAAGTTTAATGGGAATTACAGTGGAAGGGACCGCCGAAATCGATTTAAAAAATTTTTCACTAAAAAAAAATTTTCATCAAAAAAAATTTCACCAAGAAAAAAAATTTTGCGCCAGAAAATTTTCACTTGGTGGCAGAAAAAAAAATTTTGACCCAAAAAAAATTCTTTTCCATGACGAGAAATTGAAATTTTAATTTTGCTGGTCTCGGGCACCTGCATCAGCCGACATTGGCAATAATCGGTCAATTCAGGTGAATTATTGGCAGCTTTTATCTGTAGTTCATCATGCTAAACCCGAAAAAGCTGCAACTTTGAAGATAAAAATTGCGCCATAGAATCCACATATTTTTCAAGTCATTAACAGGCCAATAAATGACCAATTTCTATCATAATTTAGTCTAAATACTAAATTTTCGGGGCTTTGCGCTAACTAAGTATTTTACGGCTCTTTGGCACCAGACATGCACGGCAAGAATTTCCCAGGGGAGGGATCTTGGGCTTTTTACCCCTGGGTGAGGTGGGCGATCAAAAAACAAAAAAAAGTTCTGCAAGCCTGTTTTTCATACAAAATATGCACAAAAATCATCAAAAAGCTGTTCTAGAAAAAGCTCAGGGGGGTGTTTGACGATTTTTTGGGCCGGGGGGTGTCCAGTCTCTTAAGGTGAAGGAGTTTACCCCCCTACCACCGCCTATGTGTGTGTATGTTTGGCACATCACAGCGACTCTTGTGACAATTTTTCTTATTTTCGAGAAAAAGTTTATCAAAAACAATTACCTGGAGGCCCCGCCCGGACTTCCGGTGCTCATGGGCCTGGAGCCGTATTCATAAGGGACGCTAAGTCTATATACCGACCTAAGACCGGTCTACATTCAGACTGGGCTATTTTTTAAAAGGTTTTTTGCTGTCTAAAGACCAGTAGAAAAATCAAATATAAATAGCCATAACCCCATAAAAAATTAAAATGAACTTTTTGAAAGATGTTTTTGGGTCGCTCTTAGAGAAATCTACAGATCGATGCCCTGTTCTGAAAAAAAAATTAAATGCTCAGAGAAAAGGTGTCCCAAACAGTAAATTTAGATAACTGGTCATTTAATGGCCTCTGAAGAGCATTTTTTAAATGTGTGGCTTCTGTGGCAATTCTTATCCTTTAAAAGTTGCAGCCTTCCTAGGCTTAGCAGGGCAAACTAGACCAAAGCTGCCAATAATCCATGCGAATTGGTCACCATTATTTCTCTTGTTTTTCGCGCTATTATAAGCAGATGAAAAGAAACAGAACATGCTCATCAATTATCGTGGCTCTGATGCTGGTGCCCAAAATGAAAATTTCCATTTCAAAATATTTTTTTCTGCTGCCAAGTAGAAATTTTCTAGAATGAAATTTGTTATCTCGGCGAAAAAAAATTTTTCTTGGCGAAAAATTTTTTTTCTTGATTTTGCCGGTCTCGTCCACTGTCGGGAATAGCAATTTTCCTTTTGACGACGTGACCTTCAATTTCAACTGCTGGTACACACTTTGACAATAAGTTACACAACAGCTTCCCATGTTATTAAATTGAAAAGCAGTGATTCACTGTAACGATATTATCAAGATGAAAAAGCAAGAGACTATGGTGTCTGGAGTTCGAAATTCCAACATTCTGAGTTATCCAAATTAAGTAACTGCAAGCTTCTTGAGCAGGCCGTTTTTTGGACCACTCTACATTTACCATCTATCACTGCTCTGGCTGTACTCAATTTGAGGCTGAGGATCAACATTTCCAATAGCATAGTAGTCGTGATTTCCTGCTATTATATACCAAGGCGTGTTCTTCAACGTTGATTGGTTATAGACATTTTCAAATGTCACCTGGAAATGATGCAGAAAATTATTTTTATCGATCATATCAAGTGTTTGTTGTTTGTAAATAATGAACTTTTAAATTTAACAATAAAAATGCGGAAACTTTAATTGGTGATTTTTTGAAAAGAATATTAAATATCAGCTTACAAGATGGTGCAAAAACGAAGTCACCTATAGTCTGTTTTTTATAAAATGCTTCCAAATAGAAAAGTGACACAAATCAGTATCGTCGTCGAAATCGCTGAAATAGAGCTCTTACCGTAATATTTTTCACTCGAAAGATTGTTAAAGGTTAGGTCAGTATACTCACAAATTTCCATTCCTCTATGACATACTGTTTATCAGAAAATCGTGAGAATCTGAAATACTACTTGATTTCCACATTCATAATCTGGAGGCATTTCAAGAAAAACAGACTATAGAAGTACCACATCAGAATGAAGAACCAACGATTTTGGTACTTTTCGAAAATTAATTTCTGACATATTACAGAAAATTTGAAAAGTTTAGAAAAAAGTATGATGTTTCAAAAATCAGTTTCAAACGAGAAATTCAAAAGGAGAACCAATAAAAATAGTTCTACTTAGTTTTAAAAAAATTGTTAGGTCTTCCTCTCGATTGGAGGTGTATTTAAAGTTTAATAAAAATGAAAGTTTTCCTGCTAATAAAGCTTTCCGTCTGTTGAGCTTTCATTGATTTTACAGTGAGCTTAAACTGCAATAGCCGAATAGAGGTTAGTTGATTAAATACTCCATTCGTTTTGAAATGATCGATGCAGCAGTCGAAGTTTCGCCAAGCGCAGCCTTATTGAAGATCATAAAAACAATGACAATCTTGAAATGTTTGGAAAGGGTGATCATCATGGAGTCTGTATCACGGAGAAAAATTTATTGAATAGAGTTGATGAGCCTTCCATAATTTTGAAAAGAAATTTTGGCTGCGACCTCGCTGCATCGATCATTTCAAAATGAATGGAGTACAGATAAGAAGTGATTCAGATACTGCGTCCAACTTTCACAAGTCTCTTTGATGATGAAATTGGTAAAACAAAGGAACAAAACCCGAACACTCATACTCTATTTATTAAGCCTTGAAATATGAAAGTATAAAAAATCTGCAGATAGGGTGATAAGTTTTTGCACGACAATTTTTTCCCCCGATTTTAGAGCAAATGGACTATCGATTGGCTGAAGTACAAACAAGCTTTTTAGGAAGGCCGCTTTTTCGGGCTATCATACCTTGAACCTGTCACTAGTCACATTTCGGATACCATAAGGATAGAAATTGTCACCAACTGATAATTGGAAATCTGTGTTCTGTTCGTCGGCCACATGCCCCAGTGCTTCGGCAACTTTCCGCTGCCGATCTTTACGAAAGTTGAGAGTTGTCTCGGCACCCCAATCGCCTAGTATCAAGAACTTCAGAATGTTCTTCTTCAAACGGCATGGTGAATCCACGCATTCGAAATATTTGCCTGTAATATATTTAAACATAAGGTGCGAAGTTGTGGAATCTCCAACTGTCTCACCGATCAATCAAAAATCTGCAGGGTGATGTGTCATGTATACATGATCAATTTTTTCAAATGATACCCATTCTATAGATGAGCAAACGAATCTGACTCATCAGGCCAAATCACAGAAGGCAAAACGAGCAAAGTAGGAGTAAATTCTGGAGCAATCTTGGAATATTCGCTCCACTTCTGCTCCCAAATTTTCTACACTTTTTGGTGTATCTCACCAGGAACAATTTTTGAAACAAACTTCTTTGGTATCCCAGATGGTGGAACATTCTGGACGAAAAGTAGGAGCGAAAATGTGGCGAAATTGCAACAGTTAGTGCCAAAACAGACATCAGGTCAGCTCGATAAAGATTTACAGAAAAAAAGCCAATGTACTCAGAATGGTGAATCTTAAATTATTTGCGACAGTCTCGTCAACTCGTTTTTTTGTGGTTGACCGAATATACAGGCATCACCTCACAAAAATTGAACACTTTTGATCTAATTTTAATCCTGAATCGCTCCAGGATTAGTCGCTATAAACTTGCTCCATTTTCTAAGATACGATAGTGGACTAAGTTGGGACTAAAAATCACCCCTTTCTTTATATGATTTCTGTTGTGACTTTCTTCATATTTTCTCGTTCTCTGAAGCATATCGACAAATTTTCGTTGTTTTCGCACCGTATTTGCTTTTTTTCTGCTTCTTTGGTAACCAAAAACTTCAGTTTCCAAACATTAATTTCATTTATCAAATTTACTCTAGCTTGCTCCAAAACTGCTCTAAATTTACCTACTCCACTGACCGTGATTCGGCCCTGAAGTAAAAATTGTGTATCAAATTGAACTTTCTACTCTTGGTTTTCACTGAATCAAGCATTTCGAATTAACTGGGCCATAATTTACTCTGAGATGATAAACAGAGTCAAAATACCTATCCACTTTTGACTCGGTAGAACTGTGTCGTCCTCACGTGAGTTGTACCATTTAACCAAGTTATTGAAGGAAATTTTCGATTATTCCGTTTGCCACTTGCACACGAGGAAATTTTCTTCATTGCTTAAGCTGGCTATTTTTTCTTTGTTGAACTCTTCCTTTCACAGGATCGCCACACCTAACATTTTACAATAAATAGACAACATTGCCCCCACAGTCAGCTAGTATTCGATTACCATACATTACAAATTCAAATTCTTCAAAATTAATGTGAAATTTTGCATGCACTTATGTGATGGAGCTGCAAGGCGTCGAAAATCTCGCGACTATTCTATAAGTTCGATCATCGATTGCCCATAATCTTAGGTGAGCTTTTTCTTTTCTTAGGCGCTTTTTCTTAATGAGGTGCATTTTTTAAGTATTATTGTCGCGTAGCATGCTCACTCAGTTTTCGAAAAATTTATTTCTATTTTTGGGTGAAGCTTTGTCTGTAGCTAACTCTTGCCTGCGCTTTTGACCCTTTAAACTATTGTGGAATAGTTTATCACTGACTGCGCTTTTGAACCCATTTGCATTGACTGCGCTTTTGAACATTTGGCTGCGCTTTTGAACCGACTGCGCTAATGATTCCAACCCGAGAGCCTCGTCACCTTATTTGCATAAGCTTTGTGATAAAAATAAGGAGGCCATGTTAAGTGCTAAGTGTTGAATAAAAACTTAGAAAACTAAAATTTTGTGCAAGCATTACAAAGACCAAAATGGATTTTGGTGCGGCTGTTTTTGTATTAACTCAGTTCATGGAACCAAAAATGTTAGTTTGTTCCACGAATGATGATGGTGACTTGCACTATCTGTTTCACTAAAAATCTCAAAAACGACTTGATGATAATTCTTTGAGCGAATATTAACTAACGTGTCGCAAAAGGAAGATTCGAAAATGTTCATTGTGTTATAATAAATGACCAATATAACGATCAAATTGTTCTTGAAATCGATCTTTTTTGTGTCACGTAGCGCATTTGATGGGTTAACAGTTATTTTTGCAAAAATAAACGGTTAATTATGCACAAAATATTTATTGTGCAGAAAAACAAGTAATTTTCTGCATTATCTGTTGAGTGGCTCTTCCGAGACATTGGCTGTAGTTAACTTTTGGTATGTGACACTGGTGGCTGTAGAGAGATCATTATTATGCATCGTGGTGGCTCTAGTGAGATTTCGGTGACTATTCTGATACATTAGCTGTAGTGATATGGTGACCGTAGTGATATGGTGGCTATAACGATACAGTGGCTATAGTGTGATCGTGGCTATAGTGAGACGGGCCCGACTGGCCAGTTTTAGTCTATATGATGAGCTAACCCTGAGGGATGGACCGACGATTTCTATGGAATACTCCTCAATTGATGAACACGCGCTTGGGCGTTGGCTAATAAATGTCTCTCATATGCAATGATTTACAGTGCAGTAACAGCTCATTCGATTCTGGACCGATTTCATCAAAGAGAATTCAGCTCCAGCAGAGCTGCAGCTTAAGCTGTAGGTTAGCTCTACATTTTATACTATTGTCGTCAAGGCGCAACTTAGCCCCAGCTTTCTCCGATTTATCTGAAAATGCCAGGAAATGGCCAAAAGGAGTATATATTTTTCCTTTTTGCTTCTTTCACTGGCTTAAAATTTCCATATTAGGCCTCCCCATCATTTCATTTCAGCAAAATTCTAACCGAAAAAACTTTCCAGTTTCTGAGAAACATATACCAGCCCAGTTTTTTAATCATTTCTGAAAATGCCTCTGCGCAAAAATGGACAAATCTTTGAAAAATTTCAGTATCAGTTATTAAAGTTGATTTTTACAGAAGAAAAAACTTTGGTATAATGAAAAACCCGAAATCTTTGTAATTACTTGTATGACATTCTTTGTTAGAATTTTTCATTCCTGTATTTCAATGCGGTGGCCTATACCTTGTTTCCGAAAAGCAGGTGGTAAACCCACAGTATTCCTGATTCGCAAGACAACGAATTTACACAATTTGAAACAAATTCGAAAAATTAATTGCTGGTAAACAGAAAAATTTTTGCTGACGGCGATTCTTGGGAGACTGGCGAACATTATTTGAGTAAAATTAGCTGAAGCATAGTTTCAAATAAGTTTAAACTAGCATTAATCGTATTAGAAATTTAAATTCACGCGTTTTTAACTCGCAAAAAACAATACGTGTGAATCAAGAATACGATAAGTATACAACCAGGCTCTCGGAAACGAAGTATAGTATTATGCTCAGTGAAATATGGGACAATGAGAAACATACTCATCTTTTGCCACTTCCTAGTATTAGAAAATGGTTATTGTTCTGTATAGTTCTTGTCAATTATAGCACTTTTTTGTACAAACCTGTAATGAATTTTACACATGCAGTTAGAAGCATCACGTGTGTTCTATCATGAAAACAAAGTATGTATTGTACATACAGTAATCATGCAGATTGTAAAAATTGCTACAAGACAAGTTAATTTCATGCGCAGAGGCTTAAAAACGTTTGTCTTTTAAAAAACTGTTTATCAGAAAATCGAAAGTTTTTTTCAGTTAGAATTTTGCTGAAATGAAATGATGGAGAGGCCGATGAATATCGAACTTTTAAGCCAGTGAAAGAAGCAAAAAGGAAAAACATATTCTCCTTTTTGCCATTTCCTGGCATTTTCAGATAAATATCGTACTTTCAAGCTCCTGCAAGGGAGGTGTGAAAAATTCTTTACTGAAAAAGTGTATTTTCGAAGTATAGTACGAACACCACTAAAATGTGGCGAATTTTACATTTTTCGGCATATATGATTTATGCAAATTTTTAGCGTACGTTGAGATATTTCGAAAAACAAAAATATGCATCAGGGACAACAAAATACGCTCTTTGCAACGGCGCTACTGAAAATCGATGGATCGAAAAAAAATTTTTGTAAGCAACGCAAATTTCTAACGTACTATACATTTTTACAAAAAACAAATATCAAAACTGGGGGGGGGTAGAAAAAGAAGCTCGTTTCAATGGTGCAACAAAAAATCTGAAAATCGCAAAAAAGTTTTTTAAATGGACATTTTCGCTTTGTTTACACTTTCTTTGCGCTGTACATACTAGATGTTAAGGTGGTTTACTCTGGGCATTTTACTCAGCTATCGAACAAAAAAAAGAACTAGCTTTCTACGACTTATACAACTCGAGATATTTGTGTGGTCATCTACCCCAACTCGGCCAAATTTGCATATTTTCTATGATAATTAAGTTTACACTGCAAATTTTCAAACCGCCAGTCAGTATCTTGTACAACTCGAGGAGCTGCATCCAACGGAACAAGAATCGTCTAGAAAGACTAAATATTCGCAAAGTTATTACTAGTCGGAGTTTTGAGATTTTTCTTTACACTGAAATAAGGTCGCATTTGCATATTTCGAAAAAATTTCGTGGTGGTCCCGAGATATGAGGATATTAATGAAGATATTAATACCACAATCGAGCTAATCGGTTAGAATAATCGTTAGTTATGAAAAGGTGGCAAAACAGTACTCTAGTTTGTCTCATAACTTTAGCTACAGTATGTCTACTGGTACCACGTTGTAGCCCGCATCGAGTTCTATATTGTTGCCAAATTTCAGCTTTGGATGTCTTATAGTTTTTTAGAAATCTTGCCTTAAACGTGAAAATCGGCGTGCCCAAAACGAAACATATTGTAGTCTAGCACTAACGTGCTAGCTACGATATGTTTTGTGTCTAGAAGTTAACCTGAGCTGCACCTTAACGACAATGTTACAACATATAGAGTTAAGTTTCAGCTTGAGCTGCAGCTCAACTGGAGACTAAGTCTCTTTGATGAAACCGGCCTCTCAGCTAAATTCTTTTGATCATCTAGTGTCCTCAACAAGACATAAAACAGAAAAATTAGCCAGAAATCAAAGCTAAATAGATACGATTTTTGTAGTTTTCCATTTAGGGCCGAAAATATGTAATCGAAATTCAAACATCAGACAACCAACCTAAAATGTGGATTGTTCAACCAGTGAGAACTTCTGCCATTGGCAGCAACTTGATACAGGCGTGGAACTTGATGACTTCAGCCAGTGTATTGGCATAGAATATTTTTTTGGTCGATAATTTCGACTTATTGATTTAGCTTAATATTTCGAGAAAAGTTTGGTCGCTGGTTTGCCATACAACACCAAAGAATCGGCAGCTTAACATTGCCCCAAAAAGCAATAGAAACGAACAAAACACTGGTTGTTTCGAAAAATATATTAGCCCTCACCATTTGCATAAAATTCATCAAATAGGCTAATCAACAGGATAAGTACGAAAATCTGCATTTTATCACCTACTGACATTGAATAAACTGTTCGGATATGAAGTGTGACTCTATGACACAGGTACTAACGGTACGCCCATGTTCAAGTAAATGAGCAAACATTGACGAAACTAAATAATTGCACCATTATTCGAAATCGGAAAACGAACGTGGAAAATGGAAAGGAAATCGCTTTTTTATAAGCTAACCAGAGTTTTCAGGTAAAAATTCCCTAAAAACGAACTAGATTTTTGAAAAAACTGAAAAATGTCAGAAAAATGCTAAAAATCTAGTAAAAAAATTTCCTGATCGAAAAATGTCCGCTATAGCTTATTCGGATGATTTTACATTTCTTAAACAATATTCTTTTGCTATACACTATATTATGGAGAAAAACGTAAATAATCATCAGTTCTACGAGTGTATGTTGCATCCCTTACAAAACCAACCTCAAAAAAGCTTGCTACCAAAACATTGCAATTTAAAAATCCAGCGAAAACAGGACCGCCTCTCAGAATTACAGTAAACTTTTTTGAAAGAAAGTAATCTGTGTTGTCTATGGTTCCGTCGTTTTTCGTTTCAAATATTTTATGTTGTTCACGTTTCATTGTTTAAGCTTTCTGATTCTTTTCGGCTATTTGTTGATTTTTGTTCCTTCCTCGCGTTCTTTAACAGTTCTAACTTTTCTTTCTGTTTTTGGTGGCATTCTAGTTTATATCTTCTCATTATATATTTTCTGTGATTTTGTTTTTTTATTGCCTTATTTCACCTTTCTTTTTTCATTTTTGGTTATGTTGGCTTCATTAACTGATTGTTACATTTTAGCACGGTCTTTTTTCTTTTGTTTTCTATCGGGTCCCTTTGTTTTGTGAATTATCTTCCTTTATTTCGATTTCTTCTTGGTTCTACTTGTGGGACCGGTGGTGATACTAATATTTTTCCTTCTATATTTTTTTGTAAATATTTAGCATTAAATTTTAGAAGAGTAAATTTCGTTCATTTTTCAATCTGGAACATGATGACGTTGATACCATCAACATGACACTGAAATTTGAAGAGAAACCGTTTGTTCAAGAATTTGATAGCTAAGACATACAGATAAGAAAAGTGGGGACAGAGTTGGATCATCAGGATTGCTGATATCGCTTGAAATACACAATAGTGGTTGTGATGATCACAACTCTAACTCGATAGTTGTACAGATGAAAGATCGAAACGTTGAGGTATGGGTGGGTTCATTTTATTTTCATACAAAGAAGGTGCTGATTCTAAAGTTGAAAAAAGATTATGTTGGAAGAAGGATAATATAATGATTTTCAAAAGAGGACCAAACGATTTTGAGGTATTATGGGTTTTGTCCTGAAGTGTACAATTTTTTTTTGAGTTACAATGCAACATGTGATGTGCAACTCTAAATTGAGGGTACAGGACTATCAGTTCCATCGAACGATGATAATTTCGAAGTTTTGTCAAGTTTAACTGTGCCGCATCAGAAGTAAAACTCCAGTTAATGTAATAATTTTCGCACAATTGGTTTTTTTCGCACAATGGGTGTAACTGCTCTACCACTGACCGCACAGCCCTGCATCGCTTGCTGCAACTGCATCTGTGCTCACCACAAAAATTTAGGGGCCGGTTTCATCAAAGAGACTTAAACTCGAGCTGAGCTGCAGCTTAAACTGTAGCTTAACTCTATATGTATGTTATGCCATTGCCGTTAAGTTGCAGCTCAGCTGTAGCCTCATTCATTGCACACAAAACATATCAAGAAAGTTAAGCTGCAGCTGAGCTGTAGCTTTCATAACTTTCGAACGGATTTTTCAATGCGGGATGCTGCATTCTAATGCCCGGTTTGTCTTTGAAATAAAGACCAAATTTTATGCTCGTAGCTATTATGGTTACTGTACAAACAGAAATTTAGTAAAAGTGGTCATTTTTCAAAAAGTAAAAGTGGTGAAATCAAAATACAGTTGTGTTATTGTGAGAAAGGTTTTGTAAAGTTTTTTACACACAATAATACTTGGAAAATCAGTCATATTTGTGAGTTACACGTAATTTAAAGTCATCAACTTCTTGTTCCAATTTTTGGCAAAATTTCGCCAAAATGAAGAGCTTTTGTTTTGAAACTGGAAAAAAACTAAATCAAAGCACTACATTTTTTTTTATATAGTGCATTCGACAGAAAATAGGCATGCGAGCAAATTCTTTTTTTTTGTATGAAGCTTGTACTTACGCTAAAATTTGCACAAATATTGTCTAAAGCCCTATCCAGATGTAAAAAATCCTAGGATTTTTGTCGGCGACAGTTGGCGACTGCAATTCTGAATTGGGCTTCAATTTGTCTCTAATCGACCTCAGCACGATTAACAGATGCTGAGACATGCATCAAAGATATAATTGTGAGCACTGCAGTATGTATGTTCATCAGAAGATCTGTTGATCTCTTATATAACACGAAAGGCAGTACTGAACTCTAATGAATTCCAAAGCTCACAGATCAAAAAAATGACTACCTGTGAGAGACTTTTCCATGTCAGCAAGCTTTCCCGATTTTATATTCGTTGATTATCTTCTACAGTACCTCAGATCATGTAAGCTTCCGATAATTTAGTAAATTTATGCAACTTTCAGTGTAAAGGAGACATGTGGTCGAAAATGTCATTGTAGCACTACTCAGGTGAGGAAAATGCACGACTGCACCCTCTGTGCGGCGTTACAAGAGTAACTTACAGCCAACTACTATACAAACGTGACACTTGGAATTTTTGGGAATACTTGATGTGGACGGAGGATTCTGATGCATAAATATTATCTAAGTTCGTCTAGAGTCGATCAAAACATGCTGAGACATGAATTTGAGAGATAATTGTGTGCACTACAGTGTGTATGTTAATTAGAAGATCCGTTCATCTCACATATTACATAAATAGGCAGTTCTGAACATTAATGAACTCCAAAGCTCACAGATCAAAAAAATGACTACCTGTGAGAGACTTTTCTATGTCAGCGAGCCTTCTCGATTCTATATTCGTTCACTATCTTCTACAGTTCCTCAGATCATGTAAGCTACCGAACATGTAGTAAACTTATGCAAAACTCAGTGTAAGGGAGACATGTGGTAGAAAATGTCAGTGTAATACTAGTCAGGTTCGTGTGAGCTATCGAGACCTACAATTTGAGAATTTACACTTGAATGCACGATATTCATTGTAAAATCGCTATATCTTGCTGACGTGAGACAAATTTTTGAAGCTGTCAATAATACATACCTCCGTATATAGAAACGATAATGTTCGAAATATGTAATAATATGCAAATCCAAGCGTTACAGATCATCATGTTGAAATTGCAGCACGACCACCACGTATTACTGTGAAAAAAGTTTGGAATGTGAAGATCGATCACTACTTTCACGAGAACTTTTTCTCTATTCTTTGTTGACATTCGGATGACGTGTTTGATCATCAAACTTTTCATTAAGCTTAATGCCTATATTTCCAATAATGCCTAAATTGTGCTCAGTCTTAGTCAACGTTATCTACAGTATGTCGCACCGAGTATAAACGTATTTTTCCAAGCCGAAAAACGACACGATTGTTTTGCAATGTTTTTATGCAAATTTGTGTTTTTTGCGCAAATGGACGTTTTTTTTCTGTATGTTATGTTTTTATCTGAAATTATTTCAAAACCTACAAATAAAACATTTGGTACTATTCATATTTGTACGATGTTCCACTGAACCACACATCAGAGAGAACTAGAAATTGGTGTGCATGTAACTCACCTATAGCCCCTCAAGAAATTTTTGATTGGAAAATTTCTACGGTGAAAGCTTTCTGTTAAGATCTCGACCCTTTCTTCTTGAGCTTTGATATTTCTTTCAAAGATCTTAGATCTTTGAATGATCATGTTTTATCATTTTCCAATTCACAAGCCAAAGAGGGACTATAGATCAGCAAGTTTTTGAGTTTCTCCGAAATACAAAAATTAAACCAGACCTTCGTAAGCCAATATAAGATTTTTTACATTTTTCATGTACTTGTTGTTAATGTTATTCTACTCTGAGGTTTTTTTCAGATTCTTGTATAGAAATATTGAGGAATTTGAAAATTTTCCGCTGCTTATATAATAGCTATAATAATCATTGTTTGCTTTAATCCAGCTCAGCGACGGCCGTTGGCGTATTTACTTCACCTACTTTAACATTTAATAGTCGCCATCACCTTCCTAGAATGTCTCATCTCTTCGTTTGATCCATAATTTTTGATATTACGTCAGCATTTGATAAAAATAGAGATTTTTTTTATTTCTACAAAATCTTTTTACTTTCCAAATTTGTTGAATCTTGTGTATCTTGTTTTTCTTAATTGGTACACCACTAAAACAATTTGGGACTGCGACAGGAGTTCTTGCTGCGTGACCAATGTTTGCTAGTCTGAGTCTTGAATTTTAGTTACACCCTTCAACTATAATTTTTACATTGTGTTCTACTACGGAAACAGCTCATCGAGGAAATAAAGTTGACAAA
This sequence comes from Romanomermis culicivorax, assembly GCA_963922205.1. Classification (NCBI taxonomy): domain Eukaryota; kingdom Metazoa; phylum Nematoda; class Enoplea; order Mermithida; family Mermithidae; genus Romanomermis; species Romanomermis culicivorax. The sequence continues at coordinate 162,791 of CAWUHX010000370.1, forward strand.
ATTCATTTTCAAGCATTCTAATATCAAAATCTATAATAAATTTCGCGCCTCGTGCCGGAATTTTTTTTCTGTTCCACCCCGACTGGGCTGATTTCTAACCTGGTTAACTGATTGAAAGCATAATCTCATTGCCCCAGTCCGAACATCATTCTGGACTGAAAGAATAACACGCAATAAGTCTTTGAAAAATTCAATTTCCAGCGTTCTACAGTGTGAAACTCCGAAAATTTTTCCCCTGCAGGAAGGATATATCTAATACAGTCATAATTCTTTGTTGTGGCTGATAACAAAGATCTCAGCAAGGAATTTAAAGGTAATCGAGAATTTTTTGCTTCAGTTTTTTTGCTGCTTCCTATTATTACTATATTGTTAACATTATCTGACCTAAAACTCAATAATTTTGTTTATCTTTATTTCTGGTAAATTAGTGACAGCAGAAGTACCCAATAGGCTCAAAAAAGCATAAATTAAGCATGTGTGTGCGTTTTTTTAGTATTCTATGTATATTTCGTGACCTAAAATTGTCGAGATTTTTTCCCAAAATTTGGGTTTTTTCATGAGGGAAGATTGGCAATACAGGCTTTACCAGATTTCGCATCGGATTAGAAATTTGTGACCCTACTCAACTAACCGTTATCCTTGTTTGAGTAAAAAATCCTTTAGTAAAAGTTTTGTATATATGACTTTGTGGGCGGTACTTTTTTATCATTTTTCAATTTACAAGTATTTTATGGAAAACAGACCATAGCTAGGATGTGTCTTCGTTCTTTGATTACTGATTTGAATATATAGTATATCTACCAATGCTTGCTTCCAGGCAAACGAAAAACAGCATATGTCTTCTGAGTGGAGCAACAAATAGTCTGTTGATATTCAGTTCAACATGTCATCAAATTGACAGATATTCGTCCGAAGGTAATACTGACTAAACGTCTGGTATGAGCAAGTTATACCTATAGAACGTGATGTTTCAGGCCTGATTGTGCAGGTTTACTGTAATCAACTACAAATTGTGGGTTTTAATTTTGTAAATTTTGTGGAAAAATGGATTCTTCCCGTTTCCGCCCACAAAGGGAACTTTCTGTCGATTTCTTTTTATCGGACTTTTTCGACGCGATATGAGACGTGTTGAGAGTGGCCACAGCAGCCACCTCAAGTTTGGATTATTGCAAGAGTGTCTCAGTTGGCTCAGTAGGTTGGAGCATGCAGACGTTAGCTGCAGAGTATGTTTAAACAGTTGACTTTGGTTGTGAATGCAGACCTTGTGGATTGTGTCTGAAAGGTGGGTGGACTGCAGATTTTGTTGCATGAAATGCAGCTGGGGCTTAGGCTTAAGTTACGAATTAGACACAGGCCTAGGCATGCATTTTACACACCAAAATCTGGCATTCGCTATCCGCCCTTTTAGTCAAAGTCCGTTTCCAAAAAATAGAGATTCTGAGACCTTCGTCCGGGTCCGTATCTACCATTCGATCCACTTCCATATCCCACGATTCAGTCGGGCGCTTAGCTGCAAGGTATTGCGTTCGATATCCCCAGAACAAGAATAATTTTTACTGAAAACCCAAGGTAACAAGCTTCAGAATTGCTCAACTTTTTTTTGAATCGATGAAAATTGAAGACAATTGAAAAAAGCATTTTTGGTGATTTTTTGTGATTATAGTGCCACACTATGTTGAACATGTTCATCTAGAGAGTGGCATATGAAAGTGGTGTCAATTGGAATTCCAGAATTCAAGAATTCCGGAATTCCAATTGAACAATTTGAGAGTTCAAAACTCAGTAACTACAGAATTTAACAAATTTAAGCTGCTCACCAAGCATCTCCGAGTATTCTTGGCGAGCATACTCGGAGTTGGTTCATACTTTGCAAGCAAATTTTTCCCCTAAAATGCCTGCTTATTTCCTTCCATGTATGAACCATGAAATCAATACGTTGAGTACCGAATTTCTTCGAAGACACAGCGTTTGTTACTAGCATCCTTGTAGTCAGGGGATTAAACGTAAAACAGAATTCTTTTCCATGAATAACTTCAAATTTTCCATCATCTGATAATTTTTTGCGAATAGACACGGCAAAATCTTTACAGCGAAAAAATTAAATACCACAAATAAAACTAGCGATTAGGGATGTATCGGACCTTTTGATCAGGTATGCTAATTAATCCTGCCCGATATTTTCTGACTCAACTCGGAAGTGGAAAAAAAACTAAAATGTTGAGGCAACCTGTTCCCTCTACTCGGGGCTTCAGTAAAAGTTAGGCTCGGTCCGGGACTTGAACCCAGGACCTTGCGGCTACAGTCCGCATGCTCTAACCACCTGATCCAACCGAGCTACGGGAAAGGTGCTCTCTTTTTGCAACAATTCGTAGTTGAGGTGGTTGCTGTGACTCCACATGAGATTAATTTAGTCACTTTTACATATATTTGAAAAATAAAATTTTCTGGTGAATTTTCCAACGAAGGTAGGGAATCATACATGTAGTTGGGGAGGGAAAGTGCTATGGGAACCCCCCCCCCAAGAAATCGTCGACCATATGGCTAGCCATTGGGCGACCGCCCCCCCAGGATTTTCCAATCCTATGGCTAGCCATATGGTAGCCGTAGGGACCCCCATACCTTTGGTCGCAAAAATACTGAAAAATGTCAATTTTTGGATAAAAAATGTCAAATTTTGAACAAAAAATGGTCATTAACGTCAATTTTCTCGGCGCTCCGCGCCATGAATACAATACCTTTTTTCGGTCTTTTTAGAAAAAACTACTATTTTTTGAACAATTTTTCGGACTTTTTTCGTGAAAAAATTCGATTTTTGTATTTTTGTTCCTTGAGAGACCTCTCCCCCAAAATTTTGGGAATTACTGACCACCGGCCCAAAAAAAGTCGCCCGACCCCCCCCCCTCCAGACCTCGGGGCTCCGTTACATGTATGTAGGGAATGATCGACGTATGGCATCGGCTGATAATTGACTTTTTTCATGTCGGCCGATGGTCTTTTGGATGAGCTATGATCGATGATATTATTATGTTTTCTATGGAAATTCTAGCATTGATCAGCCCTGCATGTGGTTATTTAGTGGGCAAGTGTAAATCTTAGGTCACTTTTGGTTAATTGTGATAAGAAAAACGTTGAATGTACCGACAATAATATTTTTTCCTTCAATGCATTATAACACAACGGTTGTTGAATAATTTTTGGCCTTCACCTCCGGAAAAAGTATAATCGTTCAATTTCCATAATTCACGAAGAATTATTCAACAATATCATGTTGAAAGCAATGATATGGTGTCCAAAACATTTTGAGATAAAATTCTGTTTCAAATTGAGTGTTCTATACTTCCTATTGTGTTCAAAAAGTTCTATAGAGTGAAACTTTCGTGTGAACAATGTGGTGCCGAAGTTGGTCATTTTTCAATTTTACAAGCATTCAATGAAAAAGAGACAAAAATAAATCTTGTACCTGAGAGGGTTTCAAGGAGCTGTTTTTGAGATTGAGCAAAATATGAAATTCTAAATAAAATTTTTTTCCACAGACAGGTAGGGCATACCATCGTCGGCTATTATTTCAGATTTTTTGCTCTATTTCCAATAATCGTAGATCGGATGGATTTTCGTTTTTTGCCTTGAATGAGAGAAAATTTTGTTTATTCCTGATTTCATTTCCCATTTCTCGAAGCAGCAATTACTATTTAAAACCAATAGCCATTTCTCATATTCAATGTTTATTTACACTAACTAATAAAGAAGCATGTAGCATGGTTAGTATGTGCTTATGTTACATTTTATGAACTGAACAAATTTTTTGAACCTTGACCTAGTTTGCTGGAGGTCTCCGACCCGATCCGTAATCCGACTTGGTACTTTTGCTGCCTGATCCAACTCAAATTCTCGGACCCGATACATCCCTACTACCGACCAATCAGAGCACGCAAAATTTTGCATTGGTCGTGCACGCATTGTTCAAGTTTTCATAAATTAGCCCAGTCTGGGACGCACCTATACTTATTAGGGGCCAACTATACTTCGCTGTACGGCGCTGTACGGTGCTGTATGGCACCACATTGAGCTGCTATACTTCGCCGCACGCGCCGCACAGCGCCGTGCGGGGCCGTATGGCGCCTGATAAGTGGCTGCTATGCTTCACGCCGTACGGTCGTAAATGATAATAAGTAAATGAAAATGATAAGTAGCTGCTATACTAACGTGCCGTGCAGCGCCGCGTGGCGCCATACGGCGCATGATAAGTAGCTGCTATAGTTGCGTGCCGTACGGTGAAGTGTGTTGCTCGCCGAGCATGCTCGGAGCAGAGAAATTTTTTAACTACCCCAAGCAACAAATATTTTCCCACCGAGCATGCTCGCCGATTATCGAGCAGTTGTATGAACCAAGGATAAATTGTTATATTAATCTGTATCAGTACTACTGTATGAATAATAAAGTATGACTTTTCACGAAAATAGAATGTATATTAGACTGAATGAGGATATAGTCATTGTTCAATATTCATAATTTTGCATTACATCAGTTACCATTGAAGATTTCATTATGCAATTTGCTACAGTAATTTACATTCCTGAAATTTTGTAGCTTATTACACAGCCTTACTCATCTGATAAACGCTTAAACGAAATCATTTGAAGACAAACTAATTAAAGTGTCTGTATAATCACTGCAACTGTAATAGATTATGTCTACCTGGATCCAGGTCCAGAAGAAGCATTTTCAATTACCCGGATCCGTGAACCTTATTTCTAATTACCCAGACCGGGATGTAGACCCAGATGAACGCAAGTTGACTACCGATTGAAAATCTTGGATCCGTTTCACATCTAACTGTCATAATTCGTAGATGCACACAGAAAAGGACTGACTTTTTCGAAACTATAAGATTATCGTGCGATAAGTTAAGCAATTAAGAAAGTAAAAGCACGCTAATTTATATCCAGTTAGAATCTATTGTCCGAGTTCTGATATGAAACATGAAGATGTGCTCGCCTGTAAAGTTAAACTTGTTCAGAATTTAAAGAGTTGATCACAGAGCCCAGAGAATATTAACGAATGGAAGATTAATTTTTTCCCATTTGGATGATCGTTCAAGAATCATAAGTGCAATAAGACCAAAATAGCAATTACTTTAGAGAATCAAATAATATTATGCATAAGTTAAACTGCATCCCAGCATCCGTCAGTGTTCCGAGATCGTGCAAGATTTGATACTACATCCTCAGAGCCGGAGTAATTGAAGTAGTGTCTGTCGAGCCATCTAGTTAGCTAATACGTAATTAGTGTTGAATAACTCTTGCCAAGAACAAAAAATGTGTTTCTCAGTAATAGGAAATTTTAGACCTTGGACATTTTCATGTGCAGTGCTGAAAAAGATTAATCATGACGCTCACTGTGCGAATTGTTGCAGTAATCTTCAGATCAGAACTAAGCAGAATAAATTTTGTGTCTGTTGATCTAAACATATTAGAGTGAAAAGATAAAAAGACGTGTGCCAACCATAGATGTACGGCCATCATAAAAGGAAATTGTCTTTTAATCTTACAGCAATCTGCACTGTACCAAAGATGTAGCATACCCTGAATGGAGCAACAGAAGTATAGGAACCCCAGCCTTAAAATCAACAGGGTCTCTGCAAATTCAAAAAAACATGCGAAAAAAGGCAAAAACGCTCCTGGGATCTCAAAAACTGTTCGGCCCAAAATCTAGATATTTTGTATGTGTAATTGGGGTCAAGTTTCATTGGTAAATTTATGAGTGCGGCTAATAATCTGACATTTTCAAAATTTTACAATAACATCAACATTATATGAGTGGAATAGTGTATATTCTCCTTTCGATGCCGATCAAGTGGCAACAGCTTGGTTTTAAACGTCGTAAGGCAAAGTTTTGTTGAAATGACATCCTCATGTCATTAAAAATTCACTGATTAAATTTGGCCCCATGCACACCTACAAAATATCTACATTTTAGGCTCAACAGTTCTCAAAATTCAAGGGGATGTCGTTGCCTATTTTTACAATTTTTTTTTCAAATTTGCAGAAACTCTGTCTATTCTAAGGCCCAGATTTGTATACTTATATTGTTCATTTCAGGGTACCCTACATCTTTGGTACAGTGCAGTTTATTGTAGGATCATAATTAATTTTTCTTAAATGATGGCACCCCCTATGTATTTGTATGACGCCAACATGCCACTAACAACCAATTGAAAGTCGTTAAAGTTGAGAAGTGGTCTCGTACAGTTCCTATTGCAGTAAATTTTAGATCAGAATTGAGCCGAATACATCCCTGAAGTTTGTCTGATGAAAAAATATCAATGAAAACACATGATAAGAATATATCCGGCGTGTCAGTGTACTGCATTCTTTTTGAAATGATCGGAGCAGGGTTGGAGCCAAAATTTTGATGAAAATTATGGAAGACTCTTTGAGTTTATTCAGTAAACTTTTCCTTCATGAAACGGGCTCCTTGATGATCGCTCTTTCTTTTCTAACCATTTCAAATTTTTGAAATTGATTTTATAATCTCTAGTAAGGTTCTGTTTGCTCAAACTGTGACCACTGCTTCGATCATTTCTAAATAAATAGAGTGTGTTAGTGGACCAGGTAACAGGAAACTATTGTCAGATCATGATCCGATCTTTCATGACATATCAACTTGACCAACTATTTTTTACTTCATATTAAGATAGATGTCAGCAAATACAGCTAATAATACCCTAAAGGTAAAGAAAACAAAAATTTGTTACATCAAATTCATTTGTGTCGATTCTTGTATGTATGTATGACTGACTAAAAAGAAATTACCAAGCGCAATAAGAAAATATTTTAGTTTTCAGTAAACAATTTGCTGCTTATGTTAGCTGTGCAATGCTATTGGTAATTACAGTATTTCCATATTCAAATTTTTGTAGATAACACAAAGTACTCATTTCTTTTCAAATAAGCCTTCTAACAAAAATTTTTCCAAGATTTGCTGTATGAGTAGAAAAAAAATCGTCAATGGTGATTTAGATTAGTGATTTGTTCCTGAGATTAGTCATGTCCCTAAATGTATATGACAAACGTGAAATGACTTGCAAATACAGGCATCAACCTGCTATTCACACAGCGGGCTTTATAATTTTTCTTTTTCAGGTGAATGACATAGACTTTGTGAGGCTTGATTAGGCGGGGGCTTGTATCATCCTTTTGGATCAGTGACTTGAATCAGCTTGGTGAAAATTGATTGGGGACTGGGTGCTTGTATCATCATTTTAGATCAGTGACTCAACGGAATTGAACAAAATTTATCAAGTAGACAAAAAAGTTAAAATCATAAATCACTGTTTTTCTACAACATGTCTGAAACATTGTGGTCTTTTTGATGTTTTTTCCGGTTCCAGTATTGATATAATGAACCTACTCCATAAAAACACAAAAATGCAAAAAAATTGATTTTTGAGCGATTTTCAGGATTTTGCTTTCTTTGGATCTATGTAGCTCTTCAGGGGTATTCGAATCGCTATGCTGCTTTCACATCTACTGTAGAAATGTGTGAACAATAGAATAAAAAGATAAAATTCTTGGGCATGGTCGGTGAAGATGCTCAGAAGTGCCTCAAATCAGGATTTTTCTTCATTTTCGCTTCTACTTTTTGACTGTTCAAACTTTCTTGCAGAGTGTAAAATGTTTGCTTGTGAAACAATTAATACATCAAACTATAGTCTGTTAGTTGTTTGATAATTCTGCAGTACAGGTAATAAATATATCCCAAGGGGTAGACAAGGGCCACCCCGCAAATACAATGATTTTTATAGAATTTTCATAAGTATGCCTTCTTCAGAGCAGTGCAGCTCCAAAACGGTACAAAAATTTTGATGAAAATTTAACCAAAGCAGTAAAAATGCATGAGCTACAATATAAGAAAATAAAATTCTGCGGCTTCCAACGGGAAGGTGCTCGGGAGTGCCCATAAACAAAATTTTTTCAATTTTGACGGCTCGTTTTTGACACTTTAAACACTATTAAAAAGTGTAATATGCAGTCGTTTACTGTAAATGTTACATCAGAAGAGAGCTTATTCTCTCCTCTGTAAAATGAATATTCATTCATCGAGTAAGATCAATCCGATCATGAAATATCGCTTGGATAGTAAGACCACTGAAAAATGCAAAAAAATCATCAATTTTCAAACTTTGGCATACTGTAGCGGCGCGAATTTTCGTTTATAAGCAAAACGAATGGTACCATGCAACTCTGCGCACAAAACTACCCTAAATATCTAATTTTGAGGTATGATTAGTTTTCAACTTATTATGAGGAAAGTAGAACTTCTCAGAAATCGTGTCTTAAAGCTCTTCACTTCAGCGACAGACCGACTTTTTCCGGTTGTCTCATCAATGAAAAATCAAGAAACGACGCAAAAATTACATTTTCCTCGTTTTGCCAAACCTAAAAAAATTTCGACGATTGTATAACGAACACAAAAAATGTGAATTGGTTCTCTGATTCTACAAACGAAAATAAAATAGCATTTGGGGCAAGGACATTCCTGTTCTTCTCTTTTGTCTTTTTTCTTTTCCTTTTCTCTCTCTGTCCATTCCTCTTTCTCCTGCTCACTTTTTCCTTGGTTGCTTTTCCCTTCTCCGTTTTTTTAAATACTCCTCTTTTTTCCTCTTCTTTTTCTCTTTATTTTGGTTTTTTTGTTTTTCTCTAGCGGTTTCTTTTTTGTCAATTAAATTCTTTTCGTTGTTTTTTCTTCTTTTTTGTACATTTTTCTTTTTCTCTTCTTCCTATTTTTCCACTTTTCTTTTTTTCGTTCTTAAACTAAATAATTAGTAATTGTGATAGCTTTTTATACGTTACCATCACAGAAGAACGTATACAAATTTCGATCTACTCTACTTAGTCTCGAAATTGTTAGTTTCATTTTTTGTCTATATCCTCATAATTATGAAAATTTGAATTTGAAAATCAAACACGCCAAATTATCAGCGTCGGAAAGAATACGTTCAAGTGATCAGCATAGAAAGATATTCGAAGAGGATCAAAATTCTAACTGATTTAAAAATGCTTCATTAATTTGAAAGACAGCAAGACGATGTTGAGTCGGTCACAAGAAACGGTTCGCACAATGCAATTAGCTGCATCTAAAAAACTGTTTTTACAGTAAAATATATGACCATAATTGATCAGATCTTGCTGATCTGTGACATCTATACATGTAGTTGAATCATATTTTTCACTTGAATGGTGAATTATTCTGACACTCGTCAAATTATTTTACCAAATCGATTACTTAATTTTTAATGATGATTTACTAAGAAGTTGATTAGTCAATTTGCAATGAAGACATTAATGTGTAAATATGAATATGCAAAGTAGGTGTGAGCAGGTTCCTACAGAAAGTGTACTCGCACATTTCGATTATGTCTCTATTCCCCCAACGTTCCTTTTCCGCAAATATCCCAATTGTCCGAAAGTCCATATTCCCTGTAGGTCCCGATTTCCCGAATACTAGGGAAAGGAGATGGATCCACTTTGAATCTGGGTCCTAAACAGCAGGTCCGACTGGACCCAGATCAGATCTGGATACTGTATATAGCACATTTGTGAATGAATAATCGTGTATATATATACTAGTTTATTAGAAAATGCCCCGATCGGGCAGAAAAAAGGAGAATATACTTGCTTCGACAGTTGCCATGGTAGAAAAAGAAGTGGACTAGATTTTTGAGAACTTGGGTCAAAGTTGGAAAAAATTCACTTCCTTTATATTGGATTTTCATTCTTTCTCAAAAAAATTGTCTATGTCTGTGAAAAAGTATATTCTGCAGCATCGTGCATTTTGTCCTTCAACTGGCATCAACTACAGTAAAATTTTTCTGTATGAAAATTATATGCACCTGACTTCAAGTGTAAAGGAATGGTAAACCGATAGCATTCTAACTCCCGACCAATTCAAAACTCCTGCCTTTCACACTAGCTGAGAAATAGTGAGGGAGGCATATTATAGTCATTTTCAGAACTATAAAGGAACCTGAGGTTCGTTGCACTAACCCAACATGAGGATAATCTCCACATTGGGATTAAATTGATGATCCTGAGTTTACTATTCGCAATGTCCAAATTATTTTCTTTCAATGCACAAATCATACTCACTTCAGGATTAACTAAAACTGAGGTTTAAGTTCGAGTTTGGGAATCACAGAAATTTTCATATTTATTTGCTTTAGAGACAAGAAAATTATGCGAAAATGTCACTTGATTCTTTTTGTTGACACCAAATTCAGTGAAATGTTTAACACCATTGGAAGCAAACATGTGTGAGAGGAGACACAAGGGTACAAATTTCCACAAGGGTTTTGAAACTGGAAAATTTGTTATGCAAAAAATTTTTTGGTCAATTTTTTTTGAATTTTTTGTCTCACAAAATGCTAAAACACCAAGGTCCACGCCTGTACCCTCCTAAAAATTTCAGAGATGCACATGCTTGGTTGGAAAGTGTGTTGATGCACTCAGCTGCAGAATATACTTTTTCACAGACATAGACAATTTTTTTGAGAAAGAATGAAAATCCAATATAAAGGAAGTGAATTTTTTCCAACTTTGACCCAAGTTCTCAAAAATCTAGTCCACTTCTTTTTCTACCATGGCAACTGTCGAAGCAAGTATATTCTCCTTTTTTCTGCCCGATCGGGGCATTTTCTAATAAACTAGTTCACCTCTTTTTAGTGGGCCTCAACCATTCACAAAAACTTTCATAGAAGCACATTGAAGTCTTAAATTTGGTCATCTGCACTTCAAAAAAAAAATTAAAAAAAAACTTCAAGCAACAAATTCTCACTTCCGGCAAAAGTAAAGGATGTGTAAACCGCATAGTACTTAAAAAACGGTGTAAAGATACTGAAAGGTGACCATATCTATTGAATTCCTCATGGTTTAGAATCCTTCAACCCAAAAAATCGCAGAAATACCTTTGTTTACACAAATGACTTTTTTCGTGTAAACTGACTCCGTCCATTGAATTTCCCATGGTCAGAAACATTTTCCCTCAAGAATCGCAGAAATACATTTGTTTACACTCAATATGAATTGATGTGTAAAGTGATCACTTTCATTAAATTCCCAGTGGTCGAAAACCCCTCCCACAAAAAACTCACGAAAACAGACTTGGTTAAATCCGGAATAATTTTTTTGTGTAAAGTGACACATCCATTGAATTCCCTGCAGTCGAAAACCTCTTCCATAAAAATCACGAAGATACGATTGTTTACACCCGCGATAGTTATTTGTGTAAGATGATCACATTCATCAAATTCTCCGTGATCGAAAACTCCGGCCACCGGGAAATCACGAAAATACGTTTGTTTACAACCATGATAAGTTTTTGTGTAAAGTGATCGCATTCATTAAATTCCCCGTGGTCGAAAACCCCTTCCATCAATAAATCACGAAAATACGTTTGTTTACACACGGGATAATTTTTGGTGTAAAGTGATCACATTCATTGAATTCCTCGTGGTCGAAAATCCCCTCCACAAGAAAATTACAGCAGTACGCTTGTTTACACCGTTTTGTGTAAAGTGAAGACGTCTATTGATTTCCCCGCAGTCAAAAACTCCCTCCACTGAAAAATCACGGAAATACGTTTGTTTACACCCGGGATAATTTTTCGTGTAAAGTTACCGCGTCCATCAAATTCCCAATGATCGAAAACCCTTGCAGTCCAAAAATCCCAATAAGGCTACAGCTTTATTTGAAACGGCTAAAAAATTAGTAGTGCATTATGCTGCAAAAACTAATTTTTTTGAACCCATAAGTATTATATAACAAAATTGGGGAATTTGGCTTTTTCCGGGACATTGGACAACCATATAATTGAATTGAGGCCATATTTCAAAGAAAAAAAAATTCGCATTTGAGATTACACCCCCAAGATGCTTAGGCCGAAGTATGGAGGTTGGATATGGCACACCGATTGCTGGGCATGGTGGAACTGAGGGGGCCTAAAAAGGTGCGTTTTTTACCTGTTTTTGAGGCCCCACCGAGCACCACTTGCAGATAGAGGCGAAATGACAAAAGGCACCCCATAGTTTGCCTCTATGCCCGATATTATGCAAAAAACCCGAAGGTTCTAGCTCTTACCGTTTTGGCTCTAGAGGGGGGGGACATGAAATTTGGGGGCCAAGTATATTATAGGTTGACGCTGTCGCGCCACCTATGATTCAATTTTTCTAGATCAATTGACATAAATTGATATTTTTCAGCAGTTCAAGAACTATTGATCGTTGGAATGAGAAACAAATTGAAGCTAAAGCCCAAAATATTTGAACTAGGCTTTTTTGCAAACTTCTACCTGCACCGTGCAGGAATGATTGATTTTTATTTTTCTTTTGCGCTTTTTATTTTTCGATTTTTTTCGTATTTTTCATCTTTTTCGTATTTTGCATTTGTCGAGACGAGCAATACACATTTTTTGAGACGAGCAAAATCCAGAAGTAACAAAGCAGCGCCATAGGGCGCCACGCGTTACCGCGCGGCGAAGTATGACAAGCTACCGCGCGGCGCCGCTTGTTAGTATGAATAGGACAACCGGCGCCGCGCGGTACCTCGCGGCGAAGTATGACAGGGCCTTAAGACTGGTGACAAAGGAAGACTAGGTTGGCTCACGACCAAATAAAATGTTGAAAAGATGATTAGAGGTTTTTCCAGCAGGACAAGAAAAGTTGTGTCCCGAGTTAAAAATTTTTAAAAAAATCGAATTTTTAAAGTGTGCTCTGTTTGGAAATATGCACACCTTTGCCAAATAAAAATGAAAATGTACCAAAAATTATTGCAGAAAAGTATTAACACGCTTGGGGCTAGCCTATGAAAATAAGGAATGTGCGACAAAAATCACAGTAAAAACAAACTGCTCAACACATTAGAGCATAGACCACTATAATTATTTACAATAATTAACAGAAAGCAACAATATGGAGAATAATTCTAGGAAGCTAAAACGCTTGCAGTTTTCTAAAAAAAAAATTTAAGTCGGGGTGATACCAAAGATTAAAACGAATTTTTCAATATATTGTTCTCACAGTGAAAGCTGTTATCGAAATTTTCTGAAATTCTAGATATTCTAAAATGATGTGAAAATTGTTTTTATTGATGCATTTCGGCGTCATCCAAAAAATATCCAATTTTTGTTTTTGGATAAGTTTTTTGTTTCTGCATACAACTAGCTTCGTTTGAGTCGTATCAAGTATTCGTGAAAATCCTGATTTCGAAAAAACATGATCAGGAGTCCATATCAGGCTCGTCGTAAGGACTTTCTGCATCAAAGCCCAGTGCGCAAATCGGATTAAAATTTTAACACAACATGTTAGACATTAGTGCCACAGAAGTCAGGAAAATAAATCTGCACATCATCAGAATGTGCCTGCGTCTGCACGTCCGAAGTTTAACATACTATAGCCACGCAAATTTCGACTTTCATTCGAATGTCCAGATGAGACTACAATAAACCTGATTACCAGGCATCTTTAATTTAGGCAAGGTCGAACCTCTCCATCAAACAATATGCCGCACGGAGTGAAAATTTGTAAACACTGAACTATTTTCAAGCAACAATTTTTGAGTAAAGCCCAATTCAGAAGTCCAGTCGCCGATTGAATCTATTAGGAATTGGCGAGAGTCACCCATTGTTGGCGACAAAAATCCCAGGATTTTTTCACTTCTGATTTGTGCTTTCTGAAAATTGTCAATAAAGGAAGAAGAAACAAAAAACGTGCATGTAGATATGTTAATAATAAACAAACCAGAATAAATAAAAAGCAACTCCATGAAAACATATGCTGTAGGACCATAATGTTAGAAATCTGGTGATTGGTGTCAAAATGTGCGACAACCAGCATCCACCAGATCGAAATGCAGGACCAAATAGGTCTATCAGGCCAAAATGATAACCCCGCTCAATCTCCACTTTCCGATTCTAAAGATGCGAATCTGTTCTGAGTCTTCGCTGTTTTGAGATCTCTGTATTGAAACTTCGCTGTTTTGAGATTTCGCTGTTTTGAGAATCGCTGTATTGAGACATCGCTGTTTTGAGAATAGCTGTATTGAGACATCGCAACTTCGAGAATCGCTGTTCTGGGAACACGCCTTAAACCTTAGGAATCGGCGAAAATCGCTCATGCTCGGCAACAAAAATCCTAGGATTTTCATTTCTGAATAGGGCCTTAATGATTCTGCAGAAGCAGCTTTTACGGCATTTTGTCAAGATCATTCTCTAACCCATTCGTTTCCAAATAACGGATGCAGCCATGTTGCAGTCAAACTTTTACTAATCGTGCAATCCGAATCGCAGAAAAATCTATGCATGGCATTTCTTTTTTCGACCGACTTTCTCCACATCGGTGGCTTCGTGGCCGGCTCGTTTTTGTTTCCTGCGGCTTCGGGCTGGCACTTGGAATGGTGCTGGCACTCGATGCACGTTGTTCATGGCGCTGGCAGGTCGACGTACGAAACGACAATAAACGTAAACGTTAAAGATCCATACGACGATTATGGCGATCACACCGTAAATCGTACTTCTATTGTAAAACGGTCCCTTTTTGCACATTTTTTTGGTTGTGTTTGGTTTGGGGACGGGAAACGGCGTAACACGTTGTTCTAAAGAATACCAGAATTATTCCAAATATCAAACTCAGATAATCTAGGCAAAATTTCTCACTTAGATTTTCAACTAAATATATTCTGTACCTACATGACTCTGAATACAAAATCAGCCGACAAATCCGGGACTATATGCGCCGACATCAGACTACCCTTTGCCGAATATACTTACAATGTAAAAATAAAACGTCATTGACCCCTGACATGTAGTGTAAAAAGTGCGGATCCCCAATTCTATAGTCATGCCATTGTTAATTTTTTAAAGATGAAAGTTGTCAGAGATGTAATAACTTCTCATTTTGTTAAAAAATTCAAGCAATGATCTATTAAATCTGGACAAGACCAATTTCTAGATAACTGTTGTAACGACATCTAAGTAAATGATTCTTTTGTCGCATTAAAGAGTACGCACAAGTATACCAGAAAATATTTCGACCAAGAATTTTCAGCACTAAAAAGAAACGCAAAAATTTTCCTCAGTATTCGAAAATTTAATTTCAGCTACCACATTTTTGTTGCTTCAGTAGCTGCCTTTTTTCTTTAAGTAAATTTGTTTCAACTGTCTGATAGCTTTATTGTGCTAAGAGTGGCTGTTTTTATTGTGCCGAAAAAGCAGTTGCTTTACTCAATTGTGTAATTTTTGTGTTTGATGCACATTCCATAACTTTGTACACTATAAAGCACACAAATCTTTTCTCAAATAGGAAAAACTCTTTTTAATATTCATTTCTGGTTGGAAAGCCTATATAGCTGCCCTTTGGGTACAAGTTAGAACAGCTATTTGAGTAGTGCTTTCATTATGTTAGTACCTGTCTCATTTATACTCTGCATAAATTTCATGTATCTAAAACATAATGTGGTCTGAATCTAGTGGCTAAATTGTCATCAGAATTTCAATTGAATCTGTCATTATCTAACGGTTCACAAAGTACAAAAATTAGTCTCGGAGCGTGTCATAAACTTCCCGGATTGTTGTTATCCTGAGAGAATCGCCATTCTGAAACTAAATACCTTTGAAAAAAACAGAGTATATGTACGATTCATTTGTATACCACCTACTATTGATTTTTTATTTATTTTTCTAATGTTTTTTGGTGGGCTTTTGTAATGCTGCTATTGTAATATTTCTTATTTAAAAAACTATTTTTCCAGAACACTGTTAAATAAGATGGAAAATTCTCAAAACCAAGGAAAATACAGTTTTCTGAAATTCGTTCTAATTTCATCATGTACAAAGCATCTCTCATAGGGTTATTATGCTTCAGCTGTTCTTCGATCAGAACTGTAAACCTCATCGAAAAACTACAGTCAGTTTTCTTTGAAATGCTTCTAAATTTTAAAACTGGAAAACAGATACTGTCTCATATTTCGACGAATTCTAGTCAAACCATGATAAGATTAACCTATAACAATTTTTTTAATGAAAAATTTTACAGCAAAAACATTCTGGGAACAAATTTTGAAAACATGAATAATTTTTATCATTTTTGAATTTAGAAGTTTTTTATAGAAAACAAGCTAAGCGATACACTTTAGCCAAAGCCGGATAAATAATGATACTAATGCTTAAAACTAGTGCGAAACGCAGGAAAAAATTCTGAGGTTTTAAACTTTTGAAATGCAAATTTGGCATATTATGCAATAATTTGGGCTTATCTTGCAACAAAAAGAACTATAGTATGTTTTTTATAAAATGCTTGTAAAGTGAAAATCGAGAAAAATTAGTACTGCCACTGAGATTGTTTACACAAACTTTAGAATTATAAAATTTTTAATTCAAAAAATAGCTAACGGCTAGTTGAGTATGCTTATAGGTTTTCGGCGCTATGTGACATATGGTTTAGCAGAAAATCTTGAAACTCTGGAATAGTACTTGCTTTCCGCTATTTGAAAGCAATTCAATAAAAAGACTATACATCATAACAATTTAAATCGAAATTCCACGACTTTTCCAGCTTTTCCAGGCACTACTTCTTTACCCTGACTTTTCCAGGTTTTCTAGGCTGGTGGACACACTGCTACGAGCAAAAGAATATAACAAACTGGCACCAAAATTATGTCTGCGGAAATTTCGTACTGTTTGTATACAAAAATAGAAAATATTATTAACGGCGGCTGCTAAAACAAAAACTCTTCAAGCCTGAAAGCTAAAAATCCACCCCTAAGAACGGCCCTGAAGAGACGTTTGAACGGAGTTGCATTTTTCCCGATTTTTACTTGTCTTGTCTCTGGCGACCACTTTTGGAGTTGCCGTTTTTCTACTCGTAGTAACAGGAAGGACCGCCGGCGTCGTCGAATCGGCCAAGTCGCAGCCGATTTGGCAGGGCGTTACGCGCGTGGGACACACTTTCAAATCGTCTCTTTTGCCGGCGTCCAAAAAGATATGGACGTGGTTTTTGTACGAACAGTTGGGTTTCGCGAATCGGGCAATTTTCGTACAAGGCGGATCCAAATCGTAAACATAGTGGCAAGGTCTATAGAAATATATGGTTTTAAAAAGTTTTTATAGAAAAATTTACAAATGATTTTAAACGATCCCTCTAAACTGTAGATGAACAATGTACATCCGCAAAAACAGCGACCTTACAATGACCTTACGGATTCCGAAGACGGTTACGTGATTTTTTTGTCGTAAATTAAAAAACACGAGCGAAACTTAGGAAACATTTTTGAAATTCCAGATGACATCAAAAAAATAGCAGATGATACATCGACTTTAGGATCACGATATTCAAAATTGTGATGAATAAACCGAGCTAATCACATGCCCAATTTCAAGACTTAACCTGCAGTTGCAACTGGATTAAAAATAGTAATCAAGATGGGCGGCATATTAAAGACTGACAATTTTTGAAAATGACCGAGCATTGCTCCGCCTCTTATGCTTTACATGCTGAAGAAACACTTCCAGCTGCATTTCTGATTGATTGGAGGCGGGCGCCCTTGGTTTTTGCGGGTGGTATTGCAAATGAGAGGAGATTAGTTTGAAGAAGTGTTCAATTCCGCGATTTTTCAGCACTTTCAGTGAAGAACAAGCATTTTGACAATTTAGCGAAAAATAAAAATTTTATGGAAAATCGAATTAGAATCCTAGTCCCCGCGATAAAAAAGCCCCCTCCCTTAGAAGCACCTACCGTAAAAATCACGAACACCCTGACCTCAAAAATCTATTTGGAAGGGTTCCGCCGACCCTTATAAAAATCATGCGAGACAGAGAAATGCCTCTGGCTGGTTTCACAAATTTTCATCCTTTGATGTGCCGCCCATCTTGATTACTTTTTTGTAATCCAGTTACTACTAAATTTGTCGCGTGTTAAATCACGAAATCGCATGAGTGATAATTCGAATTTTCAATGTAATCTTGAATATCATGATGCAAAACTAGATTTATTGTGTAAGATTTTTCTCAATTCAGTTTCAAGTTTCAACGAAGGATCAAGTGGCCCTCCTCGAATTCCGTTTCAGCGCCCAGCGGCATTTCTCTAGTTTTGTGCGGGTCAAAATTTCATGCATAGAAATTGGCACGCTTGCTGCTATAGCTTGAATCAAAATCGGCCGTTTTTTATAGTTTTTACGAGAAACTAAAAAATTCACACCAAGAACCATAGCTTAATAGACCATTTCTAGATGAAAAACACTCGATGAAATTATCTAAAAATTTGATTTCTATTTATTTTAGTGAAAATTTCGCTGCATTGTGTACGTAATGTAGGAATATTCACTTCAGTTCAGAGCCGAACGATCAATTTTCATTGCTGGTAAAAAATGAAAAACCGTCAAATCCGCTAAGAGCTTGTGGGTGAATTTGTTTTTGGGACTTGCTATGTCATACCCTACAATATTGGCGCGGTGATACGTCGAATTATCTAAAATTGATTCGATCATCTTGTCGGCGATATGAGTATCGTCGTTTGTATATTTTTCTTTACGATGCGTTCTGTGAGAATTGGAATGAACTTCGAATAGCTCGATATTTCCATCTTAAAAACACTTATCGAAATGTTTAAAAAGTGATTGATGAAGTGATTGATCATCGACTTATATATTCGTCAGTCGTCATACTTAATAACAACATGTACATGCTATAGTATGAAAAGTGTTGCAGAGACAACCAAAAAAGTGAGATCCCTCTGACGCAATTTTCGCATGTTGAAAAACTTTATAACTGTAGAAAAACGCGAATTTCTTCGTAGTAACGGACAAACCTGAGGGTTTGACTGTCCTTTGCCGGCCGGCTTTGAGAGTAGTACAGCTCTCTCAGAACCGGTGCCGGTTGCCAGATGCTATACTTCGTCTAGCACACAGCGTCATGTAGCGGTTCGGCAATCTCAACTCAATCGAAATTTTCTGAACCGGCGCTAGCATATATGTAACGGGGCCCCGAGGTTTCGGGAGGCGGGGTGAGCAGGGCGATTCTTTTGAAGCAGGGGGTCACTGATTCCCCAAAATTTAAAAAAAAATCGATTTTTTTCTACAAGAAAGTACGAAAAATGGTTAAACGCCGAGAAAATTGACGTTGCTGACCATTTTTCCATCAAAAATTGAAATTTTTTAAAGTATAATTGCGAGGATTTTGACCGAAAATACTAATTTTTTAATATCAAAAACCTTATAGTTTTTCATTTTTGGAAATAGAAAAAAAGTTCCAAAAATTGCATCAAAACATTCACAAAACAATTGGAATAATAAAAATGATACAATGACAATCACAAAAGTTGAATAATTAAAGAAAATAAAGTTCAATTCCAAACTGCCATTTGCTGGACAGCGCCGGCTGAAGTATAGCAGCAAACATTATGCGACCGGCGCCGGCTCATGCCGTCAAAGTATAGCATAGAAATAACATTTTTATGCATCGCGACGCGACGACACTTCCAGACCCACGCTCGTGAGTGCTATGGAAGAAATTCAGGCAATTTAGCCCTAAACGTTGAAGGAAATTTCCAATCGCTCTGTTTGCCGCGTTCCTTGACAAGAAAACTTTTTTCTATTGATTACAGTAATAGGCTAACTACTTTTCTCGTGTTACTTACTTTCGTGGATCGCTGCATTTATTTTCCAAAAATAAATAGACCGAGTAAAATCTTTCCGAGTTTTTATAGTATTTACGAAAACTATCATTTTTAAGGTTAAACGTTACTGATCTATGTTATGAAGTGCAACTCCCAGCTCAGATAAACTGAGCGGCTGTTCAAAAAACACGAATCCTTGATTTGTACTTGAAAGCCAGCAGTTTACGACGACTCCTTCAAAGCAAACTATGCAGTCATGAAGATAGCCAGTTTTGTACCTGAACGTCGAGCAAATCAGATCTTCGCTAGACGATTTTTAACTACACATCTGTTTTGAAGAGCAGTAGTACAAAAACAGACTTAACCGCAGATAAATTCAGTGTTTCGAATCAAACTTCACAAACAGAAAATCGAATTGATTTTTCTTACAGTGTGTTAGTAATAATTTCCTATATAATGCACACCATTGGATGAAAAATTACTTCTTGAATATCCACAACGAAGTCTGAAAAATTTCAAACGCTATTGGCTAGGCGTCTTCCTAAGCTGCTGTGGAAAAATTGGATTCTACAGAGACAACGTTTTCTGAACGACACTTTTAGAAATGACATATAAATTCGAGAATAAGAAAGGCGGGCTCACCATAAAAACCAATAGAGTAAAACGCGTCTTTCACTTCGTCGAAAACCTCAGGAAATTCAGCTCGCAATCTCGAGTACCACGCATTTGAACACGACAATTCTACGTGCAAAGAAAAGTACTCAAAATAATGAACAGACAGCTTCATAGGGAAGGGTATGAGGGGATATTACCCCTACCTCTGGGTGCCTAATTTTGAGACAAAATGAAGTGTTTAGTGGACATTTAGCTACACTACGTCCGCAAATTTTCAACTTTCCACCTGAAAAATATGGCCTTGAGGACCACTGATAAAGAAATTTCACTGAACGCGTAGTTGAGCTAGAGCTCAGCTGCAAGTTAAATTTCCCGACATGTTTCGTGTGTATGAGGTAAACTGAAACTGAGCTGCACCTTCTTTCTGGAAGGTCGAGATAATTGCTACCTCGGATTTAAATCTGAGGATCAGTTAATCGCGAGCTCGATTTTTTATTGCAGGCCGAAAACGATGAAACCTCGCCAAGTAGGTAATACCGAGTCCGCAATGATCTTCAGCATTAGTTACTGAAAGGGACTTCCCAAAGACTATTGTTTGTGAGATCAAAGGAATGATTTTCCGATCTAAAGTAAGCCTGCCACTAAAAGAATGTTTGTGTGCATTGCATGTCTTTAATCTGTGAAAGATTTCTTCAGGTCCCGAGTCTCATGTAAAAAAATGAACTATTTTGCTAGGCATATAAAAATTGCTCTTCCAGAAATAGGCATTCAGTCATGTGCTACATAGACGCTTCTCTTGACACATGCTTGCAATGTCAATTATTTCTACCCAGAGAACGTTTCCGGGAGTAAATTTTTTAATTGCACATGTTAGTGTTACATTCGATAGCCCACAGTGGGGTATTCCCAAATAAGCGAATACCCAAGTGAGCGAATTTCCAGTTGAGCGATCTATTTTTTAGGCCAATTAAGAGCCATGGTTACTAAAAATTCAGTGGCACAAGCCGAATTGGCTTGCAAAAATTTAGGCATTTTAGCATGATTTAGGCATGCTTTCAGCTCCAAATTTCAAAAATATCACCACTCCAGGGAAGTATATCATCCGTACATATGTTATGTTTTGAAATATTACTCTGCCATGCTGTAGTTGTGTATATCAGATGTGT
Organism: Romanomermis culicivorax; assembly: GCA_963922205.1. Lineage (NCBI taxonomy): Eukaryota > Metazoa > Nematoda > Enoplea > Mermithida > Mermithidae > Romanomermis > Romanomermis culicivorax. Next base: position 184,232 of record CAWUHX010000370.1, read on the forward strand.
GGCACGAAGGGTTCACTTCAATGATGAAAGCTTTATGCATCCTTGACATGAAACATTGATTTGATTCTGATTTTTAAGAGTTCAAACTATCCAAAACTATATTAAAGTATTGCATTCCATCGAATCAGCAAGATGATGCTGCGTGACCTATGTAAAAAAATCTTGTGTAGGCACCAAATTCAAAAGAGCTAAACCAGCAGTTGTTGCCAAATTGGCCCCGCCTGTTTCTGGCAGATTCATGCTAATACACAATATTTTATTTCTCGTAAACGCTGAGTGGGTATCAGTGCAGCAGAAAAGTTACATATGTTGTTATCTGAGTATTTCACCCAATTAGACGAAGAATAGACAAAGGAAATGTAGAGTTTCGCTATAAGATTGAATATTTTAACTGGTGCAACACATATCAAGGATTGAATAACGACTGACCTAGTATGTGAGCCTTACTATTTTGTATGTGATCGAAAATGTAATTAAAACGCTCGATGTGTTAAATGTGTTTCTTCTGTGATTGCAAAGCGTCATATCATACCTTCATATCAGCAGGGTGTGCAGCAGCAATTTTCAATTTTTCAGATGAAGTTGTTTCTAGTTGTGATTTCTCAAAGCCCAACAGGTAGAGTAAAGGATCACTCAATTTTATGCTTTTGATTCTAGTCAAGTTCACTTTCCGGACAACTGCTCTGGCTAATCTCCTGTATGAAAATTCGATGAACTCATTATATGAAACTTTTTCCTGTTCACTCAACAACCTGATGGATTGTTGAATTGATTCAATTAAATCTATTATAGATTCATACCTTGTAGAAGGTACTTTTAGTAATTGCATAGTATTGGTCTGAAGATCATAAAATTTTAGTACACTATCACTAGGTGTTATATTGAACCACGTATTTGGGTAGATGAATTCACAAAGTGCACATTCCCATTCACCTTGCAAAATTAATCTATGAGGCAACCTGATACTAAAATCTGAAGCTGAGTTACTCAGATCATTCTGAGCATTGCTCGGTAATGTTACATGAAACTGTGAAAAATCCATTATTTTCAATATGTCATTATGGTAGAAACTAACTTTCATATTCCGTTGAGCTGTTCAAATAAAAATGCATCATCATATATGGGAGTATTTGTTCTAAAGAGACTGTTGATGAAGCCAGTGACAAATTCATCAGCATAGCCTTGTTCCAAACTAGCAGCAATATCTCTCATACCTCTAATCATCCACACAAGAAAGTATACGCATAACTGACCACATGTAGCAGTCAGGTACTGTTGAACACATTTGATATTGCACTTGTAAGAAGTAGATATAGTCCTGATGTAATTCCTAAGCTCTTGAGGTGGTTCCAGGCTGTAACTGTCAAAATAACAACATGCATGTTTTTTATCAACAAACAAAGCTACCCAGTGTGAACCAGGTTCATCCTGCTTGTCCAGATTTACAACCAATGATGCGGGCACAGTGTCAAGAGGTGGTAAACAGTCTATAGGAAATACCCCATTGAAGATTTGTCTGAGAGCTTGATCTCTATTGATTAAGATGTAGATTTCAGAGGTATTCATGCAGTATAGTCATTAAAGACGTGTCTATTTTTATCAATCATAATCAAATTGTCAAATTCTGCATAAACAATAACTTCTATACCTGCGTCAGGTATCCTATCAGCAAACGTCAATTCTATACTTGTGGAACTATCTCTAATCAAGTCCCAATGTCTACTATCATCTTCATCAGGTGTAAAATCAAAGGCAAAGTAGCACTGTCCATTTTTAAAATTAAGTCTGCTAATGCCATTCCCTTTGTTATCTTTAGCCATGTCTAGAGTTTCAAAGAGCTGATCATAGGCTCGAATATATTTGTTGTTGGCAAAATCCAGTCTTAGTGGAGTCGCTGGAAAAGCTTGACTACCAGAGACAACCTTAACTTGGCTTATACTATAGCATTTAAAATTAAATGGAGATTTTTTTATTTGTCCACGATATGCATCCGCATCGACACATGCTATAATCATCCTACGTGGCAACTGACCAGTGAATAGAGTATTCAGAGGTATAGATTCCATTGTACTAGCAATATGAAGATTCACCATGACTCGTCTAATTGGGTACTTGACTGGTGTCTTTAACATTGCTTTTACCAGAGCCAATCCAAGACTGTCGAGAACTTCAACTTTCCTGATGAAGAGTTTCATCTGGGAAACTTCTAATTTTGCATTTTCTGCATCACCAGCTGGACACTGTAGTACAAATGGATTACTATTGTGAATCAATTCCAGTTTGAGCTCAGTATTGCTGAGTAAATATCAATCTTGCATTAGAAGATCAATATGAAGAGGAGCTGTTATTTCCACTGTTTGAATAATTTTCAAAGTGCTTCACCTTGTCTTTGAAGCCCTGACAATCAGAAGTATCTATTTTAGGACCAGCTTCCATAGTATATAAAGAAGACTGTAAGTGGCTATTTTTAGCATCAAAACCAAAATTTAAATCAGTTTCAGAGAATGCTCTGTAGGCATACTTATCCCCTGTATCATGAATGTGATGACCTTTGAGGAAGAGCTTCACTTGTCTGAAAAATGCGATACCAATGAGATTGAAAGGTGCAATTACTAGTGCAGCTCCACCAGCAGGAACTGTGTAAGTAATTTTTAAGGTCATGTACAAATAATTTTTACTAAGCTGAATCATGTGAGGATCTGAATATACAAAATTCGTACGGACCATCATTTGTGATAAGATTTATGGGGTTAACTTCATCCCAGTAGCCTTGTTTAATTACTACTTGTGTGGGAGACACAGTGAAAAAGTTGAATTCAGACCTTGTACTAATACTAGAAATTGAATCAATTAGAGCCATGTTTCCTTCTCTTTTTCTTTGAGAATATATCATTTTTCTCAACTTTTATACCTTTTGGCCTAGTCCCCAAGCCTCTTCCAGTCTGCAAGGCATCTCCCACACTGTGGGCCAACTTGAAGAGTGCTGCTCGCACCTGTGGATAGTGCTTGCTTACCAATATGACCAGCAGCTGACTTAATAATAGGAATGGCCATTCTGAATAAAGATCTAAAGAAGCTTCCTAGACCTCCTCCATGCTGATAGGGAGTGTATTTGAAGCATTTGAAACCATAGCCAGTTTGTTCAGCTTGTTCAGTGTAGTACTGAAGCCAAGTTGCATAATCTTCCGGATTAAAGTATTGTCTCATCTTTATAAGTTTATAAAATGCTGTAAATTACAACTTTTATACTTTTCCAAATTCTAACCATCTAGACCTTGGTGTAATGCTTTTGGGTGCCTTAATTTTTTTACCATCTATGGGTCCACTCGGAGAAGCAAATGTTTCATCACTTTCACTTCAATAATTTAGCCTGGACTTATTTACAAAAAGATCTCGAGGCACATTCTCCTTTAAGAGGTTCTTTACAAATAATTCTGACCATATTGCTTGCTGGCACCTCGGACCAACTCTTGCTATATCAGAAATCAAATCAACAATGTTGGTTCCACTTATTTTGGTGCATTTCAGAATCATTTCTGGTTAATTCGACCACTCCATGTGGGGATTATCTTTAGCATAATCATATAACATTTTAGCTTGACTATGCCACTTTTTTGGTACAATTTTCATAGTTTTTTCATATAGCACATCTTTTCTCAGGGTAACATCAACAGTGCTTTCAGCAGTGTCTGGCTTTTTTTGCTTAGGTGTTATTTCTTCCAGATCAGGAATGGGGTGTTCTGCAACAGGTTCACTACAGTCAACTCATAAGGTCTGGTTTAATCCTGCGTAGCCTGCCTATATCTGTGCAACATTTGATTGTATAAGATTATCTTTCTGTCAGAGGGCAATGACTTATTAGTTAAAATGTCATTCATTTCTTTATCCAAAGCAGTCATTACATTAGCTGCTATATCATCCCTATGACCAATGTCATGCAGTACAAGAATCATTTCATTTGTATGCATCATCTTTTTATAATTGCATCAGCTAGTAATTGTCCAGCTATTCCTAAAATTGGTGCCAACAATACATGCAAAAATCCACCTTTTTGTTCTAGAATGTCTCGTCTTTTGATGAGACTTGTTTCCTCAGCTGCTAATACTCGTAAATGTCTGTTGTGGGAACTTAATTTATTCAAAGTATTTTTGTCAACTTTTATAATGCCATTGAGGAAGTTGAGTATACATTCACACAAACAAGGTGTCAGTTCACAATCAGTGGTGCTAATAATAGCTTTACGTTGCTTGGGTTTAGCCTTAGCTAGTACCCTGATGTAATCATAGGTGGCGCGACAGCCTCAACCTATAATATACTTGGCCCTCAAATTTCATGTCCCCCCTCTAGAGCCAAAACGGTAAGAGCTAGAACCTTCGGGTTTTTTGCATAATATCGGGCATAGGGGCAAACTATGGGGTGCCTTTTGTCATTTCGCTTTTATCTGCAAGTGGTGCTCGGTGGGGCCCCAAAAACAGGTAAAAAACGCACTTTTTAAGGCCCTCCAGTTCCACCATGCCCAGCAATCGGTGTGCCATATCCAACCTCCATACTTCGGCCTAAGCATCTTGGGGGTGTAATCTCAAATGCGAATTTTTTTTTTCTTTGAAATATGGCCTCAATTCAATTATATGGTTGACCAAAGTCCGAGAAAACGCCAAATTCCCCAATTTTGTTATATAATACTTATGGGTACAAAAAAATAATTTTTTGCCGCATAATGCACTACTAATTTTTTTGCAGTTCCAATTGAACTTGTAGCCTTATTGGGATTTTTGGGCTGCTAGAGTTTTCGACCATTAGGAATTTGATGGACGCGGTCACTTTACACAAAAAATTATCCCGGGTGTAAACAAGCGTATTTTCGTGATTTTTCAGCGGAGGGAGTTTTCGACCGCGGGGATTCAATAGATGTGGTCACTTTACACAAAAAATTATCCATTGTGTAAACAAGCGTATTTTCTTGATTTTTTGCTGGAAGGGGTTTTCGACCACGAGGAATTCAATAAATGTGATCACTTTGCACAAAAAATTATCCCGTGAGTAAACAAGCGTATTTTCGTGATTTTTCAGTGGAAGGGGTTTTCGACCACGGGGAATTTGATGAATGTGATCATCTTACATAAAAGAACTAGCCCAGGTGTAAACAAGCGTATTTTTGTGATTTTCTATGGAAGGGGTTCTTGACTGCGGGGAATTCAATGGATGCTTCACTTTACACAAAAAAGTTATCCAGGGTGTAAACATGCGTATTGCTGTGATTTTCTTGTGGAGGGGATTTTCGACCACAATGAATTCCATGAATGTGATCACTTTACACAAAAAATTATCCCGTGAGTAAACAGGCGTATTTTTGAGATATTTCAGTGGAAGGGGTTTTCGACCATGGGGAATTTGATGAATGCAGTCATCTTACATATAAAACTATTCCCGGTGTAAACAAGTGTATTTTCGTTATTTTTTGTGGAAGGGGTTTTCGACTGCAGAAAATTCAATGGATACGTCATTTTACACGAAATCTATCTGGGGTGTAAACAAGCATATTTTTGTGATTTTCTATGGAAGGGGTTTTCGACTGTGGGGAATTCAATGGATGCATCACTTTACACAAAAGAATTATTCTGGATTTAACCAAGCCTATTTTCGTAATTTTTTTGTGGAAGGGGTTTTGGATCATTGGGAATTTAATGAATGCGATCACCTTACGCAAAAAAATTTCTTTGGAAGGGGTTTTCGATCACTGAGAATTTAATGAATGTAATCACTTTACACACTAATTCTTATCGAGTGTAAACAAAGGTATTTCTGGGATTTTTTGGGTTTAAAGATTCTAGATCATGAGGAATTCAATAGGTGTGGTCATTTTTCAGTCTGTTTACAATGTTTTTTAAGTACTATGCAGTTTACACATCTGTTACTTTTGCTGGAAGTGAGAATTCGTAGCTTGAAGATGGTTTTTTATTGTTTTTTGACGTGAAGCTGACCAAATTCAAAACTTCAATGTGCTTCTATGAAGGTTTTTGTGCATGGCTGAGGCCCACTAAAAAGAGGTGAACTAGTTTATTAGAAAATGCCCCGATGGGGCAGAAAAAAGAAGAATATACTTGCTTCGACAGTTGCCATGGTAGAAAAAGAAGTGGACTAGATTTTTGAGAACTTGGGTCAAAGTTGGAAAAAATTCACTTCCTTTATATTGGATTTTCATTCTTTCTCAAAAAAATTGTCTATGTCTGCGAAAAAGTATATTCTGCAGCTAAGTGCATCAACACACTTTCCAACCAAATATGTGCATCTCTGAAATTTTTAGGAGGGTACAGAGGTGGATCTTGGTTTTATGGTGTTTTTTAGACAAAAAAAAAATTGACCAAAAATTTTTTTGCATAACAAATTTTCCAGTTCCAAAACCCTTGTGGAAGTTTGTGCCCCCATGTCCCCTCTCACACATGTTTTCTCCCAACTGTGTTGAACTTTTTTACTGAATTTGGTGTCAAAAAAAGAAATCAACTGTGGGAAAGTGGCACATAAAATCTCACTCAGCTTTTTTAGAAAAAAAGCTACAACACAAAGTCTTCTAAGAACTAAACCGATTGTGCCCGATACGTTTCATTCACTCATTGTATATATTATATAACATATCGTATAAAATTCACTCCATAAGTTCTACTGATTACAAGCTATAAACAAATTTATTCTCTTTTATTTAACTATGCAACAAAATAGCATCATTAACAGTTTTTGGATTTAAACTGAAATTGCAGAAAGAGTGCTTTTTACGGGCTTCCAGATAGGAAGCAATTTCGCCCATCTCTGTCGCTCCCGTCCTGCTTTTAAAAAAGTCGTTTTGTTGCCATGGGAGTGCCAGTAGAGTCGAGGAGAACACCCTAATATCTAATATAACGACAACCCTAATATAGGCACGGCTGAATCCCATTTGCACATCAGTGCCCAATGACTGTAACCAAGGCCCAGTTGCACAAAAGGGGTCTAAGCTCCAGCGCAAAGTAATTTCGAACAAAAAGGCGAATCAGTTTGATCTCAAGTCCGGTATAAATTGAATGCCATCAGGATTATAACGAGCTCAATGTCGAGATTATCTCCAGCTCGAGCTGTCGTGTTGCACTAAAATTTTCGCATAAATTTCTTATCTCTAAAGCAAATAAATATAAAAATTTCTGCAATTCCCAAACCTGAACTTTAACCTCAGTTTTAGTTAATCCTGAAGTGAGTATGATTTGTGCATTGGAAGAAAATAATTTGGACATTGTGAATAGCTTAAACTCAGGATCATCAATTCAATCCGGATGTTGAGATTATCCTCATGTTGGGTTAGTGCAACCACCCCAGGTTTCTTTATAGTTCTGAAAATGACTATAATATGCCTCCCACACTATTTTCCAGCTAGTGTGAGAGCATACCTGTAAGACCTCCGACCAGTTGGGGGGGGGGGGGGGTAAATCCGAAATTTTGGGGGGGGGGGGTAGGAAAAAGTCGAAATTTTTCCCAAAAAAGGCCAAAAAACATACACTTTTTGGCAAATTTTTTTAATTTTTTCCCAACTGGGGGGGGGGGTTGGGGGGGGGGGAAATGATTTTGGGTATAGGGTTGGCCGAGTTGGGGGGGGGTCCCCCCCAACCCCCCCCCAAGTACAGGTATGTGTGAGAGGCAGGAGTTTTGAATTGCTCGGGAGTTAGAATGCTATTGGTTTACCATTTCTTTACATTTGAAATCATGCGCATATAATTCTCTTATAGAAAAATTTGATTGTAGTTGATGCCAGGGGAAGGACAAAATGCATGATGCTGCAGAATATACTTTTTCACAGACATGGAAAATTTTTTTGAGAAAGAATGAAAATCCAATATAAAGGAAGTGAATTTTTTCTAACTTTGACCCAAGTTCTCAAAAATCTAGTCCACTTCTTTTTCTACCATGGCAACTGTCGAAGCAAGTATATTCTCCTTTTTTCTGCCCCATCAGGGCATTTTCTAATAAACTAGTCAATATTATGCCTAAGACGATCACAAGGCATTTTGACTATACAACTGAAGAATAGACAACTTTTATACTTTTGGCACATATATCATGGAAAATTTTGAGAAAATATCAGCTCTGAGTCTATGTTTATCAGGTGTTGTTTGAGAAAGATCAATAATTATATAACTGTATGGTTTAAATGTGGCATCTTCAAAAGACTTGAGAAAGTACTTTACTTTATCAGGAAACAACTGCCTTGCCAAAGCTTTTACTTGGAGTCTATCTGCAGGATTTTTTCATCGAAACGAGGTACACTGCATTTATTCTAGATGTTCTTAGACCCTTGAAGAAAACATTTTGAACAATGTGTATTACAGACACATTCGTGTGATGACATCCACGAGCAAAAAGAATGTCCAGGTGCTTATTTTTAGCCATTTCCTGCATGATATCATCTAGTATAACAAGTAGGGGTGCAGGACTGAGCTCTCTAATCAAGTTCATGTCAGGTAATCCCTGATAGAAGTTGACTCTGCCAGACAACTCATTATAGACTGGCTGCTTCTCACTGAAGAACCAGTGAATATGTTCAGGAAACCAGTTCAATCAAGTACTTCACATTTACTACTAAATTCTTCGCAAAGGTTGTTTTACCTGCTTTTGTAGGGCCAGTACAATACATGTAAAGGGATGATTAAATTTTACAGTCATATTTTTTTTCTTCTATAGATTCTCAACTTTTATAACATGGAACATGCTGGAGATACCAGCAATTGTGCTTTGATTTTTTTAAAATCCTTTTCTCTTTTAATTTTTTTTCTTGTCTTTATTTTTTATTACAATATATTTACTCACAATTATTACAATATTAATAGGGTATATCTATACCTTCATCATCATATTTTTCTACAGCCTCTGGAGCAAGATTCATCCAGATCTCAAAAAGAAAAGGTCCAGCACTGCAAGTTTTCATCAAACCCTCTAGTGCCTTGGCAAAATGCCAAAACCCTGTCAATTTTCTCTTACCCCTATGACGATCCAGTTCATTGGCCACTTTAGCCAAAATCTTCCATTCATGCTTGTAGCCATCATTTATTTGATCCCAAAAATATGAGGCATATCTGGCCAGATCTTTTTGAGTATAAGGTCTTTTGAGAAAAGTGCCCATACTCAGTGCAACATTTAAAAAAATACCCTCCATTTTGAAAAGTGACTAAACAGTAGAAGAAAAAGTTTGAAGACTGAAGACTACAGAGAATTTTTCATACTGTAGCATACATGTAATTGGGGGGGGGAAGTGCTATGGGAACCCCCCTCCCAGAAATCGTCGACCATATGGCTAGCCATTGGGCAACCCCCCAGGATTTTCTAATCCTATGGCTAGCCATATGGTAGAACTAGGGACCCCCATAGTTTTAGTCGGAAAAATACTGAAAAATGTCAATTTTTGAACAAAAAATGGTCAAAAACATCAATTTTCTTGGCGCTTCGCGCCATAAGTACATATTTTATCATTTTTTAGACAAAAATTACTACTTTTTAAACCGTTTTTCGGATATTTTTAATGGAAAAAATCGAATTTGTTTTCCTTCAGGGACCCCTCCCCCTAAAATTTTGGGAATTACTGACCCCCGACCCCAAAAAAGTGCTCCAACCCCCCCAGACCTCGGAGCTCTGTTACATGTATGTACTGTAGCTATAGTTTTATCAAATCTGTCACCCAACTATTGAATATATCTGGGTGACCCTTCCATTTAACAAAGTATTCAGTTTTCCCAGCCCTTTTCCTCTTTTGTATAATCTTTTCTATAATGCAGACGTCTGTAATCTCATCAACTTTCTGTAATTCTGGCTCATAAAATACGCAATGTATTACTTCTCCCAGCTGATATTCTACTATATATACAGGAGGATATCTAGCTTTTTGCTCACAAATCAAAAAAACTTCATCACTCCAATTTGGAGTATAACCCTTCTCAAAAGTCCTTTTGACTTTGCTTATGCATACCTTGTCACCAGGGACCAGTTTAAATTGTACACTAGACTTACATTTCCTGAAAAGCTTTTCAACAATTCCAGCTTTATTCCCATCAGTAGCATCAATGGGAGCAAAACCTATGGTCCTATGCCTAGTGGAGTTGTAAGAGCTGAGCAGGTGAGGCAGAATGTCTGAGTACTTGTATGTATTATTCTGAGTAAAATGACGCCACATTCTTTCCTTTAGAGTTCTATTGAACTGCTCAACAATGCTAGCCTTAGTTTCTCTAACAGTTATGAAAAAACTAATGTCAAGTTTCTTTAATAAGTCCTGGAAGGCTTTGTTTGTAAACTCTGTATCAGCATCGGTCTGTATTTTCTGTGGCTTCCTGCCAGACTTCAAAATTGTTTCAAAGGCATGTAAAATAGATGATGTACTTTTATTTTTCAAGGGTACAGACCATGCAAACTTTGACAAGACATCTATACAATTTAAAAGAAATTTAAATCCATCATTATGCCTGGTGAGTGAACTGAGGTTTGCAAGATCCATTTGCCACTGTTCATCAATATCAGTAACTAGAACATTATTCCTGGGGTAATGGCGCCTAGCATACGTGTGTACAGTATATGTTGACTGTTTTTGTAACCATTCCTTAACAGAACGCAGAGTGACCCTGGGATTACTAGCTTTTGCCTGTTGTAACAGGTTCTGAACACTACAATACCCTGTACTTGGGTTGAAGTATATGCTTTCAAAGAGCTTGTCCATTTTTTAAAGCATGCTGCTGTCAAACTTTTTTTTATACATCTGCAAGATTGAATCTGACACTTTTTGTACTAGTTCCTGGATTTTTTGTAAACAGGTTCTCTAAACATCGTCCGATCAATTTCAACAGATTCAGTATTTTTAGTACAGCCAAAAGAGCCACACAATACCATATCTCACTAAAAACTGTCCTCCCATTATGTGTTTCTAGGCAAGCTAGAAAATTTTCAATAGTGTGGTTAGCATCTATGTTTTTTTCATTATAGAGAGCCAGCCAACTTTTATAGCCACCAATCAATTTTCAAAGAGAGCCGGTTTTTGTTGTTTACCAAAAGTTTATTGATTGAAAACCTTCTCACTACATGAAGCATTTTATATAGTTTTTATAGATGAAAAGACGTTGAAAGTCTCCTATGGTTTTCTACTGATGAAAGTAGCAAATAGATAAAATTGAAACAGCTGTGAGGTACAGTATTACAAGCTCAAGGGATTCACATGCTCATTGTTGTGAATCGAAGCTATGGAATATGCTAAAAGCTTTTATAGTATTGCGGAAACCCAGTCTGTATCTATGATGAAACATCTCAACTGGAAGAAAAAAAGAGGCTCAATGAAAAGCAGCTGAGAAAAGGACTCATAAAGTAACAACCTGTCTAAAGAAAAATGATGTAAGCAAGAAAGTTTTTATATGTGCATTTTGATTAAATTCAACTTGAAAGACAGATCAAAAATGTGAGATAAGAAAAAACCAGAAAAAACCAGTTTATTTCAGTATGAATCATCAGAAAAAGTGAGAAAGATGTGACATTTGATGGAATTGATGCGCAAGTTTTAGTCTTCCTACTCAGCCTACAGTAATTCTATCCAGCAAAGTATAAAAGCAGAAAAAATTGGTGGAAGCTCATTTGTGATTTCTATCAAGTTAGAAAAAAGTGAATTTATTGAAGTTGTCTTATTTAATTTAATTATTTTATAATGGAGAATAATAGTGCATTACTTAAATGTATGGAATGTGATAAGATCTTCAAACACAAATTTTATTTGGACCAGCACATTGAAGCTGAACATAATGGTGTGAGGTACATGTGCCCACAGTGCATGAGTGCTTTCACTCAAAAGAAGAGCTTGGCAAGGCACTGCAAAGCAAATCATTATGACAAATATTGTTCATTCTGTCAACTGAGCTTCAGAAATAATTCTGAAATGCTCTCCAGCAATCACATCAAAGATTGTCTCAAAGTAAAGCCAGTGAACAATCAAGAAAATGCTAACTGGATACTAAGTCTGCGTTGAAAGATGATGAAGATCAACCAGCTGATTTATTTGAGTATCCATATGATGCCCAGGAACAAGTAAGTAACTATTGGCGCCTCATGAAGACAAGGAAATCAATATTAAATTTATTGGACCACACATACAATTATCAATGGGCTAAAGTTAATGGCAATTTTGAAAGTATGTTGGAGGACATTTATTGTACAGAAAAAGAATGTTTTCGGCTCAATGCAGCAATTGGCTGTCTGTTGAAGAATCGAGAGACAGGTGAGTTAAAGTATTGGTATACATGTCACAATAATTTTACTCTATTGGATAAGCCTGCTTTAATCAGAAAGGGTGAAGATGTAAAAGAGCTGATAGAAACTATGAAAAGTATTGATTTACAAGAAAAATTCACTCGCAAAGACACAAGATGGGGTTTGTATATCATCACCAACATAGAGTTTTATGTCATTCCCCAGAAGGACTTTGTTGCTGGTTGTAGGGACTTTCTCCTGCCAGAAAACACAGTTCATCAGTGACATAATATTCTAGGAATGACACAGGACAGACAGTATAATAAATTTAATGATAACTTGTGCTTATTTCGATGCTTAGCTATGTGCCTCACTGGGGACTTTGAAGATAAAGCTTTTGTTTTTGGCCTTTTCATGAAATACTGTCAGAAGAAGAAAAATGAAGTTTTGATAGACACCTTCTCTGGCGTTCCATTTACTGATTTAGAACTAATTGAAAAATTATTTCAAGTGGACATCCAAGTGTTTCATATGAACGAGACCACTGATACTGCAGTCTGCTGGAAAAATGTTATCCAAAAATATAATAGGCTACTCAATTTGGATATTTCTTTTAATGAATGTGGCAAGGTAAATGTGGACCAATATGCAAAGCGGTACTCCTGTCAGAGCATGCGGAAGAATGTTCAAGAAGAGGGAAAAGCTGAATAACCATTTGAAAGATCATTGTCACCTCGGTAAAACTGTTCACAAATTCCCTGGTGGTATATACAGTGTGAAAAAATCCATTTTTGACCAACTGGAGGAACTGGATATATCTATAGATGGTGTTCAGAAGTTCTGCTCATATTTTGCTGTATATGATTTTGAAGCACTCCTTATAAAGAAATCTCAACCATCATCTGGAAAATTAACATTCATGGCTCAACATCAACCAGTTTCTTGTGCTATAGCTACTAGTATTCCAGGTTTTAAACCAATATGTTTTGTTGAATAAGATCCTCATGTTTTGGTACAAAAAATGATCAGCCATCTAGAGTTGATCAGCTCTCAGCAAATTGAAATTTTGACTAAACAAACATCTTTTCAGGCAGGTGGATAGCCTTCTAGAAAGCTGTAAAACATATATACAAGAGCAGGTATCTAAAAAGAAAGATTGTCATCGGGAAAAAGGCCATCTCAATTCACTTTTAGCAGTAAAGAGACGGTTTGAGCGGTACTGTTCCCAGTTGACTTGTCTGGGGTTCAATTCAGGAAAGTATGATATCAATCTTATTAAAAGTAACATATTTCCAAAATTAGTCCAACAAGTCAGAGAAAATGGGGAAAAGCAATGGCCCAAGGCCATATTAAGGAATGGCACTTGTCTTTGCTTATCAACAGACAATCTCAAATTCCTGGATATATCCTTATACATTGCTCCAGGCTTTAATCTAGACAGTTTCATGAAAGCATATGGGGCTAGTCTTCCAAAAGCTAAATTCCCCTATGAGTACCTGGACTGTTTTGATAAACTCAGTGATACTAAATTGCCCGCTTCTGGAGCTTTCTATAGCACACTTCGGAAGGAAACTATTTCTGAAGAAGAATATATGGAATGCCAAAGATACTGGAGTATCAATAATATGACCACTTTGAAAGATTTTTTAGTTTTCTATAATCTTCGAGATGTTATTCCATTCTTAGAAGCTGTTTGTACAATGGCTAATCTTTATTGGGTTCAGTTTGGTATAGATATTTTTAGGGAAGCAATGTCCTTACCTGGTGTTACTGAACATTACCTATTCAAGGGTATCCCAGATACTCATTTCTCCCTTTTTTCTGAAAAGACAAAGGATGTCTACTATTCCTTGAAATCCAGCATGAGAGGCGGTCTAGCCATGGTCATGACCTGTATGGCCATCAAAGACAAAACTTTTATACAAAATAATCCATAGAAGCTAGTGAAGGCTATCATTGGCCTGGATTTCAATGCCCTCTATCCTTGGGCTCAATCCATGCCTACACCAACAGGCTTTTTTGACCACTGGGTGCTCAATGGAAACAGATTCCAGGAAGTAAGCAGTGCCAAGAAAATCTCAATTGAATAGCTGGAACAAGAATTATGGAAAAGTGGCCATTTTATACAGCACCATGGTAATGGTAAAAAAAATGTATTGTTTCAGGATATTTACCAGTTGATGGATACTGTCAAGACACTAACTCCATGTATGAGTTTTTTGGATGCTACTGGCATTGTCATAATTGTTCTCTCAGCAAAGTCAACCAGATAAAAGACAGTAATCAAGAGTTTCAAAATAGACTGGAGAAAGAAGCCTACATAAGATCTTTAGGCTATAATATTGTCACCATATGGGAGTGTCCAAGCCCGTAACTAGGAATTTTTTTCAGGGGGGGATCACCAAAATGTTTTGACTTACTCAAAACTCGGCAAATGGAGGTCCTGCAGCGACCGACCAGTGAACTGAGGGGTCCAGGGTGGCATGCTTAAGCACCCCCTGGTGGGGTCTGGGGCGAAGCCCCAGAAAAATCAATTTTTAGCATTGTTAGTGCTCAAAAAATTTCTTAAAATGCTATATTTGAAATACATAATTGAGAAAACTCAAGATCAAAATTTATTGGCACTAAACAGCTAATAAAATCATTATAACTAATTAGAACGATGATACAATTGTATTCTAACTAACCTGTTGATTCTGAAGGTTTTTGAGAATCATTCGCAGCACTAGATTCACATGAAGAAGCTGAATCTGATGCTACACATTGACGTTTGTTGTTTAAATTTGAAGATGTAAAATAGCTAGTGATATGCTTCATATTGTATTAGATTCAAAAGTTGAAACAATCCCGAAAAAATTTTCATAAACTTCAACCCCTACTATACATCCAACACAAATTATAAAATACGTACAGCAAGAAAAAGCGTAATATTATGTAGGAAACAGCAAAATGAAAATCAATCAATATTCAACAAACGCATTACACTGTTAGACATGAAAATTTTATTATAAAATATAATGTTTGTACCTTTAACCCTTCATTTTTATGCTTCAATAAAGGAATAGAAAAAAATTCACAGGTGCCAAGAGTAGTCAATTGTTCACATACATGTGCTCGATCAGATATGCTAAAAATTTTTTCTGGATTTTATTTCAGGGGGGAATTCACCCTATCCCCCCTAGTTACGGGCCTGGGAGTGTCAATGGTCAGAAAAACGTAAGGAGTATATTAAAGAGAGATCTTGAGTATGTCCCCAATTTTTCAGACAATACCAATTCCAAAAGTATGTAGACAAAACCATCATGGAAAAATCGATTTTGGATGGGTCAGTGTTTGGATTCGCCAAAGTTGGTAGTTTTACATCCGATCAGCTGTAAGAAGCATATGCAGACTTTCCGCCCATCATAAAGCATGCTGAGGTGGGTCAGAATGATGTTGGTGACCTCATGAAAGAATATGCAGAGAAAACAGAGCAACTCAAACAGCCAAGAAAAAATTTGATCAGTAGTTATTTTGGTCCAGAAATCATGCTTTCTACACCCATGATTCAGTTTCTGGCAAACCATGGTTTAATACTTGAAAAAATTTATGAAATTGTTCAATTTGACAAATCTATCCCTTTTGAACAATTCAAAGACAAAGTTACTATGCATAGGGGAGAAGGTGATGCCAATCCAGAACTCACAATGACTGGAGATACTTTCAAACTGTTGGGTAACACGGGATATGAGAAAACCTTGACAAATAAAGAAAAACATCTTAACATTTTTCACACAGATTACAAGAGGGCTGCTGAACTTAGTCGAAGCCCTTATATCAACAAAATAAAATTCATCACAGAAAACTGTTATGGAGTCCACATGCATAAGCAGGAAATTGTCATGGATCTTCCTATTGTCGTGGGTCTTTCTGTCTATAATTGGGCGAAAATTCGCATGCTGGAATTTTTTTATGATATCTTACAGAAGTATTTTGATCCTGCTTGTTATTAGTGCATGGAAACAGACACTGATAGTATTTACCTTGCAATCTCAACTCATAATCTTTTGGATATTGTTAGACCAGAGTTAAAAGACCAATTCATGACCAAAGTCTATCCAAAATGGCTTGTTACAACCCCAGATGACAAGAGAACTTCTGGCTTGCTGAAAGTAGAGTGGGCAGGCACAGCAATGTGCTGTTTGTCTGCCAAAACATATATGGGAATAGGAGAAGAGAGCCAGAAGCCAAGTTGTAAAGGAGTCATGAAAAAAACAAATGACATCAGTTTCGACAAATATGTATCTGTTCTGGAAACTAAGCAACCTTGGAATGGAGAAAATATAGGATTCAGAATGCAAGGTGATAATACAATGTGGACTTATGTACAGCAGAAACAGGGTCTCCCTTTCGTGTACATAAAACGAAAAGTCCTAGATGATAGTATAACAACTGTACCATTAGATTTGTAAGATTTTGCTTATGTGAGGTAAGTTTAATTAGATTGTCGATTTTTTTTATTATTTTTTGTTTAACTAATTTTCCTGCACCTTTACTTTATATTCACATGTCTTTTATGCAGACATTTTTATTTAAACACAAACGAGAGAGTATTTCAGTAGCGAAAAAAGATGAATCACCAGAGTCCTGTATGAATTTGTGTGTGTTTAGCATGGCTCCAGATGCATGGCGAGGAGCCACTGATGGTCTATGCAACTCTATGCTGGGTTTCAGGTGCTTGGTGAGGAGCCAATGACGGCCTGAAGTTGAGCATGTTATGTGTGTGTGTGTGTGCAGGATGTTAGGTGCATGTGAGGAGGCATTGACGGTCTGACATCAGGCAAATATATATATATATATATAGTGTAAGACTTCTGGTTTATTGAATAGTCGGTAGTAAGTGTGTTTTGGGGGTGAGTACCAGCTGAAAATTATTTTTTCTTGTCAGCTTTTCATGTGTGTTTGATACTCATATCAAATCAATACAAAATTTTGACTTTAAATGAGTTGGCAGATGGTCACTTCAGCAAGATATGATGGGAATATGAGCTTCCTCTCTGTCTACTCCTGAATCTGACCTCTATGTTTCATATATCTTTCCCACTTTGTGTGTTTTTCCCAATGAGTATTATTTTTCGTGTTGATGACTACTACTACACTGGAGCAACTTGTGGATCTGGTAGTTTATACTTAGTTTATAAGTTTTAAGAGGCATATTTTCTTTCTCATAAAAAATCAGTCTTCTTTAATTATATTCATTTAATAATTAATCATATATATATATATATATATATATACATAATAGTGTGCATAATAATCCTTGAAGATAATAGAAGTCTTTTCTCCCCATGAAACCCAAATTATGAATTTTTATAGATATATCAATGATCAATTGAACATTATCTTACTAGTTTGTTTTAACAATTATACAAAGCAGGTATGCAAATTAAGGGTACAATGATTAATATTAGTTATGAATTTGTATCAAACTTTCTGTCAGGCATGCAATTGATGAAATGCTAAAATTCTGAACATTTAAACACAGTCTATGTAAATTGTTACCTGATGTACTATTTGGTTCCAGTCCATCGCCAAAAATTTTGCTGGACGTATATTTGATTTGGTCTTGCTGATCAATAAGTTTTAGAATTTGGTTAAATGAAAGTAGACGATCATTTTGTTTATTTAGAATAAAATTGTCAATAAAAGTTTATTATTTACTTATAATAAAATTTTCTGAGGGCCCTCCAGTCAGGTGATGTTCGTAAATCCCATTTTATGGTGTCGTAGCGATAAACCAACCCCTTAATGCACGAGGTCATGACCTGGATACAGCTTTAAAGTCGATCTTTCTTGAAATGCTTCCAAATTTTTAGAACAGAAAGGAAAATCTATTTCAGACTTTTAGGATACAATATGTCATACAACATAAAAAACTTGTGGGCTTATTCAACTAACCTTTAGCTATTTTTAAATAAACAAATTCTGCAACAACCATAAACCAGTTCACTGACAGTGCTAATTCTTTGTCAATTTATACTGAACAAGTATTTCATAAAAATAGACTATAGTCAACATTTGATGAATTCTAAAAATTTTTTTAAAAAATTTTTACACCCCTCGATTAGTTGAGAAAGAATTCATATATCTTACACCATAAAAAATCAAAAAAATTAAACCATTTTTGATCATAACTTTCTACAATACAATATATCACACCTGGCGAAATATTTCCTTGAATTATGAACAAAAAGTTAGGGGAATGAAAAAAGATAAAATTTGAAGTGAATTACTTGTGCATATCTGCATATGAGAAAATACTGTCGTCAAAAACTATTTTAAACTCTACAATATTTATTTGTGGTTCAGGATCAACAGTGCAATGGAGAAATGAAATTTTTCCAGGACATATCTGATATCGATCATGGAACCATGAAGCTTGAACAACAAATGGATAAAATAGAAATGGTGTAGTGCCAGCTGTCAACAAAGAAAAAACGAAATAGATACATGTTGGATGTTATAAACATGATGTATTTGTACTGTAGGTTGCTACAAAGAAAATGGAGGGATACATAAAAAGCACACTGCTATGGCAATTAAGCATTTTTATTTCCCCAGTTTCACGAGGTAATTGAGGTGCTAGCTACCTGTATTCTTAAGCCATTTTACCAGAGACAGGTGGAAGCTCCTATATTTCTTATCTTACAGACGTCTAGCCAATAAACATAAATTTCCGAAACGACTACAAACTGTTTGGAATCAAAAAAAATCTGAAAAGTTCTCCAAAGAACATATTTATTTATTTATTTATTCATGTTTTTTATTTATTCAGTTATTTATTTATTTATTTATTTATTGGTTTATTTATTTATTTATTTTTTATTTTTATAATAATTTTTTTCTCATTGACAGCAAGCAACATCTTTTTTAGTTTACTATTTATTCTCTACCCAAATCCGTAATAAGCAACCATTTTTTAGTATTTTAGAGCTTTATAGAATCATGCTCCCTCTTTTATAATACAGATATGGACACAGTGTCATAGATGGTCGTTATTGGTCGTCTCAGTGGCGTATCCAGAAATTTTTTTCAGGGGGGGGGGCGGTGCTCAAAATTAGATTTTTTTTCCGAAAAAAATTCAAAAAATTTTCAAATTCGCCTATAGGTATACCGAAAAAAACCGTGTTTCAAAAGTTTCGGGGGGGGCGTCCGCCCTCCCCCTAAATCCGCACTTGGGTCGTCTTCGTTGCACATTTCCATGAATATTGAATACAGGCTTGGGGCAGAGTAAAACATATGGGAAATTTGTTTGGCCACATTTTCTTTATAAAATTCAAGGAAAACGGCTTTGTTTTCTTTGAGTAATATCCTCATCGTTTTAAAATACAGTTCAACAGTACAAAGTTTAGATTTTGATCTCAGTTGAAGCATTCAAAGAAAACGTTAGAAACTTTAAGAAATTTTAGTGAAGAAAAAAGCGAGACATTTTATATTTTCCTCTGTACGTCACGCCCATGTTTTGCCATAACCTTTTTCTCTGGTTTATCATACGCCTTCCTAATGTAGTGCTTCTTTTGCTAGGTTAGTCTGTACAAAGGAAAAGGACAGGTACATCCAAAGAACCATAATACAATAACCCTCAGGTCAATAGAAAATTTCTATTCTTTGACTATTCTGTACAGTTCAGTAGACATGGTCATTCCTTTTTCTACATAATGCCACAAGAACGAACGTATATCATAAAGACGCAAAAAATTTCATCCCACACTGTAAAAACAGAGCACATCAGATAATCGGTAAATCAATCTCGGTCCCAAAAAGTAAGCATTTTCATTTATTTACTCAAGGCGATTTTCACATTCTGACAACTGTGATAAAACATTGAATCATTGTATGCTTTTGTATGCATTGAATGTTTTTATTCTGTAGGCGGTGGATTTTATGCCAAATGGTGGCTGGTGACCTGGTTTTTAATTACTCTCGTGAAAAAAGTGGTTAAGATGTTTTTAAAATCGGTATGAGATGAAATCTCGCAAAAAAAGTGTGCAAAGTTTAAAAGAATATTGATCAATAAACATATTAGACCAGCTCACAAGAAAGCTGCTATCACATGCTTCCAACTGTACTTTTTAAAATGAACATGTGATATTTTTAGCTCTGTATATCTTTTCATTGAGGCGAAGTGTTTCGGGATGAAAAGTACAATAAAAATTTTCAATCAATCATTTTTTATGGAACTTAAGATCTAACACATTCTCTTTCTTGTTGAATGATGTTTTGAGCACCATGTATATTGAGAATACCAGAATTATGTAGCAAAGAAACTACTACAATTTTTCACTTCCAACCAAAATTGGTTCATAAGCACACTCCTTTTAGATGAAATAGACCAAAAACGCTTGCAGACGCCAAGGTATTCTAGACAGACGCAAGATTATTCAGCTATTTAATGCTTAAATTTTAAGATTTTAATACAATGATTACTATAAATTTTAAATTACACAGCTTACTGTAGATTTAAAAGGGATATTTTTGATAGAAAAACAATGCACATCACAAGTAACTGTGTACTGTAGGTACACAAAAGATTGCTAATACCTAACCATCTTTACGTGGGCATTGCATAACACCTTACTGTAGTTGCATGGGCATTGTGTAACACCCTACTGTAGTTATATGAGTATTGCATAACACCCTACTGTAGTTACTGCATGACACCCTATTGTGATTACGTAAGCATTGTGTAACAGCCTTCTGTAGTTACGTAAGCATCCTGTAACACCCTACTGTAGTTATGTAAGCATTGCATGACACCCTACTGTATTTACATAAGCATTGCGTAACACCCTACTGTAGTTACATAAGCATTGCATAACACCTTACTGTAGTTACGTAAGCATTGTGTAATACCCTACTGCAGCTGCACCACCGTAACTCCGCCTCCATGTTCACTCCGCCCCCTACTGTAGCTCCGCATACTTCCTATACTTTAACACGTGTATATGCTTAACCATACCATACGCCCTGGAGGGGCATATATTACTACTACTAAAATAGGTGAGAGTGAAGACAAAATCCCAAAGATAAAATTAAATAGGAAATAGAGCATGCCGCATTGTATAGGAATTATATGGGAGACAATGCCTATAAGTGTCACAACTTGTAACAGGGCCGTGCACAAAGGGCGGCCGCCCCCCCCCCTCCCCCATTGAGGCAGCATGCAAACAGTGTATCGCGTAAAATCAACATTTTCTGGGGCTATTCAGTAAAAAAAATTTAGTCCGCCCCCCATGAAAAAATCCTGCGCACGGCCCTGACTTGTAATGTAATGTTTCATGAGGAAAGAGAAAAAAGTAAATGGCAAGAAAAAAGAAACGAAAGAAGGCAGAGACGGAAGATAAAAATGCAAAAATATACATAAATAGAAACATAAGCAACACACAGGACGAAAGAAAAAACAAATAATACACAAAGAAAATTATAAGCTAAAGAAGGAAAATGTCAAGTGTTATAACATTCTCTGTCACTCGTTTGGAATCGCCCAATTGAGAATTCGACCATTTGGGAATTAACTCAATTGGTAGTCGCTCGCAATTGCTCAATTGAGAATTCGACTATTTGGGAATTCACACAATCGGGAATCGCTCGCATGGGAATCGCTCAAGTGGGAAATCGCTCAATTTACGCATAAAGTTGTATAAATTTGCAAAACAATAAAAAGCTGACTTGTATATATATACTTGATATTAAGAACCACAAATAATATAAATATATGGCTATATTCCATTCATTCTGAAATGATCGATGCAGACGTCGGACTTTCGGCAAACGCAGCTTACCAGAGATCAAGAAATTCATTCCGATAACCTTGAAATGATTGAAAAAGTGATGATCAAGGACTCTGTATCATGAAAGAAAAATTTGTTGTACAGAGTGCGCGAACCTTCCATACTTTTAAAAGTCTGGTACGACCTCGATCATTTCAAAATGAACAGAATATAGTCACATTTGCTAATGTCAAACAGTGTTTCATGTGACGGAAGACTGAATTTAGATTCCTACAGAGTTATAATCTTTAAAACATCACCGAAATTCAAAGCTGCATTTTTGAGAAACATCAGCGACCAGCATTGTTGGAGTTTTCAAGATGATATTTCAAAAACTCATGCTTTGCTGTTAAATATGCTTTGGTGGCTGATTACATTTGGCATGTCAATCACGTTCATGCAACCTTTAGTGTAAAGAACCCCCATGAGAGAGTTTGTGTTGCATTGCTGTTGGCTATCGAATGTAGTATAGCATATGCAATTTCAGATAATCCGAATAGCAAGCATGAAATTTCCATAAAAATTAACATATCAGGAACGAAGTCATACGTACCTATGTTCAGCCAGTAAGAAAGTTTTTCGCTACGACGTTTACCGTTTTCTACAAAAAAATGAGTGTAGTTCAAGTCAGGTTCGTCGTAATAATATGAATCTTTTGCGCCGTATTGGCCGACTTTATCGAAAATTTCGTCCGGAGTCAGTTTCGAGTCAAAATCGATGTTGAGCTCTCGGCCGTCGGTTATGGCCGTCCGAATTTGACCGCGATAAATACCCGGTTCTAAAGTGAAAAACTGAAGATGGCGAATTTCAGAATGAAAAAAGATATCCAAAACTTTTATTTCTGTAAAGTTGTCACATTATCGAACTAATATACGCACTGATCAGAAACAGGTTCTCTTAAATTTTGATGGTGACAAAAAACAACCAATAAGCGATTTGCTGACACCAACACACGATTTATCAACATCAACCTGATGATACTCACATGCTTATAAATCCCCTCAGGCCGATTTCAGTTCAAGGATATTTCGCATTAAAACTTAGCATGCATGTAACGCATACATGTGCATGGTATCAGTTTCAGTCCGGGGATAAATCCCAAAATCGTTGGGTAGCTAATGTTTTTCCTAATTTTTTTAGAAGTAAAGTTTATTTAGGACACCAACATGATGTTCAGTTATTCCTACTGACTGGCACTTTTAGGCCCGTATGCCAGAAGGTGGAGTAGCCTACTCCATGGAGTAAACGATGGATTATTTCCTGGATTATCTCCAGTTGGCATTCTAGAAGGAAGAGTAAAGAGAAGAGTAGAGTAGAATAAATCGGTAGCCAGGAAGCGGAGTAGGCTAATTCACGGATTAAACGGCAGAATAATCAGTGGATTATTTTTTTTCGGTATGCCAGAAAGAAGAGTAGAGAAAACTGGATTGAAAAAGACGTTTTTTCTCGTCTTTTTCTAAATTTCCTAATAAATTTTCTAAATCTGCACCAGGCAGGCGTATTTGGTGGAGTAAGACTGATTTATAGCGCTATAACTATGGAAGTTGTTGATTTCATCGATTTTTTGGAAAATTTGGACGAGGAAAACGAGCATGCAAACAACATTCCATGAGCTCTTTTTCGAAGATCAGATCCATTCGAAATGTATAGTGATTTCGACTTCCAACCACAATATCAATTTAATAAAGCGAAGGTGTGAATTTCGATAGAGAAACTATGACCTAAATTTTAGTTGCTCATCTCACAAGTTTCATGTATGTAGATTAGCAAAAAGCAATTCGACAAAGTGGTCTCGCAGAAAAACTGATCAAGTGGTCTTGCAGGGAAGAGTAATAAAATTGATAAACTGACAATGAATAGTAGGAATTTATTGTGAAAAATGTGACGACTTTCTTTCTTGTTTTTGCCACTACTCCGCTGTTTAATCCATGGATTACGAACTCCGCCATTAGTCTACTTTCTGGAATGCCGAAAAACAAAATCCGTCGAGTAGCCTAATCCGAGGAGTAGCTAGTTGGTGGATTAGCTTACTCCAGGACCCTACCCTAAAAAATTTGGCAGAAGTTTACTATGGGCCAAAAATGTGGGCAAAAGTTTACTATAGACCAGAACTTTAGCAGAGTAAAATGCAACGAACATTTTGAAAGATTAGATTATAAAAAGATCGATTTAAAACACAGTTTATGATTAATGTCAGCCAGTCTTTTTTTTGTACAAGCCTCTTTGTACCTGTAGAAAGACAGGCCAAAAACTCTTACAAAATAAATTTTAAACTTATACCGCCGCAAACGCAAAGATTGCAGAAAAAAATTGGTCGAAAATTATGAAAAAATTCAAAATACCAAAAATTTGGCAGTTTTTTTACGAATTTTTAATTTAAACTCGTCATAAAGATATATTTTAGAATAAATTCGATTAAAATCGCAGAATGAACAATAATTTTGCAAAAAACCACTATGAAAATGGTTTAAAATTAACATTTTGGTGCGAGCGGTGCCCGCTAGGGTAGAAAAATTTCTTAACTAGCGGGCGCGTTGAATCAACATCTACAGTAGAATTGCTAGTGGAGATTTCGGTCGTCACGCGCGACCGGCCTGTCTGCTTGGCATATGTCACTTCTAAAGCGGGCCAGCGGTTCACGCTCAATTTCGATTGATCCATTTTTTCTCTTTACTGTAGCGTGACGCGGGAAGCGTGAAGTGACTTTCCGCTTTTAAGAATGAAATAGGTAAATGACAGGCAATACACTGTAGTTCACGTTACTTTGGGGCAGAT
Source organism: Romanomermis culicivorax (assembly GCA_963922205.1). Classification (NCBI taxonomy): domain Eukaryota; kingdom Metazoa; phylum Nematoda; class Enoplea; order Mermithida; family Mermithidae; genus Romanomermis; species Romanomermis culicivorax. The sequence continues at coordinate 209,047 of CAWUHX010000370.1, forward strand.
AGTTATCTTTACACTAACATCAGTTTACACTACTTAGTTCATAGGCTTGGGCTTGTTCTTGTTCATTCATGTTAATTTTATTACAAAGCAACGTATACTTCTTGTGTTGAAATCGGTCAACCTTCAGCAGCATCCCACGCTTTCAGGGATCGTTTCCGCTAATCCAGCATAGATGAAAAATGATCAGCATGATTTTCTGAACAAGATGAAAGACAAAATTATTGTTTCGACACTTCGTGACTAAACAATAATTTAGCCTATTTTTCTTTTTCTCGATCAAAAAAAGAATTTTTGAGGATAGCCTATTTCAGTCATGATTGGTCAATCTTGGGGGGGGGGGTCAAAGCATGCCCGACGATTCAGGGCCGTTCTTAGCGTTTAGCGTTTCAACTCAGGTTTAGCGGCCCTCATTTTTTCCAATAATTATACACCGCGCCATTTTTAGGTAATAGATGATTTACTACTCTACATATTTTAGAACATCTAAAAACGCCGCATAATTCGATTATTACAAGATTATTATTCACTAAAAATATCACATTTATGAACCGGTGGAATGCCTAGAGTCTTCAAACTGTGTATGCTCATGCATCATAAACGGCATTACACAGCATATAACTTGTATGTAATGTAACGTCTGCATACACCTCAATAAAACGCCAGGGACAAAGTGTACAGCGGTTTTTACAAATGAAATTCCCATGTTTTTCAGGTCTTTTTTCCACAATACACCCATTTTTTCGGAGCAAATTTCGATTATTGCTACATAGAATGGTGGATGTGTGTGCCACACAGAGACCTGAGCCATGTGCTGATATTTTCAATCACCGCCAACAAACGAGAATATCAAAAACATCAATTAGAAATCAACCATTTTTGATAGATTTGGTTGAAAGAACAGAACTCCAATCGGTTTTGGACTGAAAAAAAGCGGACAAGATAATAACAAATTCTATGAAATTGATTTTAAAATATTTTAACAACATTTTTTTAGATTCTACGATGCGTGAGCCCAACATTTTTTCCGAAAATTAATTTTCTTCAGCATTCAACAATTTAATTTCTGATGCCACATTTTTGCGTTTCAGTGGCTGTCTATTTTTCTCTAAGTAATTATGTTTCAAGTATTTGATGGCTTCTTTGTGCCGAGAGTGGCTGTTTTTGCCACTCTTGGCACAGAGAAGCGCAGAGTGAAAAAAACAGGTGATTTACAACACATTTGTGAAATTTGTATGTTCTGATGCACATTGTGTGGACTGTAAAGTTCCATAATTTTTTCCCAAGTAGGAAAGATTTTTTTAAAACACGTTTCTTCTCAGAAAAGCTCATATAGCTGCTGTTTGTGTTCAAGTTAGAATGATTAATACTTCTTGTATTCATTTTGAGTAGTGTATTAACTATGCACCACAGGGAGGATTTTAGTACGTGTTTTATTTCTAATCTACACAAATTTTATGTATCTAAAAAATAATTTAATCTGAATCTAGTGGCTACATGGTTATCAGAATTTCAATTAAATCTGTCACTTAGTTTAAATCTGTCACTAATGGTTGACAGAGTACAAAAATTTGTTTCAAAGCGTATCATAAACTTCCCGGATTATTGTTATCGTCGGAGAATCGATATTCTGATACTCGATACCTTTGAAAAAAGGAGGGTCCTAACTATTATTGTCATGTTACATAAAATATCTTTTTAATACAAACTGATTTGAAGTTGGAAGACTTCTGCGCTATCATGCAGTCGACCACCAGACCAGGAAGGAAAGAGACTTGAAACTAAAAGTGGTACCGAAAAATTGAAAACAGTGGTCAACAAAGTGTCTGTATCATGAAGGAAAATTTTTTTGAATAGAGTAAATGAGCCTTCCATTATTTTGATTAAAAGTTTGGCTGCGACCTCGCTGCATCGATCATTTCAAAATGAACGGAATATAACATGGAAAATTTTCAAAACCAAGAAAAGTAGAATTTCCTGAAGTTCGTTTCAATTTCATACAAGATAATTAACGTCATTCAAAGCATCTCTCCTAGGAGTATAGTTCTTCGATCAGAACAGTAAATCTCATTGCATTGCTAGCTCTCAATATCTGGACATTGTAACAAAAAGTAAGCTTCCAACGTTATAGCAATCATCGATTTGGCAAACATAATATCAGCAGAAAAGCTGAAATCCTAATTACTCTTCAAAAAGCGTTAAATATTAACAAGAGATGAAATAGATCTACAGATGCACTAAAATGTTAATTGAGTAATGATGATAGACTACCTATGTGCACTCCAGCCAAGCCATATAAATAATGATACTAATTTTTAAAACCGATGGGGAGCGCAGGGGAAATTTTGAGGTTTTGAATTTTTAAAATGCAAATTTGGCTTATCGTGCAATAATTCAGGCTTATCTTGCAATAAAAACAACTACATGATAACAATCTAAATCGAAATTCCCTGACTTTTCCAGGTTTTCCAGGAACAATTTTTTAACCTGACTTTTCCAGATTTTCTAGGTTGCTGGACGCCCTGCTAATCATACATGCACATAGGGCGTAGGGGGGTAAATCCATACATGTAACGATGGGGCCCCGAGGTCTGGGGGGGTCGAGCCACTTTTTTTGGGCCGGGGGTCAGTAATTCCCAAAATTCTGGGTGGAGGGGTCTCTGAAGGGAAAAAAATCGATTTTTTCAGGAAAAAAATTCGAAAAATAGTTGAAAAAGTAGTAATTTTTTCCGAAAAAGACCGAAGAAAATCTATTCATGGCGCGAAGTGCTGAGAAAATTGACGTTTTTAAACATTTTTTGTTCAAAAATTGACATTTTTCATCAAAAAATTGACATTTTTCAGTGTTTTTCCGACCAAAAGTATGGGAGTTCCTACGGCTAGCCATTGGATTGGAAAATCCTGGGGGCGGTCGCCCAATGGCTAGCCATATGGTCGACGATTTCTGGGGGGGTTTCCATAGCACTTCCCTCCCCCTGAGACCCTGGCCACCCCCCTGACCAAAAAAAATCGTCAAACACCCCTACCTGAACTTCTTCCAAGACAGCTTTTTTCATGATTTTTGTACATATTTTGTATGAAAAACAGGCTTGCAGAACTTTTTTTTGTTTTTTTTGCTCACCCACCACCCTACCCCCAGGGAAAAAGGTCCATGGACCCTCCCCCCTGGAAAATTCTTGCCGTGCATGTCTGCTGCTAATTGCGAAAGAATTTAAGAAACTGGCACCAAAGTTATGTTTGTGGTGTACTGTTTGCACACAAAAATAGAAAATTTTATTGAGGGCCGCTAAAAAAGGCATTCTTCAAGAATATACACTAAAAGGTTCTCAGCGGTCCTAAATTTTTAGCGGCCCTGGGCGGCCGCCCAGCTCGCGCCCCTCCCCCCTAAGAGCCATACCTGTAAGACCTCCGACCAGTTGGGGGGGGGGTAAATCCGAAATTTTTTGGGGGGGGGGGTAGGAAAAAGTCGAAATTTTTCCCAAAAAAGGCCAAAAAACATACACTTTTTTGAAAATTTTTTTAATTTTTTCCAAACTGGGGGGTTGGGGGGAAATGATTTTGGGTTCAGGGTTGGCCAAGTTGGGGGGGGGGGGTCTCCCCCCAGCCCCCCCTCAAGTACAGGTATGCTAAGAGCGGCCCAGTGACGATTTCTCGGGAGGCGGGGTTTTAACAGTACAGTACTTTATCCGACAATTGTACGTGTAAGAAACTTACCCATCCTACGAATAATGACTTGCAAAATGTTGTGCATGCGGACCCGACAGTCAGGCTCCATGTACGAATCTTCAGGAAGGAAAGCGTAGAAGTCTATAAACATCCTGTCGATTCTTTCTTGTATATCGGGCGTCAGGCCTAGTGAAAATTGGACGTCGCATGTCGAAATTAGTAAAAGAAGAGCGATGCTACGAATTTCCATAGTTTTGGTTACCTAAAATGATCTCATGTCAGGTATCTCAAGTGGAGTGTAAAGTAAAAATTGTGTTAACCCGAAAATACACAGTCACAAAACTTATGCTACAATATCCTGGTATCGCGCTTTAACATAATTAGCATCTTCAAAATATTTAAACTGAGTATATAAATTATCGGAAGGCAACCTGGCCTACATCTTTTCGAGTCGTCTCAAAAAGCTCATTCTGAAAATTCGAGAAAGAATTCAACTAGAATAAAATTAGGGCAAAACTCCAAGAAAAACTAGAAAAATTTTGGTGTGCACTGCCAAAATTTGGTATAGAAGTCACGGCTTTAGGGTTGATTATTTTCTGACGTGTATCGTAATTTTCTCCCATATGGGGAAAAATGTTTTTTAACGATTAATTTACTGCCAATTGTTTGGTCTCTAACAGACATGCACGACATGGATTTTCCAGGGTTGAGGTTCTTCGGACTTTTCATTGAGGGTGGGGGTGGAGTGAGTGAGCAAAAAAACTAAAAAAAGCTTCACAAGCATGTTTTTAATACAAAATATGCATAAAAATCATGAAAAGCTGTCTTCGAAAAAGTTCAGGGAGGGGTTGCTTACCAATTTTTTTCGGGCCACAGGAGGGTGTCCAGAGTCTCAGGTAGGAGGGTTTAGCTCCCCCTGACCTCCCCCTATGTGCATATGTATGGTCGCTAATGATCCTGATTAATCAGGCAGTCGGACTCACATAACTTTGCAGTTGGAAATTTTGAACAATTTTTCTACTTCTACAAAATCGAGTGTTGAGGAGCACCTGAATATTCATAACGTCGTCTAGCCGTCAGTAATATTTCATGGTTTTACATTTTTTTTCTATCTTTGTCAGTTTCTTCTAATTGCTTTAGTCAAACACATTGCACAGTTAACTTCTGTGTAATGATCTTATGACGACAGTACTATTTTAAATGAGGGGTTATCATCAAATTCATTTCCGGGGCAGATTTCTGGTGAAAAAAGAATCTTCATACATAAACCCTAGTATAATAAAAGTTAGACAATGACTACCATTTTGTGCTCCTGATTTACAGTTCATAATGCCAAACTCAAGTTTTCTTCAACTGTACTCATTTACTCTGGTTTATGATTCAAAAAATGATCAACTGCACTATTACGGTAATTTTAGCATAATAGCATGTTATTTGATCGGCCATGACAAAAAACGGAAATTTGAAAAGCAAACCTCCAGTATACCCCATCATCTCTGCAGCGATTTGACTTCTGAATCATCCACTTTAAGCGAATACACATATAATTCATGAATTTTTATATTCATGGCACAGAATACCTGAATTCGTGATACAGAATTCATGAAATTGAAAAATGACAGTAACCAATGCCTATGCATTTTCTTAGCAAAAGAAAACAACCTAATCGTATTCAAACCTGGACATTTTTTGTTACTATTCAGTAAGCGACAAAGTCAACATCGAATCATCAAAGTTGGTATTACCTCTTCATAAAAATTTACATGAAAATGCTCAAGAAAAGAAACATTTTTATTTTGAGCGATGAACATCATTTCGACTTTGAATCTCTACAGTTGTTGTATTTGAAAATAAGATGGGCGTTTGGGGCGGCTCTGATCGATTTCTTGCCTTCTTGATCCATGAGGTCGGAGGAAGGAGGATAAAATCGGCAAGGGGAATTGTTATGCAGGAGAGATAGCCAGGGATCGACCTTAACGCCAGTGCTTTCCTGCGCCTGCCCTAAACCTCGGAATGACTCCTCACTCAGGGACGAGAAGTCAAGAACAGAATACTACCTTCCCAAGAAATGCTTGACTAAAACTAGTCAGACAAGGTAACACACTTTTGGACACAAATAAAACGCTTTCCTAACTAAACATTTATTTATACAACTTACCTAAAAATCGCCCCTTCCATAAATGTTTCGACTTACTATTATAGAGAATACAATGGCTAATGTACAGGCGAAAATAAGACTAATAACATAAAACAAGACGCACGAAAATTCACACACTAATTCACAAAATCCTTCTCCTACAGTAACTGTTGCGCTGGGCCAGGTCGGGCATGGTTGGATGCGTTGTACTTGCGGGCGTTTTTAGGAAATTGACAAACTATTAGAAAATCCTGAAAAATCGGCGGAAACACACTACAACACCCCTCCCCCCTTGCAGTAGATCGCCTTAAGCGATCATCATGTGAACAAAATGAAACTGACAAGGGGAGGGACTCCCCCACTACAGGCTGTCACCGGGAAGCCGAACATGAAATCAACAGCGCACAATGGGGCCGACAGAGTGGTTGTAGTGTTTTGAGCCGATTTGGCGATGTGTAGGGTGAGACCTCCCAATGCAGTCGGTAATTAGTGAGGTGGTAAATTCAGCAACACCACCGCCTGTGTCCTCACTCCATCTGCACCGATATACTGGAGCACACCAGCATACAAGTCCATGCGGATAGGAGGGTGAGGCTGGCCACTACCTTCGGGAGATCAGAGAGCAAAGGTCCAACTAGTCCTGGGGAGGACGGAAGATAGTGAAAACATTACATGGCAGGGGAAAAGGACAAACTATCGGGGGCAGCTTGATGTAGAACATTTGGGGGCAGATGAGAAAGTTGTAGTGGAAAATCTAACTGGCGACGAAAACTAAGTGGCGGTGCCACAGGAGTTAAGCATCCATAACAGAGCCAGCCAAGTTATGTTGATCTGATGTTGTGAGGAAATCAAAAATTGAAAGCAGCAGAGCTAGCCAAGTTGAACATTGTTGTTGCATGCTGCGATTGGGCAGGCATCTGTAACGTACCTGCTAAAGCAGTACTGTAAATATGTAGCATACTGTATGTAATAGACATTTATTAGATATTATTTTATTTTTCACATTTTATCGTCTCAAGGGTGTCTGGGATTCACACCCAAACATTCCTACAAAATTACGTGAAGTACTTTATTTTGATCCGTTCACACCCCGGTAGCCCAATTAAGATGCCCTAATTAATTTGCACAAACGGCAGCTGTTCCCCTAGAACCTACACTAAACTACACATTCCACAGCTACCGTAATCCCCCGTAAAAATCGTAAACAACACCTGCACACAGTAAGATACGTAGAAGCCCCGCCGTACAGTAGTCTCAAGTGTAACAGTAGTGGCGGCCCCATAAAACATGTGTATACAGAGAAACCGATACAGGAAGCATGCACAGAAGCACAGAGGTGTGGCCAAGCCCACCGTAAAAAGCAAGTAAAGCACAGAAAGCATACGGTACCAGAAAAGCGTTAGAGAGGCGTAACTAAGAAAGCATAAAAAGCGTAGCCGGAAACGACGATTGGCGGAAGAAGATGGACAGAAGCTCGACCTCCCGCAGCGTCCAGGGAGTGGCCAGAATCGCCGTATAAAAGAAGAAGCAAAGCGTGATTTTCATCGTTACATTCTGGTTCTTATTCTGGTATCGTTTTATTTTTTTTGATCCGCGCTCGCCCCGTCTTTATACATTTGCAAGCGGCCGACTATTCGAAAGCATTTAAACCGAGGCCCCCATCCGTTTTTATTCGAAGCGCGTTTTATTTGTCGACGTTCAAGCGACCGTCGAATTACCCGTTGTTTGTTGTAACCGTCCGCCCTGCCCCGTATTTGCCCCGCCGTATCGACCGATTGGTCCAAGTAAAGTACCTCACAGTAATCTGGTCGTTACATATTTTGGTGACCGTACCGTTACGTTAACCAGTGGAACTCCCTGCCCCCAGTTAGGTGTACCCTTATCCGGGCACTTAGAAGCATTAGTAATACAGTAGTAATCATTTCCTACAGTAAGACGGTATTCGTATTAAGCAAACTGGAAACCCCCTCCAACGAAGCATTAAGCGATACATTTAAACGAATACAGCGTGAAGCAAAAATTGAAGCATTTAAGCAGAAATCCCATCGTAAACCAAGAATGACCCACCAAACCCAAGATCATTTAGGAGAAATCGTTAGAGAACAGATAAACGATTTGTTTTCAGAACATTTTCGTACCCTACGCACACAATTGAATCAGAATACAGTAAACCCTACCCTAATAGACGATCTAAGAACAGCAAACATTCGTAATAACATGGCAAACAATTTCTACGCGAAACCTACAGTATTCACGGGCGGCGTGACCCAACATTTTGGTGAATGGAACAAAAGATTAGAACAATTCATGGCACTCCAAGGCATGAAAGATACAGACGTACAGTTAAAGTTGGCATGTTTAGAAATTCATTTAGGAGGAGCTGCGTTAGCAAAATTCAAAAGTTTAGCAAATTCTGAAAACCCTCCCCACACATACGAGCAGTATAAAGTCGCATTACAGACATTTTTCCCAAACAATAGAGATAATGAGCTACATCAACAATTCTTACGCGAAAGAAAACAAAAGCGATCAGAAACAGTAACGGAATTCTTATTTGATCTAGAACATCTCGCAACTCTCGCCTACCCTAACTTTAACACAGACGCACGAGAAATGATCATAAAACCCCTCTTTGTAGAAGGCATGCAAAACGAAATCAGGGAAGCAATTAAGTATAGAAGGTTCGCAACTCTAAAAGAAATGTCAGACGAAGCAGCTTACATTGAACAGCAAATTCTTAGAAATGAGTTAAAGTCTAACGCCCTTCCCTTCATACCCCCAAAACCCGAACCCATCTTTTCCCTAACCAAAAATACAGACCAACAGGATCTTTTGCATCAGTTAGAACAACAAGTAAAAGATTTACAGTTGCAGATCAAACAAAAACCTCAACCCCCGCAACAGAGTAGCTACAACAATTTCAGTAACAATACTTTCAGCAGGAATAACGCTTACAGGAACAATACCACCCCTAGGCAACCCACATGCTTCCAGTGTGGACAAATCGGACACGTAGCTCGTAATTGTAAATCAGTAGGCACCCGAAAATCATGTGCAATCTGTTTCCGTAATAATCACAGTACACGTGATTGTAAAAGCCCATGCATCCACTGCTCCCAAACAGGACATAGATCAGATAACTGCCCTTCAAAACCCCACTCCAATTTTCAATGTTTTATATGCAAGCAGAGAGGTCATACAAGCAGGTATTGCCCAAATCAGCAAAGTCGTAATATTCAAAATTGCATTGAGTATAGGCAACCCCAACCCCTCATGGACATTGACGACCCCGCATTTTACTCAAAATTACCCGCCATAACTAACGGCCCTCAGACTACTTTAGGAACTATCATGCCCAACACCCACCGCCGCAGTGACGAATACGTCCTTGATCTGGACGTACCCGATTGGTGCGCCATGTCACCACCCCCCACGCCTGAAGCCGAAAAAATCGAAAAATCGCCGCCCACCATCCCCGTAGGCTACAAAATCCCCCGAAAGCAAGACACAACGCCGCCCACCGCCCCCGAAACCCCGTCGAAAACAGGTCGCAACTTGTTATCCCTCCTCCATGGCCTGACCCCTGCACCCTACCAATTTCGCCCCCGCCAAACATTGCTACCGACCCCAACAAGTAAGCAAGTCCAAACCCCATCCCATAACTCAAATTCCAAACTTTTACAGACCGTTCAGACTTCAAACCGGCCACCCCCCCAGCCCAAAATCGCAAAACGACAACACCAAAAGCCCCAACGCCAAATCGAGCACAACGAAAATATACAGTACCCCGCCGCCTCCAATAAAACACTACATTGGCCATTGTATTGTATATTTTTATGTATAATAATCCCCACATCGTGTAGTGCCCAATTTCAGATGTGTGGAACTTCATTGAGCGGTCACTCAGTCAGCATACCAAAACTTGTATCATGCATGCCCCCTTCCACAGTAGACAAACCCGTACAAACATTTGGAAAAATCTATATCCCCTCCACTAAGCCCCACATTACAGACGCATACAAATGCAGTGTCCGCAAACGCAAAATTTGTACTAACACAGGATTTTTTGGATCAAAAGGTATTGTCTTCGACCAAACCGAAATGCAAAATCTAACCCCACATGTTTGTAAGGCAATCGTTATAGACAAAGAACACAACGGTCAAAAATTGTACGAAACCCAACCAGGATTTTGGTCAACAAATAACTCCTTAAGCGTAGAATACACATGGTGTTGTACAGACCATTGTACCTCAGTCACTAACGTCATCATAGAAATAGGACAAATAGCATCTTGGAATGGAAAATCTATGACAGGTACATTAGGCGACCTAGGGTCATGCAAACCGACATCAGGTCATTGTGTCACAGCCGACGGATCTATTATCTGGAATGAAACAGCATTTGAAAACTTATGCCCTTTCGAATACAAAAATACACATCCCATCAAACTCACGCAAACACACATGATAATAGAAGAACTACAAGGTGCATTCTCGGTCAAAAATACAGTTTTTTCGAACCCCAATTGCCCAGAAATCCAAGATAGCATTCTAACCGAACAAGGCATTATCGTACAATTAGACAAAAGCACCCCACATCGTAATGCATTTTTAACCCCAAAAACCAACGAAACTCATACTACATTATACGATTTTGATGATTTTGAACCCATTAATGCAAAACTAAACTATCTAGCAGACAAAATACAGGAATTCGAAATTCAAAATTTCAAAAATGTATGGAATGAATTATGCAGACAGGCACAGCGTCACCTTGATCTCGTATGGCAAATCTTGCGTCTTGATGCAACCCTTGGAGCGCGTGCATTCCTACAGCGAACCGACATCATAGCAGAATTCACAGGAGAAGCCCTCACAGTCTGGCCCTGTAAACAAGTAAATGCATCTAAAATCTTTTACAACCACAAAATCAACCAAACATGCTACAAACTTTTGCCCATTCTCGTAGGAACTGAACTCATGTTTTCAAATCCAGGAGGCAACGATTTGACCCCTTTTTCACAAACAGTTGACTGCCATCACATGCATGTAGCCCTTTACAAACAGAATAATACATGGGTCAGTGAAACAGGATCCCCCCATGTTACAAACTTACCCTTAGAAATTGTCTGGAACCAAAATTTCTCCCTCTTCCATTTCAATACACCCGCCATTTTTCATGATCAACTTGCAACTATCTCAACCAACTTACTCTTTTTGAAACAATACATTTACAAAACTCACACACTCGAAAACATTGTCAAAAAACTCGTCAATTACACCGCCCAAATGTCTCTCAATTCCGATACAGTTTACAACATGATCTCAGGCACTGGCCAAGCACTCGGAAATACACTCTCTGGCGCCGGTCAAGGCATAGAACATGTAATAACCGGTACCACCCAAAGTCTCACCGACGGATTAAACAATTTACTCAAAGGACCCCTGCAAATCATTATAAATCTAGCCGTTATTACTGTAGTTATTGCAGGCGTCTTTTATTCGTTTCTCGTTCTTCGAAAATATTTCCCCTCTTCAAAGCATCATGCCACAAACGAACATGCATACGAAATACCATCAAACAACAGACATTTACATGAGACCATTCCCCCATCATTCGGCCATGCTCTCTTAGAATTAGCTAATCGTCGTGGGGCACAAACGCAGCAGAAATACGTCCTTGTCGATATCGATACCCCCCGAACTCCTGCAATCGAACTCATCAATCAAATTCAGCAATCTGCATCAAATAAGCCACCCCAAAACGTACCTGAAAAACATACCCCTCACATCCCGATTACACTTAACGGCAAATTAATGACAAAAGGCATGATTGACACTGGTGCAGTTTACTCACTCATTGATTCCCGAGTCGCTCAACTCTTACAGTTAGACATGAAACCCCCGCTAGTCCAAGCAAAAGCAGCAAATAATCTTCCGATTCACTTTGTAGGAACCACTTTTGTCACAGTGACAGCCCAAACAATCCAGGAAACAATCATGGTCCATGTCCAAAAAGATTGCACAGCAGACATCCTTCTAGGCAAAAACTTTCTTAGTCGATTTTCGGAATACACTATCAACAATCAAAAATCACAGGTCAAATTTGGCAATGTTATACTACCTTGTGATGGCCTAGAATATAGCCCTCTTTCAACTCGTGGTGGAACTTATCTAGACGAAAAATTAGAATTACCACCCCGTACCGTAACCGAATTTACTGTCCCCTTGCCCAAATCCTACTTACAGGTCAAACAGCTTGAATTCACCCCAAAACCCAAACAGAATCCCAAAGTCCATTTCGCAGCTTGCATCTCTGAAAATCAAAACAGTCGCATACGCATATCCGTCTTAAACACACAAGAAACAGCCCAAATTCTTTATCCTGGAACATGCATTGGGACAGTCTCATGTTACATCCCAAAACAAAATGCTCCCGCTAATCCAACCCCTTCAATGCAAAACCAGCCCAACCGGTTTGATACATTCACATGGTTAAAAGAAAACGTCAATTTGACCTCCAGTGACCTCACAGAAACCGAGAAAATGCAACTCCTACGCGCCCTATCGAAGTACCCTACATTATATGCTAAATCCAAAATGGATGTAGGTAGAACCACCCTCGTTTCACATACAATTGACACCAATGGCTCCCAACCAGTACGTAGACAACTTTATCGGACTTCCCCAAAAGAAAAGCAAATCATACAAGCAGAAGTTGAGCAACTCGCAGCAGCAGGTGTCATAAGCCAAAGCAATTCCCCATGGTGTACCAACACAGTTTTAGTTCCCAAAAAAGATGGAGGCCATCGTTTATGCATTGATTTTAGAGGCCTCAACAAAGTCACCAAAAAAGACACCTACCCTTTGCCCCGGATAGACGAAATTCTAGACACCCTCCGCGGAATGAAATATTTTACGTCCCTTGACCAATCTAATGCATACTATTCCATTCCCATAGCACCAGCAGACAGAGAAAAAACGGCCTTTAACTGCTCAGCCGGCCAGTATCAATTCAATTACCTCCCTTTTGGACTCACCAATGCCCCAGCCACATTCCAAAGGTTAATGGATGTTATTCTTTCGGGTCTGCAATGGAACACATGCCTTGTATATCTCGACGATGTCTTGGTATTCGCAGACTCCCATGCCCAAATGCTTGAACGTTTAGACACTATTCTTGCCCGATTCTCACAAGCAGGCCTTAAGCTAAACATACAAAAATGCAAATTCTGCCAGCCCCAAGTCCAATACTTAGGCCACGTCATTTCCCAGCAAGGCATTTCACCAGATCCCCACAAGGTACAAGCCATCTATGACATACCCACACCCAAAAGCTCAAAAGAAGTTAAATCATTCCTTGGCCTACCCTCATATTACCGCAGATTCATTCCAAATTGCTCTCAAATTTCTAGCCCACTTACATCGCTACTCAAAAAGAACTCAGAATTTTCCTGGGGCCCTGAACAGCAAAATGCATTCACTAAGCTAAAAGAATTACTCATCCATGCCCCAATACTGCAGCATCCAGATTTCACCAAACCGTTTATTCTGCAAACTGACGCCTCAAAACTCGGCATTGGCGCCATTCTCAGTCAGCTAGATAGTAAAGGTCAGGATCGCCCCATTGCTTTTGGGAGCCGCACATTGAAACCCGCAGAACGCAACTATCCGATCACTGAGCTGGAAACCCTTGCAGTAGTCGAATTTGTCAAGTATTTCCGCCCCTATCTTTTCCAGCAACATGTTATTGTACACACTGACCACACAGCAGTTCAGGCAGTCTTACAAAAAGAAAATCCGTCCCCTCGCATTGCCCGTTGGGGATTAGCCCTATCTGGTATTCAACTCGACATTCGACCTAAGAAAGGCACTGCTAACCGCAACGCAGATGCCGTTTCTCGATTCCCCTCGCAAACAGCAAAGCAATCCTTTGATATTGAGCAATTAGAAACCCGCCCCGAAATATCAACTATCAATTCAGTTTTGGAAGCCGAAGCAACTGAACAAGAAGAGCAACAGAAAAACTTTGCCGAACTCCAACGCACTGATCCAACTGTCAAAAGTATTTTAGCAAAAATTGCCCAAAAACACCCCCTTACTCTGATCAAATTCGCCGTGCATCAAAACATTCTCTTCCGTATAGTCGACAAACAGGCAAAACTATACATTCCCAAGTCCCAAGTCCAGCATCTCATCGCCTCACATCATGACAGCAAGTTCACAGGTCATTTTGCGGCCCGGAAAACCCTACACTTGCTCAGACAGAAATATTTTTGGCCCCAAATGAGCCGTGATATCAAACGTTACTGCAAAACTTGCCACCCATGCCAGACACAAAAAGCTCTTAGACACAAAGTGCATGCAAACTTGGTACCAATTCAGCCAACTGGCCCATTTGATCGAGTTGGTGTTGATTGCATGGGACCGTTACCCCTCACTGAAGACGGCAACCGATTCATTGTCGTTTTCATCGATTATTTCACAAAGTATGTAGAGGCATTCCCGACCCCTGACATCACTGCAGCCACTATTGCCAAGCTATTCGTAACCAAAATTGTTTGTCGTCATGGGTCCCCAAAAATCATCCATTGTGATCGTGGCACCGATTTTGTATCCGATCTCTTCTCACGAATCACCAGTTTATGCAACACTCAGAAAATTCACACTACCCCATATCATCCCATTGCAAATGGAGAAGTTGAGCGTTGCAACCAAACCCTAGCCACCCGTATCCGCATGTACATCAATTCAAATCACACTGATTGGGATACTTATCTGCCCTATGCCGTTTTTTCGATCAACATTCATAAAAATGATAGCACTTCCTATCCCCCATTTGAATTACTCCACGGTAGGCAAGCTAATCTGCCGTCAGATGCAGCTCTAAATTTTTTCCCCACGTCCTACATGGTTGACTTAGACGATTACGCCCTTCGTGTAAAATCGCATTTTACGGAAGCACTCTCAACCGTGCAGAAAAGTTTGCAAAAAGCCCAAGCCCACTATACCCGTCAGTATAACAAGCATGCTCAGAACATACATTACAAGGCAGGTGATCTTATTCTTTATAAAAATCATTCGTGTAAACAAGGGTTGACTCCCAAATTCCTCCCTCGCCAAAACGGTCCCTATACAGTTACAAATTTCATGTACCCCAACGTTACACTCAAACACCCCCATAAGAATATTACATTCACGGTGCATGTCAACGAGACAACCCCTTTCTACCCTCGGAAAGCAGCTAACGAATCTATCCCCACCCCTCCTCAACCTCGAAAGCCTTGAACGAGGACGTTCAACTCCGGAAGGAGGGAAATGTAACGTACCTGCTAAAGCAGTACTGTAAATATGTAGCATACTGTATGTAATAGACATTTATTAGATATTATTTTATTTTTCACATTTTATCGTCTCAAGGGTGTCTGGGATTCACACCCAAACATTCCTACAAAATTACGTGAAGTACTTTATTTTGATCCGTTCACACCCCGGTAGCCCAATTAAGATGCCCTAATTAATTTGCACAAACGGCAGCTGTTCCCCTAGAACCTACACTAAACTACACATTCCACAGCTACCGTAATCCCCCGTAAAAATCGTAAACAACACCTGCACACAGTAAGATACGTAGAAGCCCCGCCGTACAGTAGTCTCAAGTGTAACAGTAGCGGCGGCCCCATAAAACATGTGTATACAGAGAAACCGATACAGGAAGCATGCACAGAAGCACAGAGGTGTGGCCAAGCCCACCGTAAAAAGCAAGTAAAGCACAGAAAGCATACGGTACCAGAAAAGCGTTAGAGAGGCGTAACTAAGAAAGCATAAAAAGCGTAGCCGGAAACGACGATTGGCGGAAGAAGATGGACAGAAGCTCGACCTCCCGCAGCGTCCAGGGAGTGGCCAGAATCGCCGTATAAAAGAAGAAGCAAAGCGTGATTTTCATCGTTACATTCTGGTTCTTATTCTGGTATCGTTTTATTTTTTTTGATCCGCGCTCGCCCCGTCTTTATACATTTGCAAGCGGCCGACTATTCGAAAGCATTTAAACCGAGGCCCCCATCCGTTTTTATTCGAAGCGCGTTTTATTTGTCGACGTTCAAGCGACCGTCGAATTACCCGTTGTTTGTTGTAACCGTCCGCCCTGCCCCGTATTTGCCCCGCCGTATCGACCGATTGGTCCAAGTAAAGTACCTCACAGTAATCTGGTCGTTACACATCCATCGATGACGGTCGACGTTGGAGAAGATGATTGATACAAAACAAATGAGCAAATGAAAGATATATACAAGAAAACAGTGAGAAATACGATTATACTATACAGTAAACAGATGAACAATTTTTTGGGGCAATTTAAAGGCTATATTTAGATAGTAATTTTGGACCAAGAATAAGAATAGTTTTTTGAAATGAGAAGTAAATTTTTGGGAAAACTAAACTGTGATCGGCTCCATGTTGCGATCTCTTCTTTCGTATTGGTGTCGTCAATTTTCGGGTTCTGAGTGGCAGTCAACTTCACAAAGTGGCATTCAAGCAGCAGGAGTTGCATGGTGAATCAAATCAATGACATGGATATAGTATTCGGTAACTGAGGCCAAAACCAGCCAAGCTTCTCAAAAAAATGATCGATCGGTCACAAAGAATTGTGCCCGATAAACTGCCATGCGTCAAATCAATTGTCCTAATTCAAACTGTCGTAGGGGTCAAATCATTGTCCTAATTCAAACTTTGAATCTCTAGAGTTGTTGTATTTGAAAATAAGATGGGCGTTTGGGGCGGCTCTGATCGATTTCTTGCCTTCTTGATCCATGAGGTCCGAGGAAGGAGGATAAAATCGGCAAGGGGAATTGTTATGCAGGAGAGATAGCCAGGGATCGACCTTAACCACAGTGCTTCCCTGCACCTGCCCTAAACCTCAGAAGGACTTCTTACTCAGGGACGAGAAGTCAAGAACATAATACTACCTTCCCAAGAAATGCCTGACTAAAACTAGTCAGACAAGGTAACACACTTTTGGACACAAATAAAATGCTTTCCTAACTAAACATTTATTTATACAACTTACCTAAAAATCGCCCCTTCAATAAACGATTCGACTTACCATTATAGAGAATACAATGGCTAATGTACAGGCGAGAATAAGACTAATAACATAAAACGAGACACACAAAAATTCACACACTAATTCACAAAATCCTTCTCCTACAGTAACCGTTGCGCTGGGCCAGGTTGGGAATGGTTGGATGTGTTGTACTTGTGGGCGTTTTTAGGAAATTGACAAACTATTAGAAAATCCTGGAAAATCGGGGGAAACACACTACAACAGAGGTAATGTTTCCAATTTTTTTATCCGTTAATTCATAGGAGAAGTTTTCTGGTTGTAGAAATATAGAAATGAACGGAAAATTTGGGAAAAGTGTTTTTGCTCAAAGTGTGAGACCATGATTAGAGTTTCATGTTTCTACGTATTGATATTTCCAATTTAATGACGTAGTGTGAAATTTTAGTTAAGGAGTTATCATGGGCAACTTACGTATCAACATCTTTATCTTCACAGTAATCTACCGTATCCTCTTTTAATTTCGGGGTAGCCATGGAGGACTGCAATAACAGCTTGAAGTCCCACCTTGTTTTCAAATAATCCGTTAAATTTGCTTGAACCGACGGAATCCATTGTGAAACATTCGAGCTATAATTCTTTAGTGTAACTAGGCTGCAAAAGTTTGAAACATTTTTCGTCGTTGAGACTTGGTCCATGGAACACATCACGTGGGCCGGAATCAGGCTCTACAGTAACATGTTCTAAAACAATCAGGAGTGAAATATAAAACAAATGTTTCGATCAAATAAGCCAGACGATGCCGGGCACCGTATTACTATAACTTCAATCATTTTTTCCACATGCAATGTCTATCTATAGTCATCAGCATCAATGTCTATTCATTAGTCACTGATCTAGTCAGATGCTCTTCGAGCAGAATTGATCGTAAGATCCATGCTTCAATGTTTCATTACTAGAATACATTGAGTGACTGTTTCAATAAATCCAGGGCAGTGAGTAAATGTTACCCCACGAACTAGAATTGTTCTACATCCATTTGTTAGCTGAGAATTATTTTTTCACTGTCAGTTGAGTATTTTCAGTGAAATTTGCTACTCTCCAAATCATTTTCTAAAATTTCATTTGAATACCTTCATTGTTCTGAAATTTTCCCTCATAAAAACTCAAATTGAATAAAAACATTTCAGAAAGATACGAATTAAGGATTTTGATTAATTGACAAAAATACTGCAAGTGAGACAATTTGCATTCTTTTGTAATTTGCATATCTCAAAAATCGTGTTTACACCTTCAAATCCCATGTTCTGATCAATAAATTCCACAAAATTGACTTTCATCTTGTCATTCGCTCCTTCCTTGACTGTTTTACGTTTCATTATGCGGATGGTTCGTCCAGCATCGTTAAAACGGGTTGCAACTTTTATGCATCGTTGATGCTTTAGTCACGGTTTTTGGGGATTAACCGCTCTGTAAGAACTTATAGTAATTTCAATGCTGCGGCTCAAAAGATTGAAATCATCATTGAATTATCCTAAAATCAATCATTTTCTGCCAAAAGAGTCAAAATCAAAATCTTGTTAGAGGGTCTAATTTTCAACAATAGCTCGAAATATATTTGGTTTATTGTACTAACTAGGCGAAAACCTTTCTTAATGACCTGACATGAACGATTTATAATAACAAAGGTGCCTAAATTCTAGTTTATTGCAGGTATATCGTTGACAAAAATTACCTTACTGGTTTCACCACTAAAACCGCGGCTCGGATTACTGTATTCGAACATGTCATGGAAACAAACGTCCTCGCCCTTGAAAATGCTACCATAAATGTGGAAAATTAGTTTGAATGACTTTAATCCTTTTTTTCTTACTGTAGTTTTTTGCAGCGTTCGACGTATATTTCAAAATTTTTATTGAATAAATCATGGAAAAGGTTTAATAATCACAATATTTATATAACGCAAAGAAAAAAATTTTTCATTTTTCTTTTTTCATAAAGATAACATTCTGCAAGAATATAAAAAAACTTTCACATTTCTCCTTGTGATGATTCGGCCGGCGTGTCCGCATAACAGCGGAACACATTAAGGGCGATTTTTAGTGCAACGACTTAATTAAGGTAATACAGGGTGTTAAAAATACGAAAAATTTAGACGACTATTGGAGGTGCAAGTATTTTTTTCTATCCTCTTGTCAATGTTACTTTCTGCTCATTCTCACTGATTTCTTCCTTTTTCTGTTTCTTTTCTACTTTGGCTACTAGCATCCTTTTTTCTCATTCCTTGGTTTCATTGATTTTTCATCACTTTCTCTTAGCTTTCATTTATCTTTTTTCTCCTCTTAATTATTTTGTTACCCGTAAAAACATAAAACATTACTATTCCAAAAAGCGATATTTTTTACCAACCTGATCAACGAGTATAACATTATAAACTTCGGGGTCGGTTCCACTAATTGGAACTGAGGATCATTCCGACTTCGGTATTAAGAGCTTGAAACTGAGTTTCAGCTGAGCGCGACGTCGGTTTTATCTTTTTTGGGTTTTACTGAAAAGTTCGAGCTCGGCATCAACTGAACCGGAGGTTAAAGCATGAGCTCGAGATAATCTTGACCATAACAATTAAAAAAACGTAAAATGTGGTACGTCATTTATATGTTAAATGTAAGACATTTGTTAGAAAAACTGCAAAAAATTAAGAAAAAAACAGTTTGTTTGAAAAAATGAAAACATGAGTACACATCAAAAGGTATTGGCCGAACAAGACACAATAAAATGTGCTTAAAATGTGGCCAGGAATATTTGACGTTTATTTCCTGTTACATTAATTGATTGATTCATCTTTGTACGTTGAAATCAAGTTGAGGAAAAGTAACGATCTTATAATTCGGCATTATTCCTAAAATCTAACTGATTCGTCTTATTGTTCACGTTTAATAGGCCGATTTATCCATCGATAACGCAAACAATTCATTTTTAACACCGCAAAAAAACAAAACAAAAAAATTTAGACTAGAACCTGCTCGATAGGAAGATAAACTTTTGTGTGTGGCTGATCAGGATTAATGAAAACTGTTAGTGAATTCCAACATCTCGAGCTCAGATTTGAATCCGAGCTTGCGATGATTTCGACGTTGCGATAACTCGAGTTCGGGCTCCGCTTTAGTGAAACCGGCATGCATTTCGCACCTTTTGCTCTCTTCAACTTCGATCTTATGAGTTTCTCTCCATCAGCAGTGGGAACATTCGGCTATTTCAGTACTTACTTCATCTAATATAAGACATTTCACCTCAAGCAAACTTGCACATCATCAGTGTCAGCTTGACTCACCGGATCTGTTGCAATTGATAGTCTGTTTTCAATATAATGCTTTTAGTCTATTTTTCTTTAAATTAATTTCACTAATAACAGTGGAAAGCAAGTACTACATTATATTTTTACGGTTTTCTGCTATAAAACGTAAAACGGAATTTAGTGGGCATACACAACTAAACCCCTAACATTTTTTTGAAAAGAAAATTTGCTGCAAGAGCTTGTATTCACGATTTTAATGACACCGATAATTTCCGTAATTTTTTAATTTGGGAGGATTTTATAAAAAAAGGCTAAAGATACACTGTTGTCAATGGTTAAGCACGATTCCCGGTAATATTCAACGTAGTTGCGATAAGTCAAATATTAACCCCACCTGAAAATCACATTTTACTTGACATTTTACGAACGAAAATAATGTCCATTCCGAAAGTCAAGTTGTGCAAAAAGACTTTTCGGCGCAGTCTTCATTGCAGTGGCTGCGGATTAGGTTACCGTATACGAAAGTGACATGATCACGACAAACGTTCAGATGCCTCGATAAATCTTCTGCATTAATTAACGCACAAACAGAAAGTTTTTCTGAGTGACTCGGATCAGTTCTTCTTAGTGTAGATTTTTTTGCCACTCGATGCATTTCCGAAAATTTTTCCTGACAAATAGATCAAGGAAAGAAGTTCAATAAACTGAATATGTAACACGGCATCTAGAAAACAATTTTTCATTGTTTCTTTTCCACTTGACCCAAAATAGGTAGAACCGAATCCATTACAAGAAGGGCCTTCGTTGTGAACTGAAAAAATGCCAATCATAGGAACTAATGTCCTGCAACAGCGTAACAGTTTCAATCGCCCGCCCAAACACTGGCCAGAATGAAGGAATGTCCGCAGCAGTATCTAAAAATCGAAACAAAAACCTATCCACTAGCATTGCCGGTTTTTCAATGCTCAAAACGATTAGTGTGATTTGAAAGGCTTCTAAATAATAAAAGATAAAAGCAAGTACGTTTAACTGTGCCCGATTTTTTGGCACATCAAACACCGGAACCATTGTGAGCATCTAACTCACATGCAACTAAAAAGTTATACAGTAATCATTGTTTGAGTTGCTATTTTGACTACAGCGTTTAATTTTTGTTTTTTGGCAACGAGACCATAAACCCGAGTGATCGTGAAGGATCTTGAGTAACCCACACCACACTGATCAATGGCAGCCAGCCAACTTCCAGCAAAATTAATGAATGTTGTTTTTTTGAGGGCAGCTGATTTTTTTTCGAAATTCTGTATGGATCAACGAAAAAATGACAATTTCCAGCATTCTTAATAATTTATCCGAAAAACGTTCATCAACCAAAAAGAGAGTTTCATAAAATGTATGAAATATACACACTTTTCTACAGAATCAGCAGATATTTGTTTCATATTCTGGCGACTGTTATTTTTTGAGAATTTCGGCATTCTGCCCGAAGACTCATATTCCACCCAAAAAATTCGCCTTTGAGGAAAATGCTCGTTAGAAGAGGTTCATCCTGAATTCTTAATTCAATTTTTGAAATGAAAACTTTGTTTTGAATAATGTAGAACTTTGCCGTGATTTAATTGGAAGCCTTGTTTGAAAATCAAGAATATTTTTAAGGTTCAACATTCAGATTCGATCGTTTCGATCTCCAGGAATATTTGGTGAAAGTGGACGAAAACATTTTTGAGTTTTTGAAAATATAATCCAACATTCAATATACTGAAAATGCTTGATTGATTCCTCAGTAGAATTTCCGGTAATTTTGTGCAACTAATAAATCACACATAGAATTTAAATTTTTTGAGCAGTACATCATTTCTACAGTAATCCATGGAATCATATATTTTCGAGCTATAAATCACTTTCTACAGTAATCTTCCGTATAAAATAAAGATAGGAAGCGGCTACATCAAAAACGGCCTGCCCCATTAGTACAAATTCAAAATTCACAGGCAATACTGTCCTTGCTCTTTTGTTATTTATCGAACACGCCATACAAAAATAGAAACAAGTTTATTCATGACACTGGGCGCTGAGAAATTTCCGCCCTAGATTATGCAAATGATCGACGCGTTTATATTTTCGTCCGGCGATTTATTTTTGAGTGCCGGTTTCTTTATGAAATTTTGGCTACTTTGGTGGTCCTCTTTGCATCATCTCTAATTCAGGAAGAGTGAATGCAATTCTTGCTGATGGAGGAATTAATGAGGAATTTCCGTCATTTTAACAGGAGTGTCGTATTTTTCCAGGTTTTTATATAAGTTCGTTTTCAAGTTACACTTTTTTCGCTTCAGTTTTCTCCCTTGCAGGACTTTCACTTGATTTTTTTATCTGGAAGTTTTTGCGATTTGAAAAATATTTTGGCTTTCTTGATAATGACCATAAGTCGATTTGCATTCTTGCTTTTTTATGACGAAAAAGTCTTCATTAAATTTCTGTACCGACGATATTTTAGCGGGAGGTGAATTGGATTGTGACTCAACTTGATTGTATCGTAAAGCTGGGTATATACTTACCCGTACGCACGTGCGGAGCAGTTTTGCGACCTGCCAATGTGCGGCCAAAATGCGGATTGTCAAAATATACTTCAGTCAAAAAAGCGCATGCGGCCATATTGCGGGCCGCATTTGAATATACTTAACCGTACACGTACGGGTGTGAGGGAGGGCTGGAAAATCAAGTACAATCGTGCGCCATGAGCAAAAAACGATAGTTTACAAGTATGATATGCTAACGGCCGCGCCTGATAGAAACTAGTTAAGATTATACCCATGACCGGCGCGAAGCGCAGGAAACGCATCTTTTCGGTTTTGCGTTTTAAAATGCGCCAGGCACAGTAGCCATGTATTTTCCGTGCGTAATATTTTCTGAATTTTCTACCGTGCATCCGAAAATGTTTTTTCCAACTTGAGAAACAGTCCAAAGTTTTCCCCCTGTTTCACAAACAAGCTAAAAATATTCGCATGCGATCGCATCGCGCCAACGGGGGGGGGGGGGGGGGCTCGAAAATAAAGTTCAATCGTGCGCCATGGGCAAAAAACAATACTTTACTGTACTGCGGTGGTGGTTCCTAATCCGCATGAATTACAGATGTGCGAAAAAGTAGAAATGGTTTCTACTTGCCCGCACGCGCAAAATTATTGGGTCCCGCAAATTTTTCGCCCGGCACCCGCAATGCGGCGCACGTGCGTACGGGTAAGTATATACCCGGCTTAACTTGGCGCCCGTCTTACTTTGGCGCCTAGTATGTGATTTTTATCTATGCAAATTTTACGAGCAGTTTTAAATTTTACATTTTGCATTACGCTATAAAAAAAACCGATTATACTTTCCTGTAAAAAATTTTGTACTTTGCTGGAATCACTACTTTTCAGTGAACTTCTGTTTTTTATGCTAATTATTTTTATATTAATTTAAATCATAAAACCAACGGTATGTGGTGTGACACCAGTATGAAAATGATAGATTGGGGAGACGACGTGATCAGTAAAAAATCATTTTGTTAATCCGTTTCCTTTATTTTCTGCATATAATTTCTTCACCACTTCTCTTTCATTCTTCCCTCGGTTTCAGTTTCTTCCTTTCTATTCTGATCATTTTGAGTAACACAATTCTGTGTCCCACTGATTTTCCGTTTTATTTTCATATTGTTTTTTCCCTTTGTTTCTTCATTTTTGTTTCCATACATTTCTTTTCCGTTTCATTTTATTCACCATTTCCCTTATTATCTTATATTTGTAATTATTTCTTTTTCCTTTTTGTCTGTCCTTATATTCTTTTTCTATTCTTTTTTCCTTCTACCTTTGTTTTGTTCTGTTTTACCTTCTTATTTTCTTCTACTCGCTCATTTGCCTTTCTGTTAATTTTCTCCAATCTTGCAAATATTTGCTTCCACTTCCTCCTTACGGTTCAGTTTTCAGTTTTCGTTCTTCTTTTTTTTGCATTTCAGTTTATGTTTTGTACTATTTCTTTTTATACAGTTTCTTTTCTTTCTCTGTCTTCCTTCCTCTTTTCATCTTTTTCATAAACTAGCACGTTTGGGGCCTGATCTTTCGCGTTACTCTAATATTTCTCTCATGGTCTGATAATTTCTGAGCCATTTTAAATTTGTTCCAAATCGTTATGATACATTAGGAGCTATAGCGTAGACACAACTTCTACCGATCAATGATTTTGCAAGTTTGGTAATCGCTTTTTACTTCAATAAATGATTAGCAGGATGCTGGAAAGCAGACTTAGACAGGGCACCAGAGTGAGACAGGCGCCAAAGTGAGACGGGCGGCGAAGTGAGATGGGCACCAAAGTAATACGGGCGCCAAGTTGAGACAACAGTCTCACTTTGACGTCTATGATATTGGGCGCCAAAGTGAGACGGACACCAAAGTAAGACTGTATCATTCCTTGAATGTTGAAGAACCAGGTGGCATGGAAAAATTCAGGGGTCGCTAAAATGCATAAGAACCACAGTTTTCATATTACAACTGAAAAACTTGCACACTTTTGCTTGAATTCGCTTTCCGCTTATTTTTTCATCCGCATCAAACATTGTAGGTGATGAGCTGTCGAAAATGTTCATTTTGTTGAGTTTTGGACTTCGTTCTTAAAAAAAATTCCTCCCTTTTTCAGATTACTGTACCTCATTTTTTTCTCGATGTGTTCGAGTTCCTGCGACGAAGATATCAAACAGCCCATTTCGAACAAGAAAAAAGATCTGTCGAACTCATCAAGCGTTTGGCAATAGAAAAATCGAATGGTATTCAATTATCCGATTTTAAAGAATTTCTCTTTTCGAAGATGAATTTCGACGACGGTATGTTGTTTTTTGGTAACAGAAAATCACTTCTGGTACCCAAGCACAGTTTGCTGAAAAAAGTTCACATTAAAAAGTTTGTGAGGCTCATGCATAAACTTCACAAAATTTAATTTTTTGTATACGCTTAACAAATAATTGAGAAATGAGAAAAAAGTACTCCCTTCAAGATCGTTTACACACAGCCTTTACAACAGTAAGATTTTTTGCTCGACAATAGTAGGAAATGGCAAAACTATCAAATGGTACTTGCTTTCCTTAAGAAAAAACTCAATTTACAATACAATTTTGAGGCTTTTTTGTAAATCGATAATATTTACCGAATTTTTACATCTTTCCAGAGCCCTAAAATCCTCAAAAAGTAAATTTTGCAGGTTTCTTTTATCATATTATTAGTCTCATCGCTTTTTCAAAAGAGTTGCATTTATCCATATATTTTTGAGCGTTGATTCTTTGACAGCACCGGTCTTCGACGCCTAAAATCCTTTCGACGGACCAAACGTGGACGACAGAAAATGTGTCAGACGTCTAAAAAATTTGTCGTCCGGCAAGGAATTGTACGTCGTTCATCCCAAAGTCGTTCGTTGGATTGATGCAACGAAAGCAAAGCTGAACCAAATGGACAATCAGTCACAGTATTCGGACGTTTCTTGAAAAATCGCTAAAATTTATCGGTCACGTGAGGATCCATCTCTAGTATCGTCAGAATCTGATTCCAGTGGACAAACGCCGATTTTTCACAACGTAGAAGAGGAATCCTTGGAGGACGAAGTGTGCGATTCAGAGACCAGCTCTAACAGGTACGCAGAAGAACAATACTACCATGTAGAATTGAATTTTTCATAGTATTCTCAAAAATAAATTTTTGAGGGTCGTCGAAATACTTACATTGTATTATAATTCAATTATTCAGAATGGATATATGACTGCTCAAAATCTCTTAATATGTAAATTTGGTATAAAAGCGATGTCAGAATCTAACGTTGTCGTAGCAGTGAAAAATAAATGCTAAAAGATGAGTTACATATTAAAGAATAATGCGGTGAAAAACACTGTTGTCCCTGTCGAATAAGCAGCCCCAATTCTCGAGGATATGTTTTCAGGCACCCTGTTCCACATTTCACTTTTCTGAGAATATTTTGAGATTTGATGACCGTAAAAGGCTGACAATTTATCAGAGATTTGCGACAAAGGACTCCATCCATTATCCGGATTTTAGACCTCAAATGCAATTAGCAACTTCTCGAGCACATGATGGGATTGAGAGTTAAAAAAAATTACATATATTCGGCTCGCCGACATGCGAGTTTTGGTTCCTGAGCGGAAAAAATCGTCCGGTTGTCGTTTACATGCCTGAAGGATTTATATATTGTTCATGAGACAATCTGAACTCTTTCACCTTTCGAATAACAAAAAAGCAGTACGGTATCTCGATAATATTCCATATCTCACTATGTTTCCTTTTGGGTGAATCATGTTTTAACTTGGCATAGCAAAATTTTTGCAAAGTTTGCAAAATTTCTTCAAGTATTTACAAGTCTTTTTTTCGAAGAATCAAAAAATGACGAAAATCAGAACAGTCATATAGATCTTCTGTTAAACTTTTCACGAAATTCGAGTTGACTCGAAAAGTTGGCATATGACTTGCGGCTCAGTGGAGTATTTTAAAAATGTGAAATATTGCTCGCATTGCAGTTACATTTTTTAGAAGCATACTTGAATATTTTTTACCTCTCCCGTAGCCAGTAGGATTGCATATTGATTTTAGTGATTTTCGACTCTTTCCTGTTTTCAGATCTTAAGATATTGTTGAGGAAATTGAGACGTGAAACAGGGTGTCCAGAAAACATTTCTTAGAATTGTGGTCGCTGTATTGCAAAGGTGCAGTTGTGTTTTCACCCCGTTATCACTCATGTAAAGCTCATCCAATGATGAATTTTTCATCACAACTTCAGATACAGAGATTTTGTTTACACCTAACTTGCATATTCGAAGTTTTTGAACAGTCGTATCTTCAGTTAAAAATCATAACACAAGCTACATATTTTGAATCCTCTTGAAAAACGTTTTTTGAAAACGTCATGAAAGATATATTGGGAATAATATTAGAGCGAAAATCCACAGTCAAAAAGTAAAAACGGCGCCGCTTTTCAAGCCTCTGAAGGCTGTGAACACAGAAAAAATCCCAAAGGACTTGACTGGTTTATAGTAAAATCCAATGCATTCTGAAGAATTGGCTCCGAATTCATCAAAGTGACTTGCTCTTCGGCTGAGCTGCAGCTTGAGCTGTGGCTGAAATCTATATGTTATCTTTGAACTTTAGAGTGCACCCAGCTGCAGCATAACTATACACACGAAAAATATTGAGAAAGTTAATCTGCAGATGAGCTGCGCCTTAACAGCACTGGTGTAACATATAGTGTTGCTATGCAGCAGTTCTACATCAGGTTAAGTACCTTTGATGAATTTGGCTTCTGTCCTTTCTCATGGCTGTGGTTTACATTGATTTTTATGGCTTAGACAATGCCATACTTATCGAAGGACAGAAGCAGTGTAATATCAGTCACCGGACGTTCACGCACCAACCTGAAAATCAGCACATGAACGAAATGGTGTCAGGAAAACTAATCATCTGTCTGTTGCAAAATTTTCGCTCGAAAAAGTTTGCGCGGACATAATTCAATCAAAATTTAATCAATTTTGAAGAAAATTCTATTTTTTGGAATTAGCATATCCAACTTTACCTGATAGCAAGTACGTTTCTACAATCAGTCCGCCTATTGTCCAAAAAAAAGTCACACGGAAAGACTTTCTGCATACAAGGTAGACGTGCTATCAATTGCACTAATATGGATGGTTCAGAAATTTGTTGTCGTAGTGGTAGTGGCGTGCGTGGAGCAGGTTGCTTGGTGGACAGCCAGACCCACTGCTACAACACCCCCCCCTTCGAGGAGGAACAGCTCTGGACGGTCACCAATGTCATATGCTCAAATCTACATGGCTGGCATGTGAGAAAAATAATGCTGAGTGAGAAGTTCGAAACCTCGAACTTTTGCATTCAAGATAGGCACAGTAGCAACTGCACCAACCAAGCCACATTGATGCTACGGAAAAAGTGGTTGTTGTGGTAGCCTGTATGATAAAAAGATAAAAAGCAGGACGTAGGGTCTATTCCCATGTGAATGATTCTTAAGTGAACAATTCCCAACTGAGTGATTCTCAATTGAGCGATTCCCAAGTGAGGAAATTCCCAAATGAGGAAATTCCGAAATTCCCGTTTAAACCTACTTTTTTGTGATTTTTTCTTCATTCTTACCTACTTTTCATTTTTGTTTTTTTGCTTTTACTTCTTTATCTTTCTGTTTTTCTATTCTCCTGACCTGATCCTTTTTCTTTTTTGTCCTTTTTTCACCACATTATTTTTTCTTTCTTCCATGCTCCTCTTCTTTCTTGTCACTTTTTTCATGTTTTTTTTCTTTTCCCAATGCTTGTCCACATTTTTGTTGATGTTTCCTTTCCCTTGATGTTTTCTTTCTTCCAGCATTCTTTTGTTTATATCTTTCATGAAGATTTTTCCCACTTACAACAATGAAAGACACAAGCATCCCGAACTGTACAAAAATTATACGGAAGACTACAGTTTGTTATATACCACATGCTAGCTTAACTGATACTACCATTTTTCCACAAATTTCCCCTGCAGTAAAATCTCCCCAAAACCGCCAATCTTGTATAACATTTGTTCATGTGTTTCTTTTCATAATTCTATTCATATTTGAAAAATTTACATAACCATCGATTTTGTGTTTTTTGCTATTGTGTGGCCTTTTTGGCTAAGTTATTCAGTCCATTTTTCTCGTCTTTTTATGCTGTTTTTTTGACCATATTTATCGTCAACATGATAAAGTTTATTGTGAACAGCGTCCCACCTGGCCGAGTCTGCACCAATTCGCCCATTAGTCATCTTTATGTTTTTTATTCTATTTCCATTATTTTATTATTTACCCTATCCATTGATTATTATTAGTTACCGTTTTCCACATCAAATTTCGAACCCCCTTCAATTTACATTTATTATTTTCTTCCCTTATTTATTTCTTCATGATCATCATTTCCTGAATGACCCCAACTTCACGCTGGTGACTGTAACAGGGGACTTTCTTCCACCTTACTTCTGACCATTTTTATGGGTCCCCAGCAACTCGAAGTAGTAGCTGGCCTTAGGGGTCATTACGCAGTAGTGATGGGTCCCGGGGTCATTATGGCCTAAGAACTTGGCATCTGGTGATCCCCGAAGTCCTTCTTTTATCCATCCCTGAGATTTTCAACCTCTGAACCCACTCCACCACCACCTCAACTTTCTTTCCTGTTCATAATTGAAAAATTTACATAACCATTCATGTTGTTTCCGTTTTTCGCTGGTCATTTTTATGCTATTGCAGCCATATTTTTCGTCAATATAATAAAGTTTAAGGTGAACAGCGTCCCATCTGGCCGACCCTGCACCGTTCGCCCATTACTCATCTTTACGTTTTTTCGTCCATTTCCATTATTGACTTCATTGCTTTATCCATTGACTGTAATTATTTGCCCACTTCCACATCAAATTTCGAACCGTCTTCAATCTCCATTCAATATTTTACTTCCTTAGTATTATTTCTTCATGTTTATTTTCTCCCCAAAATTTCACCTATTTCACAGGTTATTTAAAATGTAACCTGTAATCTATTGTATCATGAGCAAAAAAAGAGAAAATTAGATGACAAGAAGGAAGAAAATGAAAGAAAGTAGATAATAAAGACGAAAAGAAACGAAAACGAAATGAAACAGAAATACATATAAAGACAATTGTGAGGTAAAGAAGAAAAATATGAAGAAAGTGTTATTACATCCTCGATCCCTCATCTGGAATCGTCCAATATGGGGATTAGTCACTTGAGAATCACTTACATGAGGATATACCGGTCGTACCACTACAACAACGTCGCTGAAAATCGGAATAAAGAATACATCATCTGTAAAAGATTGAGGGTTACAATGCAACTCCTTGCCCAGTTTAGAGTGATAGATTCATTGTCAATGCTGATGATCTAACTTTTTCCAGGCTTCCACAACAGCCAGTGGTCAACTTCCGAAAACCTGATGATGATACCATTGAAGTGAAAGTCGTGCAAATTCCCAAAACCGTAGCCACTGCATCAACCGCCTGACATTGTTTCGCCATAAACAGCAAATCGGATGTCGACAGCTTGCGGTTAGACTTTCGTTGATGGAAAATGCTGGATGACGGTCCGATGATGACCATCGATCAAGCTTCAGATTATTGGTGGGGCGATGTCGTCAAACGTGAGAAATTTTATGTCGAATTATTCTTTGAAGTGAACTTCTATGGTCTGTGGGAGTCCGAAAACTTTAGAGCGACAAAAAACCTGAAAGTCACGCGATCCATGATACAGAGATATATTTATTAAGAATATGTAAATAAATATATAATCTGACATCGAATAGTTAGAACTGATGAGATGTAAGCAAAAAGGCGAGTATATAACACAATTATCTGATCTATGATGGAGATGCGGCTTATTATAGCACTAGGGTCCAAATCATAGAAAGTGAGCCAAGCTAATTTAGAGCAGTTTGGGAGCAATGCATAAGTCAAATTGCTGCAAAAGAGAAATGTTTGGAAGCTGAAAGTTTTTGGTATCAGGTAAGGTGGAATTAAGATCTGAACATTCTTGCAGTAGGAAAAGTGTAAATGTCGAGCAAGAACACCAGAAAATGTGTTCATATTCATGTATATTTATTATTCATATATATCAGAAAATGTGTTAATATATTCAATGAACGAGTAACATATGGAAAAAGTTACAACGGAAATCAGGTTGGGGAAAAATCCAACAGTGATCATTGAGTATTTTTCATCCTTTCAAAACTTAGTCCACTTTGGTATCACAGAAAATGGACCAAATGTAGAGCGAGTAATGCTGGAGTGATCTAGAAGATTGGAGCATAATTGGTTGATTTTTTGCCGTAGCTGTTATGCAGGTGATTTTTCAGTGCTAGTAATAGCATGCAGTGTATGTTGGTATATGTCTGAAGTGGTCCACCACAAAAAATGTGTTGAGTAGATTACGGCAAATATCGTATCACAATCTTGAGCACACTCGCTGTTTTGGCTGCAAATCTGCTGAGACCAGAAGTAAGTTTTGGAATGAATTTCTGCAATGAGAGAGCGAGAGAGAGAGAGAGAGAGAGTTATACCAGACGAATAGTTAAAAAAAATTATATCAGACGAATAGTAATTTTTCCATTGTATCACCCTCTAAAAAATTTCTGGCGGCAGGTCTGTAAATTCGGACTTTGATTCTTTTTTTGTCTGCAAAAATATGGTTTCATCAAAGGTCTTGATTTATTAGTGACTTTATATGTTATGCTTTTGCCTGAAGGAAATATTAGCCCAAAGCTGACTTTTTATGCACAGTGTACTGTTTTTTTTGGCTGGGTAAAAAAGTTTCTGAGCATTTCCTGCGCATAACAAATTTTTGATCGAGAAACTGTTAAAGTTTCTGGTGTTTCTACTGAGAGAATGATGCAAATGTGCATTTTTTGGCCCTTTGGCTTATTAAAAGTTTAATAGTTATTACATAATTGCTGCTGTTAGGTTCACTTCTCTAACTCTAGCATTATCAAAAATAAATGGGTAGGAAACGTCGACAAGTTTAAACTTAAAGATGTGGTTTTTATTGTATTCTGTCTTCACATTTCACTTTATTCTCTTCGATTCCATAAAAAATTGTGGTTTATTACACACACAGGCGACGACAATTTCGTTGGCATTGATAGTCGAGGAACGCCCGATTTTTACGCGCAAAGAGTGAAAATTTGGGTCGAAATTCGCAGCGTCTACATAGCGGAATGCAGCAGTAAAGGGCCTAAAGTTTGCTATGGTGTTTGGATCCCGACCTCCGTCGGAAACGTATCGTCAAGCCATGGGCTGTGTTTGCCGGCAAAAAAGAACAACCTACTTGCATCTGTTGTAGAACGAAAATGATGGTAATTTTGATAATGAAAATTCGTCTCATTTTTTCTACGGACTATTGCAAACACCGCGCTTTTTGAAATTGAAAATGAATGAATGCCCAAAGCAAGTATCACTCATATATGATGATTGATTTTAGACAAATATGGTCAATCATCTGACTCCTGATCACTCAGGTAGCTAATAATGATTTCGAGGCTCATCCTCACAAATTTCCCAACATTCTTGACAAAAAAGTCAATAGGCAGGATTATTGTGTCCACATAGGATGACCACGATTGGCAATATTCCGAAAATTGTAAATTCGGTCTTGGATCTGACGGATAAAACAACTTTTCTTATTGTTCTAGAGATGTAGCGGCTGTTGTACTCCACTGGTCAATTAATCGAGTTACCACAAATCAAGAAATCAAGGCTGAAAACGCCACCCGAAAATTAGTCCAGTTGAAATTATGTTCTAAACAAATAGAACAAGAATACAAAATTGAAGGAACTAATCTCTTCAAAATGGATTTCGACAGAGCTAACCAAAAAGAAAATCAAGTAAGGAAGTTTTAAGGATTCTGATGCCCAACAGCTTCTTGTTTTTATAGCTGCGATAAACTTCTGAACCTAAAATCCCTCTCGTGCCGAAATTTCGAGTGGCCCTGAATAATAATAACTACTCAAAATTTTAGTATCGGAGTAGCTACAACAGATGAAGACATGGGCGTTTTTTATCGAAAACTCAAGTTTTTTAGGAAAACCATGTATGAGTAAGAATCTCATCCCTCAAAGATTGGCAGAATATTGATTTGTCTGAGCACTTTTCTACCATGAAAAATGTGGATCGCTTTCTGGCTTCAATCAGGCATAACTCTGCTGAAAACTCAGCTACATCATTTTAAATCAGGATCTACCAATAGTTACGTTTTGAGAAAAAAATCGTTCTTTGGGTGGTTAAACACTTTCTATGGAAGTTCGAACCGCCATGATAATTTATGATGTTTCATATCTAATCTTGCCAAATATTGCATCATGAATCATCACTAACAGAATCTTTCTTTCTTGTTCATCATGATCCGTTACTAAATTTTCACGTAATTTTTTTAACATAATATAAATAAGGATAAAAGCAGAGAAATTTCACCCAAAGACTACGATGCTCTTTCAAAAATATCAAAAATTTACCGATATTTGCGTTGCAATGATCAACTAACGATTGGTCATGCTGTTGACTTTTGGTGGGGTTGAAAAACCAAAACCGATCCACATCATTTCTGACAAAGAGTCCATATTTTGACCTGAATAAGGAATTTGCATCTGGGTCTGGGACGTCTGGCAGGAATCCATTGTTGTCGGGGGTGTGAAGTGAAAACGAAAATTCGCCTTTTTGCCGCTTTTGTATGTGAAGTGCCACAATTCACGTGTAAATTTTTTATACAGAAATTGCTGGTACGCAGGTTTTTTTCGTTTTCTTCTGCATCTTACTGTATTTTTTGTATCAGAATCAAGCTTTTTGCATCAGAGAGTCAAAAATCCACATCGCAATCCCTTTCGATTGATTATATGGTGGAATCCGCCTTCGATTCACCAAAATTGTTCGACAATATAAGCGGTCAAAAATTGATTTCAGTCGGAATGGGCCAATCCTCAAGTTGAACTTAGGTTCCAATGCAAGAATACTTCACCGAGTTACAGTACACCAATTTCTAAAGATTCAAAAGTGCAAAAAATCGTCACTACTTACGGCGGCATCGTTAGCAAATCTTCCATACCCGAAATGTACTTGCCGACTAAATTAGAAAATCAACAAACTGTTGGTGAAGCAGTGCGCTTTTATGCCGATTATACAAAGGTGCCTTAAATGTCGTCCCCAGCCACAACTTCAAACCCAGCTGTTGTAGGTGCCGAAGCAGCGACAGGACGCTTCAGCGTTAAAGAGGTGTGTTCATGGGCAAAGAAACGCATCAAGCTTGTCTGGCTTTTTGCCGAATGAATCATGTAAGTTCCTGATAGGTGTCATACTGTAAATGACGGAGTCAAATTGTACCTGGTAATAACATAATTGAGAAAATATTGTCGATGACATTGATTGAGCTTTCCCCTGAAAGATTAAATATTACATTAGGTATCATTTAGGTTGAACACTGTTTACAGTGTAACTGAACGTTATCTATCAAGACTCATCTCCTGAGAAGTCAGACATTTTTGTAATGTGCTAAAACCTGATTATACCTGAAAATCAGAAATTTTTCGTACTTTTGTACGCTGACTACGGCACCAACATTTGTTCTTCGCGAAAATCAAATGCGACTTGAAGTTTTCAGTTGAATCTTCATGTTCACAAGACCTATAGTCTGTTTTTTTATAAAGTCCATGTGAATTTGGAATGACAAAAAATAAGCGCCGCAGTCGAAGTCGTTTGCACAGAGGTTTTACTGTAAGATTTTTTACTCAATACTCAATAAGCAGTAAGGATTAGTTGCTAGGCTCACAACTTTTCAGTTTTATCCCACACTCGGTTTGGTAGGAAATAGCAAACATGTAACATAGTACTTGCTTTCCACTCCCAGCATTTACATTCTTCAGACTAAAAAATTTAGAAACGAACGTTCCACGTTGATGCATTGCATAAATTTCACCTGTAAAGTAAAAACGATTTGAAGGATGATCATTAGGCACATTCTTTCAAAGCCGCAAAACTGTTTTCCTAATTTTTGCATTTATTTTTTCCAAAACATTCAAATTTGCACACCCTGTTGAGCTCTAGATATACAATAATTTCAGCAAGAATATTAACAAAAATAATGAAATGCAAGAGAAGATCTGAATGGAAATACTCAAAAATTTTCATCGGTCTAGCTGCAATGGTTGTTGAACAGCATGCTTTAAATGAAAATGGAAAAAGTTGAAAATTATC
Source organism: Romanomermis culicivorax (assembly GCA_963922205.1). Lineage (NCBI taxonomy): Eukaryota > Metazoa > Nematoda > Enoplea > Mermithida > Mermithidae > Romanomermis > Romanomermis culicivorax. Next base: position 243,988 of record CAWUHX010000370.1, read on the forward strand.
GAAATCATTGAAATCCGATGACATTTTGACTTCTATTTATTAGAAAATCGCAAGATTTATTTTGATGCTCTTTTCGACTCCAAAGACACTCAGCGATCTACTATTGTTTTATAAATTTTTATCTACTGAACACATTAACCTTCCAGCTCCAGTTTTTCTTAGCTCGGTAATTAAAGAGGATAAAATCTCAGAGTTTCATTTGGGATAATTTGCTCAACATCTATCGGAGACTTATGGAATTTCACGATTGTTCCAGTGAACGTCCATCTTTTTGATTACTTTCGTTCATTGTCATCACTCACTCATTAATGAAAGATTTACAAACACGGTAGATAAAAACCACTGCAGATTTCCAGAATAGTGTGTCTCATTCAGACTTCCAAAGAATATGTTGAATTTTACTGAAATAGGGGGAAAAATTTGTGGTATCCTAAGGAAAGGTGTCATGAGCAGACGCCAGTTGACCTTTTTTGGAACTTCCCGTCTCATTTTTGATGCTTCAAAATTTAGTAGAAGACTCGATATGCTTAATTATACTAAATTATTGTGCATTGTCTTAATGTTTGACCATGGAGTCCTGTCTTTCATGCACTGAAATACCTTCGACGATATTCCTATATATGTGAAAGCTGTAAAACCTGAAAGTATCAAGCTTTCGAGTACTGCAGCTTAGCCAGACAAAATTTCAGTTTAATGCAGAATCAACATGAGCAAGTTACTCTGCATACATAAAATCAGTCTTTTTTCTTGAAATGCTTGTAGATATTGAGATGGATGTTTTGTTTCACATTTATTGTATTGTTTCACATTTTCACCATTTTCACATTTGTGACTCCATTCAACCAATCATTACTATTTTTTGATTGAAAAAAATCCTACAGGGAAAGGCATTGTGTGGACGAGATGGCCATACTTTTTTGTCTTTCTTCAATTTACAAATATTTTATAAAAATCGGACTCTTGTGTATAAATATATGTCATTATAGCATATTATAGGTAACTTAATCCAAGGTTGAACCTCTCAGGAAGATTTTTGTTTTGAATTAATTATGGTCTTTTGATTTGAGTCAAATTTTTCAGTGCAGAGCGGGTAGCATCACTAGGGTACCAGCGCTATCCAAGACCGACAAAATTCCAAAATACGTTTGGTGGCATTTACCTCGAGTTTATGACAACGCAAATCTATTGGAAACCTGGAACAAACTCGAGGTGGACGGTCTGGCCTGTCCTTATCGTAGATTCAGCGCAAAAAGAAGCAAGAGTTCGTCCGCTTTGAATAGTAACTCAAGGAAAGTGAGAGTCGATGATAAAGCGAATATTAGGAAACGACAAAATATTTAGGAAAATAACTTTGTGCCAGCCGTGAAAAAATATGTCATCTTCTTGAGGATTAATATAAAAATGTTATAATTTGATTCCGAGTTTGCTCGAGATGCACTTACTGACTAGTTCGACCTTGCATCACATTTTATTGGATCATCAACCAGAATATCACCTGCTTAAGGGTCCTGTACTTTTTGTCATTAGTGGCTCTCGTGGACAATTCGTACATCTCCATTTTTAAGTTAAACTAGTCATGAGCGGGGCATAGAGCTCAAAGTTTGGATAGCTGTCTGCTCTTGCTGAGTAACCTGGTTCAAATTTCTAAATTTGCTGAAACCTGTTGATTCTAAGGCGCTGGTATTTGTATACTAATATTGCTACTTTCAGGGTACTCTATATCTTTGGTGCACTGTACTTGGCTTTAAAAAGCTTTTTTCCTTATATCATGGGCGTACGTCTATGATGGCATCTTAAAATAGAATGGTGTCCTTGAATTGCCTTCCCTGACATTTTTCGTCTCTCTTATTACACTTTAAAGTTTCGTGAAAAATGTAGATGGGAAAACCATGGAAACTTGCGTTTCCCGAAAATATGCATTGTTCATCTGAAATTTATGCCGTTATTGAGCTGACATATTATCAATCCCATGCATAGATGAAGAATGACAAAAACATTACAGGACCTCAAAACTTTGGTAATTATAATGATGAAAATTTTGATTGATACTCGATGTCCAAAAATATCTGCAATATCTGATTTTTAAAGTAAAAACAGACTTTGATTTATGATGTATTCAAAGTTGAACGCGTCAGAAAGTGTGTCTCAAGTTTCGCAATAACCTTATTCACTGTTCCTGCTTGAAATCGGGGAATGCGGGGTATAAGAAGCTCGTGAATATTTTACTCCAGTACATTTTCTACATAATAAGTCATTTAGCAGTGGTCAGACCCAAACGAAAATTATTTCCGTTTTCATGAAATTGGCGCCTCCTGCTTCTAGAACAATTAATGTGGGATGATAAAGTCTGCACATAAATAGTTAGGTTTCAAAATGTTACTTAGTTCAAATCTATGTTCAATGTTGCTTGGCGAATCAAACACACCAAACTCGGTGAGTTGGCGACAAAAGAAAATGTGTGGTGATAAACTCGACACACCAAACAGACCTAAACTTTATTTAAAACGAAAAATTTTAATGACGAGCTGGAGGAAGAAAGAAAATCCAATGGAAAACAAACAAATCATTCGTTTTATATGTGTTCTCGCTGCATCCTCTGGCCAAATTTTTTACTTTTTTTGAAATTCTAATTTGCAATTTGAGATTATGTTTGCTTTGAAAATGCAGTGGCATTTTTTCTGCATTTCGACTCATCAACCTATCACTGGTGACCACAATAGTAGCAGAGAGATGAACTGTGTCCCTTGGATTATAAGCTGTGCTTGACAGTAACCTGTATGGCCTCACTGGGAGCCGCTATATTTGGAGAGAAATATATGACCATCCCCATGCAAAGTAACCTCCCCCTCTGCTGTCCCATATAAAAATCATGATAGAAGAGGTCGTTAGTCAAATTTCGTTAGTCAAGCAAAAAACAGTCGCTCCCAAAATCACAATTGGCCACAAGTTTGATTTTGAAGTAAATGGCACCAGTTTCAAACATAAAGTTGAAGTTATCAAGTATAACGAAAATTAAGACACAATTACTGGAAGAATCGACCAATTCAGATTTGGTGGCCTTCATTTTTTCCAATAATTAATTATACATGGCACCATTTTTAGGTAGTAGATGATTCACTACTTTACATACATTAGAATATGAGAAAACGACTCATTTTACAAAATAAAATAACACAAACTATCTTGACATGTTTGTCTACCTAAAGAAAAGTCAACTTCCTTTAACTGTAGAGAACTTTATAAATAAAATGAATAAGGTTAGAGGATCAAAGGTCAGAGGAATTGACCCTCTGACATCCCTTCCCCCAAAGGCAAGACTTTCCTGCCAGTGAAGGGAAAATCAGGAGCTTCTCCAGGGGCCCCAGCTCCAATGAAACAAAATAAAAAATCACCAGTGGCGTCATTTGGCACTAAACTGTAAGTTTGATGCTTCTGTCCCATCGTCAACAAAAATACGAGAATATTAAAATGTTCATTGAACCTGGGCCAATGGCAATGAATGCTGACCATATTCATCGATCCAATAAAATATAATATCCCATTGGACCCACAATTAAAAAAAAACAAAATATGCAATGTTCGATTGAACAGTTAAATAATTTGTCCTTGATGCACTCGGGCCTGATAAAAACTACTGGAAAAACCCCACAGTTGCCTATGTTGTTGGTGACGTCCCCTACCAGTGCAACTGACTGATATCGTGTTGACGGCCACTAGTAGCAATGCCAGCCTGTATAGGGGGGTATGGTTGAGCATACCCCTATCATTTGTGTACCCACTGAAATTTGTAATTTTTGTCAATTTGTCGTATTGTGTGCTCGTATGCCCTCGGCTACCTAGCTGCAGTTCTTGGGAGATCCAATCTGGTACGGCCCCTGACGCTAACCCGGTACTAGTTACAATCCTACTGCAGTTATCTGAGACTTGATGTACAAAGATATTTATTTTGAGCAAACGAAAAGTGCAGTAAAATACAACAGTGAAAGTAAGTGGGAAAGGAATATGCAAAATGCCAAAATACGTGGACACAAACGCCTGACTCCTCCCTGCTTCGCAGATCCTTCTGTTCGTCCCTGTGCACAGAGCCACAGGGACTTCAGGATATCTTAATCCACGGCCTAAGCTGAAAAACTTGTCAAAAGACGAAACAAATGAACCTGACTCCAAAACAACAACTCACTGATTGTCTTGACCAAAACTGAGCGTGGAAACTCCTCAGGCGGCGTAGGCTCTCAAGGCTAGTACGGGACGTGAAACCAACAATACAAAATAAACGTAAGCCGCGAATTCGATCGCGATCCTTTCCGAGTCACCATGGGTGTTGACCAAAAAACGTCCGATCCTCAGGATAGGACAAAACAGCGTGCAAAAGAAGACGTTTCTCCGACGATAATAAAAAACGACCGAGAATAATAAGAATGAAAAATGTACACCGCGACGCGCCTAACATCAACTTGCATGTAGTATGCAAAACTTTCGCGCCCACCATTTATTTGTTTTGGGCCAAAAATATGTGTGACACAAACCGTTTTATGGTTTGTTTACCTAATAATAAATGGAAACACTTTAACAACAAAGAGACTTTAGGAAATGAAGATGAGGTAACTAGAGGACCAAAGGTCAGAGGAATTGACCCTCTGACATTCCTTCCCCCCAAAGGCAAGACTTTTCCCGCCAGTGAAGAGAAAAGTCAGGAGGTCCCCCAAGGGCCCCAGACCCTCGATGCCGATGACCGGCGACTCCAAACGTTCCAAAAAACGACGCTATGCACCGTTGAGGCAATAATACCAATAAAAAATAAAACGTCCGTATCAAACGGTATCATTACAATTATGGGGCCAATGGCGCCGGATGCTACCCCCGCACGAAAAAGTTCGCCAATAAAATGCCCAGTGGGCCCGTTGACCCGAATAAAAAGGATAAAAAGTTTGAACAAATAGCGTTCGCAGCACTCGGGCTGAATTTGACAAAATAAAAAATAAAAATCGTTTGATCGGCGGCGACCCCCGTGGTGCCCGTTTTAGGTTGTGGGCCGCTCCCCACTGCCGTCGATGTATTTGGTATCGGCGGCTCCTCCATCACCGATTTTGGCCTTCGTCTCGGTCCTCTCCGGAGGGGGGTTGATAGACGTGGTGAGCCCGCAAGACTTTCCATTTTTTCGCCGCCGCTAATCCACTGGCCCCTTGGCCGGACACTGGCCCCCCCAATGACTTTGGTATTATCTGCCCTCAGGGAGAAAGGATGCCCGAAGACCGAATCCTCTGGCCCTTTGGCTGTCTAGATTTTGAACCAAAATATTTATGGTATTTGTTGTTAAAGTGAATCTGCCTTATTAAAATGTAAACTTAAACCCATAACACGGTCTGTGCCACAAAAAAGTTTTGAAATGAAAATGTATATGTTTTGGAAAAAGGATAGAGAAAAAATTTAAAAATGGTAGCGCGAAGCTGCCTACACCATGCACGATGTTAGTTGGTGACTGCTTTTGGAAAGGAAAAGAATAATCAAAATTTGCGAAAATACAAGAATTGGATAATAATTTACACAGATTCACCAAAAAAGAAATACACGGTATCTTTGTACAGATTCAAATAAAACACAAACGAGAAAATAAACAAAACAAATTGCTGAGATTAATAAGAGAGGCAATTTTAAGGCATAATGATAGTGGCACAACCGGTTTACATTTTGAAATACTGACGCTCGAAAAGAAAAATAAGTGACTTTTGGAATATCGAAAAAAATTACAGAACGAGATTGTTATTTTATGGTGACCTCACGAAGAGCGAGGTCATTTTTAACAAAAAATTTACTTCTGTCTGCGACCACTATGGTCCCGCCCAGGCTGACCAATACCGGGTTCTCTTTTCAATGGCAAGATATAATCAGGATTTCCCGTCGATGGAGGTCTTTGAGGCGGCTGTGTACCCGTCGAAGTCCCGGGAATGTCCATTCTCTCCTCGCTTTGTATGTTACGAATTGGGGGGATTATCATAGGAGGCGGCATTTGGAGGCCAGGTGGAACCAAAAATTGATGGTAATATTGTGGTTGACCCGGCTGAAATTGCATAATCGGGAATTGCGGCACTTGGAAATGCGGCGGCGGAGGTACCACCATGTTTGGCAACATTTGGCCTGAAAAAAGAGGGCGACTCAAACAATCAACTCCTACCATCGGCAATCCCGGGTAGTTCGGCGGCAAATACGGTAACTGTTGTTGCTGTGCTTGGATCATCGCGTTCGGGTCCGACATCAGTACTCCTTGTTGAGATATTTCATTGGCTCTAGGCCTATCCAGTGAAGCTGCTTGACTGGAGTAGGACACGTCCAATCTATCCTCGTGCTGGTAGTAACCCAGAGTCCCCTTTCTACTTCGTGACTTTCGGTTCTCTCTGTGTTCTTTGGATTCTCTTTTTTCCTTTTCTTTTCTTTCGTACTTTTCTTCATAGTTTTCGATTTCTTTACGCCAACTTTCTTCTTCATTCTCTCTTCGTTTCTTTTCTCTGGACATAGATTTTTCGTGGTGACTTTCATCTCGATGCCGACTTTCGTGTTTCCATTTCCTTTCTTTCTCCGGTGTTGCGGATTTCTCTCTCTTTTGCACATCGCTATCTTTTCTAGTCCACCCTTTTGATACCTTACTTGCCGCAGGCCTATTGTGGGCATGCTTAACTCGGTATCCGACTTTCTTTTTTAAACTTTTCCCAACTTCCAAAATATCGTGCACTTTCTTTCGGTCAATCACCTCCCAAAAGCGTATACGGGGATCGGTGTTGTCGGTCTCTTTTTTCCATACTTGAATATTGGTATATTTCAGCTCCGGATCTTTCTTATCTTGCAGGACTGCTTTGGCAATCGTATACGCTAATCCCGCTGCCTTAGACTGGCATGAGGCGTATATTGCGTGAAAATTACTGCCTACCAGAGCACCCCATGGGGGGGTATGGGGGGGTGTATTACCCCCGTCTTAGATTTGGAAATTCATTTACTACCCCCATAAAAACAGCTCACTATAGCAAAAAATTTTGGTAGACCTCGTCCTCTCCTCATTAGGTTATAGTAATTCGAGAAAAATTGCACAATGTGTGCTTGAGAGGAATTACTCACTGCTCTTTTTGACACATTTACTGAGCAAATGATAATGGGAAAGTATGCAACTTCTGTGCCATATAGCGATTTTTAGGAAAGGATATCAGCACATTAATATATACTACTTGTAGGAAATCATTATATATATAATTGGGAGATGAAATAATGACTTATGTTTATGTGATTTATCAAAAAATTGCCCCTTGGGAAGAAAAACATTATGTTCTTAAAATTCTTCCTCTTCATGCTCTCCTTTCCTTTTCCCCGCTTCTGCATTGGGTCTTCTGTGCGCATATGGTTACCCAAGCTGTGGCATACTTTCCTGCTATGAGTTGAGACATGTGAGGTCTGTTGATGTGGATCAGGAGTGGTACTTGGTTTCAAACTCGTAGTTCACAGTCTAATGGGATTAATAATACTAAAGCCACATTCAGCATCAGGACTTTTAATTGGAAGCACTGTTCCAAGCCTAGTCAGTGCTGGGATAAGCCCATACTGCTGAAGATGCTGGTTGAAACAATGTTTCCAAACGTATGTTGTGCCCGATTCTTGAAATGTGCAGGAATCAGTTGGCACAACAGTCTTCAAAGTGTGACTATTCTGTACGTATAATTAGTGCATTAAAGTTACAGCCGGAAAAAGGAGTTGAAGTAATGTTTTTTGAGTGTAAAAAGGATAAAAAGGATAAAGTAGGGGCAATATCCATTTTTGTGAGTTCTATGTGGGTGGTTAGAGTACTACAACCCCCCCTCCTTTGCAAAAAGTCGGGAGCAAAAAAAAAAAGGTCACGGTATATTTCAAGTACTACCCTTCAAATTTACGATTTTACCCCTACCTAAATTTTTGACCTTGGGGACCTCTGCTGCCTACTCCCTCCTGTCTCGCGTTAAATTCGCGTCGTAATTTCATCGTAACGTAGGCGTGGGCCTGATAATGAAATCCCGCGAAATTTTGAGGAATTCTCCCCAATCACGACAATTTCATAAACAAACAGGCGCAGGCCCACACGGCGGCTTCATATGCCTTCCACAGAGGTCGTGTCGTAGTCCACTGGGCTAATTGGAGTTCGAAAATATTCCACAATTTCTCGGGTAAGTTCGCTTGCAGCACGTGAAACTGCCATTGGTAGTATCATATCGTTTCTATTTCAATTCCCGCTTCGTCCTATATGCGATTTATCAAATCCGTTGTCATGAGGGCTACCTCTTCATCCAGAGTGGGAACCATGTGCACGAGGTATTTCTGAACACATGGATTCGAGAGAGATACCCTCCCGTATTGAAAATCTACGACATATTTCCCTTCTTTCAAGGCCTTATTCAGAACTTGTCTGCGTTTTCCGAGGCCTCTTCGATATTTGATCTTGTCATTTGGATTTCCCGCGGGTTGTTGGAAGTTTCCACTCTTTACTTTATCCAATTCAGCTTTATTTTCCTCCTGAGCTATCCGTTTCTCTTTTGCTTGTCTTTTACTATGCATTACTTTTGTGAACTTTTCGGGGTTCCTAATATTTTCCACATTTTGCCCACCAGCCTTAGCATATACTGGCGGAGCGGGCAAAACATTAGCTCCAGGATCCTCTTCGTCACTCCCGATTTCGGACATGACTTCAACGAACGGCTCCTCGCTAGTTCCTTCTTCTTCCGCGTTAATATTCTCTAGCTGCTTCGCCAATTCGATTGCCGCTTTTCCGTACTTCTCTTTTTCCATTATCTCTATCTTTTCCTTCATTTCCTTGATTTGCTCAGTTAGCTTTTCCAATTCGGGTTGTTTCTCGCTTTTGGATTCGACGATTTCCATTAATTTCTCCTCCTCTGCAGCACCTTTACTCCCAGTAGTGGGTGTAATGGCGATAGGAGGGTCCGCGATGATTACCACTTCAGGCTTTTCTTGTTCCATTTGGTTACCTGAAACATTCAAAATATCCATTTTAGTGGGTACAGTTTCTGTCTGTTCCTTCGAAGTTTTCTCTATAGGACCCTGGCTAGCCGGGACCACAACTTCTATTTGGGGAATCAGATCAGAGTCGTCCCATTTGGTGACTGATTTAAAAGTTGTGGAAGTGCTAGGGACCCATAGGTCCTTAGCCTCGAATATAGAAGCGGAGACATTCCAATTAATTAAATTTTGGCTGGCCGCGTGGATATTCAAAAAATGAAAAACGTTATAAAAATTACAATTCATAAAATAAATGGAATTTTCGTGCAAATTCGTTTCTATCTCTTCTATGGGCTCTTTTAAAGACCCTAGTATCCATTTTATTGGTAGTACACAAAAAATATTTTGGATCGATTTTTGCGTACGTACCTTTGGATTTCTTTCCATCATTTGTTCCATCTGCTCGGTCATTCTGTTGTTCAGTAGATCTTGGCCCATCCACTTCATAAATTCGATTCTTTCTTGCTCATTTCTCCAAACAGAGGACCACATACCTGACGTAAATCCCGGTACCCACGCTCTCCATTCTTGCACTGAATGAGGCCACAAGAAGTAAATAAGAGGATTTACGTTTTTCTCATATAGTTTTTTGACTATAGGCACAATTAATCGATTGATTTTCGGGTGGTAGTAGTCCCTCAGGTGCGATACCTGATCTCGTATAATGCTCGTAAATTGAATCACTCCATTCGGCCATTTTCCCTGCTTCATTTCGATTTCTTTGGGTTCTATCGGCCGTCCGAATTGCCGTGCGACCAAAATGTCTTCCAAATCCCAGTCATTGATAGGCCCTTCTTCTGAATCTTCTGTATCTTTCCTTTTTCTCGGCACTTTTACTTTTCTTTCCACCCACGGGTACCAACCGCGGGGTACTGGTTGTGGTTCAATATCGCTATTCGAAAAATGAGGGGGACAATAAAAGTTTCCTGACGCCTGTTCTTCCGATAATTTGTAGGAGGCGATCGCTTCTCCACGCATCATAAAATATAACGCGTTAATATTGTCCGTCATTTCTTCCACTCCATGCGCGCCCTTCCATTGTTGATCTGTGTATTTATCTTCAAATGTTTCCCGAAATCTTCGTGCTAAGTCGGCAACCAATTCGGGTTCCATTGTATCATGCGGATATAATTGGAAACAATTTTGTATATCCGTGGCAAATCCGTAACGAAGCAATCCTAAAAAACATAGAAGGGATCAGCGCGCGTCGAGCGTCGCGTATCGCAAAACTTCCATATTAAGTTTATCCGCTTCCATAAGTTGCCGAAATTCCAAGGAGCTCAATTGCCCCACGAGATTTTGAAAGCATCAGCCCACAGGAATAATACTTCCGTCATAAGAGCTTTTAAGCTCGGGGCTTCGGGGCTAATTCTGATCATTCGTGTCTTTGGTTTATCTTTCATTTCTGCCAGTACGATTTCCAAATCGCAAACGCAACAGGATAGAATGTAATCGATATTATCATGCCTCTTTCGAGCTAACTCTCTCTCCTGATCTAAATAACCGAATTTAGTCAGGACTAGGGTGATATCTTCGCGAATATGGAAACCAACGATAATATTTTCTTGACGAAAAATTGTCCCGTATATTTTGTGAAAATGCTCCTTATCCCAAAATTTCAAGTCTACTATGAAATTTTTTCCGCACATAGTAGAGATTGTTAGGAGCCTTAATGCGTCGCTGGGTTCCAAACCCAGTGTTTTCGATTTTCTTCCGCTTTCTGTATCCAATGCAATAACTACGCGTTCTCTGAATTTGGATTGATTTACTGCATTGTTAAATGCTTTTATATTTTCGGGCGCAAGAAACATGGGTTCTTCGATGGCCGTGTGTGGCCCACCAAACAACGATGTAAAATAATTGAAAATATCTGTCGACCGCACCAATCTCCGAACATTATAATCTTAAAATTTTCACACAATTTTTTACCTACTCTTTTTTGATAATAATTTCGAAACAAAAATGACTCAAATGCTCAAGAATAGATTTGGACATAGGGGAGTTGATCAGGCTCTCAAACACCCAAAATCCTTGGCATATAAATTGCCACGCGGTCAATTTAGAGTCCCGTTTCGAATAAAGTTTTTACTACATATTTTACCTTTTTAAAACTTACTACTAATTTGGAAATTGGTGTTATCTCGGCTGTCTTGTGGCTGCCCGAAACTATTATCCACTTCGACGATACTGGACGTAGCCATAGCCCCTTCGAATTTGAATTCCACGAATTCTCCAATCGACGAAAATAATCAATATACTAATATTTTGCAAATTAAATCTAAAAAACAGCTCCATAACACCTCGAATTTATGGGATTTAACTCTAGGAGGATTTTCTCGGGACTTATAAACATTTTGATTTTTTCACGCCAAGCGCATGAAAAAATATAATTTTACCCATTAGATAAATTTTTCCGGCATCGTAATTTTTGATAAATGCCTAAAACTGCCATAAAATTGCCAAAAATAAGTCTGAACGATTAAAAAATTTAAAGGGAAAAAGGGAAAAAATGGGAGAAAATACAATACATAGAACATTAAAAAGACACATAAAACAAAATTCGAACACAACGCACAAATAAAACGATAAAAATAAATTATGAGCTACAGTTAAAATCGGGTGTCCGCGTAACAAAAGGTATTACGCAATTAATGGAAACTATCTGTACTCGCGAATCTGGTTTCCCAGTGCGGTGTATTTTTATGACATTTTTGTCTAAATTTAGCGTTTTTATCACTTCATAGGGGCCGTCATTGGTTGTGTCGGCTTTCCCTTTTATGATTCCTTTTTGGTAGAGCACAAGTTCACCAATTTGGAATGTTTTCTCGCGAGCCTTCTTGTCGTACTGTAATTTTTGTTTGGTTGCCGCTTTTTTGTGATTTTCGTTTATAAATTTATACGTGTTAAGGAGATGTTCCGTTAACATGTATTTATAGGTATCGTAATTATTTTGCACAATTATTGGTCTCCTAATATCGTTGTCTAACTGAAATCTCGCCTCATGACCGTACAACAAACTATGAGGGGAGCTTTTTGTGGTTTTATGGGGCGTAATCCGATAAGCAAATAAAATTTGCTCCAGATAATGAGGCCAATCATCTGGGCCGGTTATCGCCACCCTCCTAATTTGTTCAGTTAGGGTTCGATTAAATCTTTCCACCATACCATTGCATTGCGGGTGGTATGGTGTCGTATTTATCTTCTTTATTTTCAAAAGATCGCAAACGTCCCGCATTTATTGAGACATATATGCTGAGCCCTGGTCACTCAGCAAATGTTTCGGCATCCCGTGGGTATAAATAACTTTCTCCATAAATGCTTTGACTATAGTGTCGGCTTTCTGGTCCAGGATACATTTGGCTTCAACCCATTTCGCAAAATAATCCATAAATACAATGACATATGGTCTTTTTTCCCGTAGAGGCGAAATGCTGACCACATCAGTAGCTACTATTTCCCAAGGGTAAGAAACGGGTATGGGATTAAGTGGTTGAATCGGGTTTGATATGGGGCGACATAATTGACATACGAGGCAGGATTTTATCCACTTGATAATATCATCCTCCATATTCGACCACCAAAATTTATTTCCGATTGGGGCGATAATTCTGTCTATTCCTTGATGTCCCATTAGGGTATCGCCGTGATATTGATGTAAAACGAGGTGTCTAAGCTTCGAGGGGATTACTAATTGATTTTTTCCGTGGATATTTTCTAGGTATAATACTGCGTTTTCTAAGTGAAAACTGTTGAAGTATTTTTTGGAACTATTTTCGCCAATATTCCGAAAAATATCCACCAATTTCGAGTCTGGTCGCTGTTGTGTCTTAATCAATTCCAGAGAAAATAATTGGGACTCCTCCTTATAAACGAAAATAATTGGAATCCTACTTATAAACGAAACGAATAAAGGGATAAAATTGCGTAGCAATGAGTTGATAGCAAAATCCAAGACGAAATTCGTGGGGCCAGAATTCGACGAGAAAATACATCAACTTCAGACAGAACCTCAAATTCAACAGCAGAGTGAACCAGAATTCATCAAAATCGTGACGCAACTAGTGAAAGAATTGAGTATCAATCGAGAAGGGCAACAGCAACTTATGAATGTCTTACTCAAACATAGGCATGCATTCAGTATGAAAAATGACCCTTTGACGATGACCCACGAGGCACAGCATAGAATCGATACAGGAGACGCATTACCCGTTCAAAAGCACTATTGGAGAGCCCCCATCATGCAAAGAGATATTATTCGTGAACATGTAAAAGATATGATGGAAAAAGGTGTCATTGAGCCCTCTAGAAGCCCTTGGGCTGCACCATTGTTTTTAGTGGGCAAGAAAGATGGTACTTGGAGACCAGTAGTCGATTATAGGGGAATCAATCAAGTAACGAAGGACGATAAATTTCCCATACCACAAATTGACGACTATTTAGATGCGTTAGGAGGTGCACAATATTTTTCGACTTTGGATTTAAAGTCTGGGTACTGGCAGGTGCCAATGCATTCAGAATCAAAAGAAAAGACAGCATTTATATGCCAAGACGGTCTTTTCCAGTTCAAAGTAATGCAATTTGGTTTAAAAAATGCTCCCGCAGAATTCCAGCGTCTCATGGAGCGAATTCTGTATCCATATGTATGGAAAATATGTTTAGTATATATCGACGACGTTATAATTTTTTCCAAAACCGTCGAGGAGCATTTAGAAAATATAGAGACTATTTTTGGATGTCTGACAAATGCGAACCTTACATTGAAACCTGACAAATGTTCCTTTATGCCAGCCAGCGTAAAATTTTTAGGCCACATATTGGATAAAAATGGAATGTCAGTTGATCCCCAGAAAATAGAAGCGGTTAAAAATTTTGAAGTACCCAAATCCATCAAGCAGCTACAAAAATTTTTGGGATTAGTACAATGGTCCAAATGGTTCATACATAACTTAGCTTTCATCGCCCAGCCTTTATTTAAAGCCCTCGTAAAAAAGAATAGGAAGGAGAAGTTCGAACTTTCAGAAGAACAGTTAATGGCGTTTAAGGGTGTAAAAAACGCCCTAATGACGGCACCCTTCCTGCAGTACCCAATATTTGATGGATCGGCGAAATTTGTGATTCAAACTGATGCATCGGGGACGGCGATAGGTGCAATTTTGTACCAGGAAACACAGAATGATCGCTGGACAATAGCCTATTCGAGTAGAGTTCTAAACGATGCCGAAACAAGATATTCCACAACGGAGAGAGAGTGTTTAGCCGTGGTCTATGGGTTCAAGCAATACCGACATTACGTTATGGGGTTTAGGGTCACAATCAGAACAGATCATAAACCACTTACGTGGCTCTCAGCGGAAAAACAACAAAATCAAAGGTTATTGAAATGGGCTTTATATCTTGGACAGTTCAATTACACATTCGAATATGTAGCCGGACGCGAAAATGACATAATTGACATACGAGGCAGGATTTTATCCACTTGATAATATCATCCTCCATATTCGACCACCAAAATTTATTTCCGATTGCGGCAATAATTCTGTCTATTCCTTGATGTCCCATTAGGGTATCGCCAGTACTCTGCGTTGATACCACTGCT
>CAWUHX010000371.1:0-142500 GCA_963922205.1 Romanomermis culicivorax
TGGTAGATGATATATCCAAATTGTACTCTGTAATTCTAATGAATTACAGAGGCGTAAAATGATAAAATATAAAACAAACATGAACATGAATGAATGGGGCCAGGTTCCACTTATATACAGCAAAGAAGGAAGTGTGCAGGCTCCTCTCAGAGTAGATATGGAGAAACGACACAGGTGTAGGGCATTGTTCACATAGATCTGCAGAGAAAGAGCCTGTACAAGCATACCAAAATAGAGGTGGAAGGGGAGTACCCATGAACCATATACTGCGTGTGATATGCATGTGGAAAAGAATGAATAACAGTCACATGTGTTAAAAACATTTTTCACGTGAGGATCCTTGTTGGCATGTGATATAGGTGCTACAGTAAGCCAATGATTTTATTTACACAAATTTGTTATACAAAAACACTTCAGGTCATCCCTTTGAATTTGAGTTCAGCAGGTGCAGCTTCACACTCTGAAACCACTGCATGATGCAGGATGAGTTCTCTAGTCCTATAATCAAATACTCCTGCATGCAGTGAGTAAAGAAATTGTGAGAGAACTGAAAAAAAGCAGCAGAACTTCATGTGGAATGGATCAAAACCGAAAATAAAATCCACGGTAATGATTCAGAGCTATGAAAATGGTGATATAAAGATGTCAGATGCGCAAATTTCAGTCACAGCTCTCAAATCAAAATGGATCAAGAAGCTAGTGAATCATCCTGGTAAGTGGAGTAGGTTAGAAACATGTGAGTTGGCAATGGTGGGAGGATTAGCAGAACTGACTCAGTAGAATTTCTCCACAAGCAAATTGAAAATATACTTGTCACCCTTCTACACAGAAGTACTTGACACTCTTCAATACATTCCCATTAGCAATACACTCGAGATTACTTCACCTGCTGAAGTAATTCTACAAAGAATGAATAACAACAGATATGTGTTAATAGACAAGAAATCTATCTTCTTATGGGATATACAAGAAACGAAATTTAACTATTTATATTATTGGTTGGAAGATGGATGGTCCATCAAAAGCTATGAGGAATTGAAGAATGAAGAAGTCAAAATGAGCTAGGTGGATTATGCTAGAGTAACTTTTGCCATACCTAAACAATGGAAACAGTTTCCAATGATTCCCTGTGCTTAACTATTGTTTTTGGGACACGTTTTTTACTCTTATAGGTACGATTTTTCACAAAACATGTGCAAAATCTCACCCCCAAAAAAGGGAAAAAAGTGTCCCAAAAGGAATGATTAAGGATAGGGAATCATTGAAAAACGTGTCCCGAGTATTTAAAAAAGAGTCCCAAGCAAGAATTTGCTTTGTAAAAATGGGTAAAACTGTTGGATCATTAGACAGTAAGACACGTGGACGTTACATTAGCTTTTACCCTAGGATCGTTACAATCTAACAATCTAATGGGTTTATTAAGTAGATCATTAGGTCCTATGCTGGGGAACTTTACTTGTTATAAAAAATTGAAGCATTGACTTGTCAAGAATGAGCAAAACAAACCAACCACTTGACAAAGCATAAAACTATTGAAATGAATTATTGTAGACTAGATGATCAATAATTGACACACTGTGAATCATAAAAGTGAAAAGGGAGTACTATTTTAGTTTTTTAAAATTTTCTGCTAAACCATTTGTCACGAGAGACTGAAAATTTGTGAGCTTATTCAATCAACCTTTAACAATTTTTTGAATGAAAAATTTTACTGTGAAAGCTTTGTGTACTCAATTTTGACAACATGGTTGATTTTTTTCTTTTTCAATTTAGAAGCATTTTATGAAAAACAACCAATATGTTGTGGATGGTGGTGCATTTTCTGATGAATTTGACTTTTTGGTTTGTAAATGGCTAACAGCAGGTTCCTTCTTCTAAACCTTCCTTATGCCATGTAACCTGCTGCATTCATATGTTACTGCAGTCTTGAATGCCTATTGCATATTCATGTTTATCGATTTCAGGAAAGCATACTGTAGTAGCTGTATTGCATCGGATTTTCCTACAGGTACAGTAAGAAAGGCATTGTTCACTGGAATCCCATAAATTTACATCAATATTTTAAAGCAAAAATCTAATTCTATGGAAATACATCTAAACTGCCATGGTTGGTGCCTGGCCCCATTCATTCATGTTCATGTTTGTTTTATATTTTATCATTTTACGCCTCTGTAATTCATTAGAATTACAGAGTACAATTTGGATATATCATCTACCATGCAACTCCACTCATCTCGGTGAAAGTGACTACGATTTTACATTTGGGGGGGGGGTCTCCTCCTCTGCATGAGCTCCTCTCATGTGAACCAACCCTCTCATTTTCCACTCTCCTCAGAGTGATCTCTGTCCACTGAATCACTCCTCTTATCATCACAGTTCCTCAGAACGATCTCTTTCTCTAGAAATCACTCCATTGGAACCATCATTTCCCGGAGTGCTTCCATTCCCTAGCATTCACATTTTACCTTCCCCCTTTCTCAGGTCTCACCCCAGAACGATCTCATTTGCTTGATATCATTCCTATGGGACAACCCATTGGCTCCCCATGTGTCCCCTCAGGAATCATGAGCCATGAAATCTATTTCCTAGACTCCTTCATCCACAGGCAGTCACTCTTCAGTGATAGGCTCTCCACACAATTTAGGGTCACTCTTGTCAGCAGGCCAACTGGGATAGTTAACCCCTACCTACAGTACCCAGAGGACCACATCTCCTGTGGCCAATCTTTATTCTTCAGCCACTTTACCATTCCACCTACTCCCTCCATATGTGTGACAACTAAAATTCCTTGTAGATGCAGTCAATTAAATGTGTAAAGCTGCATGCTGAATGCAAATTCTAACTTAATTAAACAAGAAAATATGATGATGTTGCAAAGTGATGCAACATGTGTGAATAACCAAATATCTGGTTGATCTAGAGCAACTTGCGTGAATAAAATCTATTGTGATAGCTAAAAACCTAACTAAGCTCAAAGTGTAAAGCTGTACACCAATCGTAAATTCCGTTATTGGTGTAAAGCTCAAGTTTACTGTAGTAACCAACTTTTTCCAAGAATTTAGTAATTAATTTTTTGATAGTATTTTAAAAATTTATCATCAAGTAGAATAGCAAAATTATATCTTATAGATTTTTATCCATCGTCTAGTAGTGAGAACTCAGAACTCGCATAGTGATGGTTCAAGTTCAACTTCCACCGCAGACAATTTTTTTCTGAGGTAGGTTCATCATTGATTGTTTTCTTACAATCCCCATGAATGTAGGAAGCTGAGTATAATCAAAAATAGCCACAATGTGGATGTGAAACAACAAAATATATCCATGTCAACTTTTTTCTAGCAGCAAAAAAATATGATTAAGAATACATTAGCAAAAAAGGACAAAAAAGATGTCCGACAAGTATTGATTTTTGGAGAAGGCAGTCACAAGACATACAATGGCAGACTGAAAAGACCATGCACTCTGGTTAATTTCATGATATAAAAAAGTGCAGTAGTGGCCCAACTACAGTTTGACCATGCATTATGTGGATGCAAGTGAGTGAACATTTTATTTGAGCATCTTTTCACACTAATATGCTAGTTTCAATTTTGTTATGTTAAAACTTAATAGTCACCCAACTACAGTATGACCCCATATGAACTATGTTCCATAGTATATAGATTCCTCATAATTTTTGTGCATAACACCATTATGACTGTCAGGGCCTGTATGACCATTCAGGCAGAATTGGGCCTCCAATTAGCTTTTTTCTATGAATTCACACAGGCATCCCTCCCATATTGGGGCTCAAGGGGTGCAATGATTGGAAGACATCCTAGGCCAATATTTGAAGTCATTTTACACACCCTAATTTTAAAAATTTCTGAAAATTGTAATACGATATTGTCTGGTAATATGTTGTGATTGATGGGTCAGCTGTTTACTGTATAGCTGGTCTGCAATAATGTTTATAAAAATTCATTCTGATAGTTTTGTGCTTTGCTGGATGGTTCGTGTGTCATGGGGGTGCTTGGGAATTTCAACACATGGTAAGTCTTATGCCACTAGAAATTTTCGAGGCTGAATTTTCTTGTAAAATTTTCCAAATTTTGTGAACATTGTATATTTTTGTAAAAATAGTAAATTTTAGTAATAAATGTAAATTTTTGTGAAAATTCTAGAAGACAACTAAACCCATAAAACCATTATGTTCCCAGGGTTCAAGAGTTCTAGGGTTAATTATTTTATGCACAAAGATTTGTAGAATTGTATGTAAGTTTGTAAAAGTTTTTAAAAATGAGTAGATGCATAAAACCATTAGGTTTCAACAGATAAAGGTTCTTATAGTTCAGGGGTTATTTGTGAAATTTTGAGAAAAACAAGTTTTACATACAACAAATTTGCTTAGGACTCATTTTTAAGCACTCGGAAACGCGTTTCCAATGATTCCCTGTGCTTAACTATTGTTTTTGGGACACGTTTTTTACCCTTATAGGTACGATTTTTCACAAAACATGTGCAAAATCTCACCCCCAAAAAAGTGAAAAACATGTCCCAAAAGCAATGATTCAGGATAGGGAATCATTGAAAAACGTGTCCTGAGTATTTGAAAAAGAGTCCCAAGCAAGAATTTGCTTTGTAAAAATGAGTAAAACTGTTGGATCATTAGACTGTAAGACACGTGGACGTTACATTAGCTTTTACGCTAGGATCGTTACAATCTAACAATCTAAGGGGTTTATTAAGTAGATCATTAGGTCCTATGCTGGGGAACTTTACTTGTTATAAAAAATTGAAGCATTGACTTGTCAAGAATGAGCAAAACAAACCAACCACTCGACAAAGCATAAAACTATTGAAATGAATTATTGTAGACTAGATGATCAATAATTGACACACTGTGAATCATAAAAGTGAAAAGGGAGTACTATTTTAGTTTTTTAAAATTTTCTGCTAAACCATTCGTCACGAGAGACTGAAAATTTGTGAGCTTATTCAATCAACCTTTAACAATTTTTTGAATGAAAAATTTTACTGTGAAAGCTTTGTGTACTCAATTTTGACAACATGGTTGATTTTTTTCTTTTTCAATTTAGAAGCATTTTATGAAAAACAACCAATATGTTGTGGATGGTGGTGCATTTTCTGATGAATTTGACTTTTTGGTTTGTAAATGGCTAACAGCAGGTTCCTTCTTCTAAACCTTCCTTATGCCATGTAACCTGCTGCATTCATATGTTACTGCAGTCTTGAATGCCTATTGCATATTCATGTTTATCGATTTCAGGAAAGCATACTGTAGTAGCTGTATTGCATCGGATTTTCCTACAGGTACAGTAAGAAAGGCATTGTTCACTGGAATCCCATAAATTTACATCAATATTTTAAAGCAAAAATCTAATTCTATGGAAATACATCTAAACTGCCATGGTTGGTGTAGTAAACTGATAACATATAGTCTGTTTTTTATAAAATGCTTCCAAATAGAAAAGTATGACAAATCAGTATGGTCGTCAAAATCACTTACATAAAGCTCTTGCTGTAATATTTTTCACTCCAAAATATGTTAGACGTTAGTTCAGTATGCCTGCAAATTTCTATTGCTCTATTATATATTGTTTATTGGATAATTGTAAAAATCTGAAATACTACTTGCTTTACACATACATAATTTGGAGGCATTAGTAGTAAGGCTGGTCGGTATAGGGGGAACGGTCAAGCATAGTCCTATCTTTTGTGAACCCCCTATAATTTGTCTTTTTTGCCCAATTTATAGGGGGTATGGTAAACATATCTGGTCGATTTTTGGCCGATTTATAGGGGGTATGGTAAACATATACGGTCGATTTTTTGGCTGATTTATAGGGGGTATGGTTAAGCATATAGGTTCTGGAGTTACCATAATTGTAAAATTAAGGAAATTTCTGGATTATGGTAATAGTCGTGTTACTGTAGGTGGAAAAGGAAAATCGATGATGAACGGAAAATGGAAAATAAAAATATACGTGGAACAAAAAATGGACATACAGTATGCATGTACTGCACAAAAAGCAAGGCAAAAAATCGATCTGGAAAAAACTGGAAATACAGTGCCCGTGTAGTGCACAAAGGTAGAAAGGTAAGGTAAAAAACACCCAAAATCGACCTGGAAAAAGTGGACATAGGGTGCATATAGTGTACAAAGGAAAAAAGGTAAGGTAACAAAACCAAAATCCTTTGGAAAATTAATTTGGGAAAAGTAAGCAAGGGAAAAGAGCACACCTAGTTGGCATAGAGAAAGAACATGCAGAAAAGATTATACATAGTTCTGAAAGAAATGGTGTAGTGAACAAAGGAGAAAGAGCATGCCTAGTGGAAATAAAGAGATGACCTACAGGAAAAAATGTTATTGATCTAAGAAGAGAACATTAGACGGCAGTAAAGAAAGCACCTGTACTTGATAAAGGAAAAACGCTCTTGAATGACTTTTCAAAAATCTAATGTGTTGTTTGCTTATACTACAAAATAATCTCATCTAACCATGACCCCCAACTACTGTAAGCTGTCCGGAAAAAAGAAAAAGACCTAGGAAGGTAATGTATGAAAAACAAAAATCGATCTAAAGAGAACATGTAGTGGACAAAGAAAAAAGAGCATATATAGTGGACAAAATAAAAAGAGGCCCATAAAATTATTGTCATTTCATGGAGAACATGTACTGGCCAGTATCAAAAATAATGAGTAATGGGACAAAGGGAAAAGAGCATGCCTAGTGGAAAAAAAGAGAAGACCTACAGGAAAAATGTTATTGATCTAAAAAGAGAACATTTTGTCAAAAGCGAAAAGAGCACCTGTACTTGATGAAGGAAAAACACTACTGAATGACTTTTCAAAAATCTAACCTGTATTTTGCTTATATTACAAAATGATCTTATTTAACCCAGGACCGTGGACTACTGTAAGCTGCCCAGAAGAAAGAAAAAGACCTGAGAAGGTAATGTATGAAAAACAAAAATGGATCTGAAGAGAACATGTGGTGGATAAAGAAAAAAGAGCATATGTAGTACAAAAAGAAAACGATGCATGTTTAATGTTTCATGGAAGTTAATCTCACTGTACTTTGTTTTGTCCAACTATTGGTGTTTCACTGTAATGAAATTTTGGTAATTATAAATAGCATCTCAATAAAATAAAATCAATTTGAAAAAGTGTCCAAGTAAAAAAGTGGTTGGTTTTTCTTGCAAGATGTCAGATCTTGATGAGTTTTATATACGGCAACATCCATTTAACTACGTAGTTTCTGCTCCAACAAAATCAGGAAAAACACAATTTGTTGACAAACTAGTAATTTTTGCTAAAGAAATGATTCACCCTGCTCCTGTGAAAATTTATAGGTTTTATTCGAATGGCAAGAAGCTTAGGATGAATTAGTTCAAAAATGCTGTTACGTAGAATTCATTCAAGGTTCACCTGACTTAGACGAACTTCAAAAAAATAAAGACACACCTAAACTACTAATTATGGATGATGTGGTGCAAGAGATGAAGAATGATCAACATTTAACTCAACTTTTTACTAAAGGATCACATCACTGGAATCTATCAATTATACATATAGTTCAAAATGCCTTTTTTGATGGAATGCGTACAAGTAGAATAAATGCTCAATATTTGATTTTTTCTAAAATTCTAGCGATAAATTACAAGTTTGCACACTGGCTCGACAGATTTTCGCAGCTACTTCAAATCATTTTATAGAAGCATATGAGGATGCTACTATATGGCTATTTATTAATAGATCTTACACAGACATGTCCTGAAAAATATCGACTTAGATCTAATATATTTCCTAACCATAATCATATGACTTTATAAACACCTAAATCACTTGTCGTTTCTACAGAAAACTTTTTACAAGTTGGTCAGATTTTATTATTTATCGATATGTTATACAGTAAATACACTTTTCTTAATAGCCTTACTGTAATTCTTTTTATATCTGTTTTTTTTGTATGGTTACAATATCCTTTTCAAAATTTATGAAATGGAGAAACTGTAAATGTTATGGATTTTATGATACCAAATACAAAAAATGGTACACATCGGGAATTATTATGGGAAAATTATAAATTGCATATAACACCCTTACTACATTTTGTAGAAAAAATTTCACAATGTTCTCAGAATGATGGTCAATTTATGCAATTACAAGCTTGTTTCAAAATATATATTTTCAATCCTACTGTATTTTCTTGCCGTAGCCATA
Source organism: Romanomermis culicivorax (assembly GCA_963922205.1). Taxonomy (NCBI): domain Eukaryota; kingdom Metazoa; phylum Nematoda; class Enoplea; order Mermithida; family Mermithidae; genus Romanomermis; species Romanomermis culicivorax. Next base: position 8,227 of record CAWUHX010000371.1, read on the forward strand.
CCAGTGAATTTCAAAACTTGTACATGAAGGGAACTAGATTATGATATAGGGGTACTCTAGATTTATTACATAGTCAGAAAAAAATATTTGACAGTACATCAGTTTAGTCAAAATATTCGAAGAGGTTGGTCGTTTTTCTATAATTTGTTTTTTTGTTTGTTTTGAGTTAATTACAATGTCCGCCGCATTTGAAGTTTTTGTCAGAATGGTGCAAAGTAAAGTAAAAGGCAAAAAATTTCATATCTATTTATTCACCTAGTTATTAAACTATAATATTATTTTTATTTGAGGTAAAATACTAACCAACAAACAAAAACGCCAGATGGCTGATTTGTTTTGGACTCGTTTCTCACCTGAAGCCAAGATTTTTCACAAAGACATAGCTAAGGCATGCAATCATTTAAGTCCTGAAGTTCATTTACCTATGGGACCTAAAAAAGTTACACAATTTTGGTATTCTGCTAAATTATTACTAATAGAATTGGATATGATCGAACCTCGCTCTATTTTTGTAGAACATCTTTTTTTAAAGCTAGATACAACACATAAACTGTTTTTTATGAATATGAATAATTTTTGTGCTTTTTCTAGACGCGAAGAGTTGAATATTATTATACAAAATGAAGCTTCATTACTATCTTAATGTAATACATTAACTGTTTCAATGTTCATTTAACATTTGTTCATTATTGTAATATTTTTATGTACTGTACAGTCTGTTTTGTATGGCTTCTAGATTAAAGAAATATATTCACAAGCTCAATGTGTTGAAAAATTTAAATTTGTTCAAAGACATGTTTTTCTTCAACATTCTTCCCTTGATTTGATCTGTTGTATATGCGAAATTTGTTTGAACATATCGAATGGTAATATCCCTATTAATCGAAAGTTAAAAAAGAAATTGGCAAAGCATAAATTATTGCTTAGAGCTTTAGCTACAAGACACAAAAAAAACAAGAAGAAAGACTTACATAATAAACGTACAAGAATAGTTCAAGGTGGTGGAGCATTTTTACCTCTAGTACTACCGGCTTTATTATCTACACTAGCAGCTTTTGTTACAGAGAAATTATTATAGAATGAAATTTGCTAGTAAATTTGCTCTTATCCCTCATGGGGTTCTGAATAAGTAGAATAACTCTCAGGCTTCTTCTTCGTCAAGTGCAAATGAAAAGACGAGTATAGCTAGACAAGTTGATATGTATTGTAACGAATTAGAGCCCATTATGAAGGATAATACACTAACACCCGAAGAACAATACAAAATATTCTCAATTATTGTCACAATATTTAACTTTTGAACACGAAAACGCCCAACCTGCTACCATAATTTTAAAAGAAAATACTAATGATGAAAGTGATAGCATTAATTTAAAGGTTGAGGAAAAAGATTGGTTGAATGATGAGAAATTACTCAGTGGAATTCCTAAACAATTTAAACCTTCTGCATCATTATTATTGGAACATGTGCGACGTAACCCTAGTATACATGTTAATAAGCAAGGAGAAATATTAATTGATGGGAAATTAATTGGAGGTTCCCATATTAGTGATTTATTACATGATTTGTCACATAAACGTTCAAAAATTATGCAACGGCTTGGAGTAGGCGAATTTGCTAATGCTTTGAGAAAACATAATGTACCCTTAGAGGCTATAGGAAATCCTTGGCGCAGAATGTTATTCACTCTACCTCATAAACTCTCCTACCAAACGGCTGCTGAAGAATCAGATAATCAGGCTAACGGTAGTCTCAAACAGTTGAATAAATCCCTCCTGAAAGGTGTTGGTGTATTTTCAAGAGACGAAGAAGATATCAAAGACAATACAATCTTGAGTAAAGGAAACTCGACAGAAAAGAAGATATGGAGAAAACCTAGAACACTTAGACGATATACCCCTTTATACTAGAACAATGGATAGACTACTTTCAAAATTGTACAAAAATTTACACAGAAATCCTACAGCTTTTTCTAGCATTGAAAAATTATATGTTGAAGCTAGAAAACACAATAAAACAATTACATGTAAAATGTTGAAGATTGGCTCTCAAAACAAGATAGTTATACATTACATAAGCAAGTCAACAAAGAGTTTTCACATAACCCTATTTATGTTACAGCTATGGATCAACAATGGGAAATTGATTTGGCAGATATGTCTTCTTAAGCAGATTTTAAGGATGGATATAAATTTATGTATACATGTATAGATGTATTAAGTAAATACGCATGGGTTGAACCATTGAAATCAAAACATGCAAAGAATGTATGTGATGCTTTTCAAAATATTTTGAAAAGAGGTTGAATCCCTTGGAGAGTGCGCAGTGATAAAGGAAAAGAATTTGTCAACCAAGATTCCCAAAAAATATTAAAACTAAATGATATACAATTTTTTACTTCCCAGAATGAAGACATAAAATGTTCAATAGTAGAATGGTTTAATAGAACCTTAAAAACTAAATTGTTTAGATATTTTACAGAGTTTACCACTTATAAATGGATCGATATTCTATCAACATTAGTTTCAAACTATAATCATTCTATTCATAGATCAATTGGTAAAAAACCAGTAGAGATGTATCGGGTCCAAATTTTACGAAAATCACGTCTGGGTCCGGGTCTGGGTCTAGCAAAATAGTCGGGTAATTTCCGGTCCTATTTTGGATCTGGGTCCGTAATATTTTTACGCATGCTGCGCTATTTTGTGGTTTCTATACATTTTAAATCTAAGTCAGTCTCATAGTGATCTAAACAATAAATTTATATTTGTTACTTTTCATATTATAGTAAATATTTGATGTGTCATTACATTCTTCAATGTGAGTATTTGATTCATTGTTTTTTTTTAGCATTTTACAAGCCATGGCTTGTTGGAATGACAAAATGGCTTGTAGAATTTTAGTCCAACAAGCCAAAATGGCTTGTCAGAATTTTTTGAGTCCTGTGTTTGATCATATCGGATACAGAAAAGATGCATTTTGGTGCATTTTAGAAGGTCATAATCACAAAATTTTCCGGCCCTTCGCGTCAGCTATAACTAAAATAAGCATTATAATTTATTTCGTAGCTCAGGGGCCACTTCTAACATGTCTACCTTCAATTATCATTTAATCTTCAATGGTTTTAATCATCTCAAATGTATTATCTCATGTTTTAGTTGGTAATCTTCTCTATTTCATCTTGATATTTAATGAAGATTCACATTTTTCCCTTGACACAGTTTTGAGAAAGATCAATACGTCAAGTCTGTAAACTTTTTGAAGTGATTATTCCTTTCTTAACGTAAAATCAATCCAAAAGCTTCATGGAAGTAGTTTTCGGAAATTTCTCCTCTTCTTACTCACATATTTTTAGCCAAGTTTTATTTAACCCACGACCATGGACTACCGTAAGAAAGAAAAAGACCTGAGAAGGAATGAAAACCTAATACTGATTACGCAGACAGAATAACACTGTTGTGAAGGATCTGCCAGTTGTTCAGCAAGTACCTCATTATCCAGATCAAGAGGATCTGGGTGAGGAGGACTGTCGGTAGCCCCAATGGCCTTGTTGGGGCGTATGGGCTGCTGATATTGGTTCCTCATCCCATTAGGAGGGTGATAAGCATTCCTCTGATGATACACATTCGATCCCTGGGAAGAATAACCTGTATATTGCTATTCATTCGCATCCATATTTGCCGTATTGCACTGCCCACAGGCAGTTGATCGATGCACTCACACTTGATGACAATGAGGGCATGGCCTATCACATCTGTCCGTGAGGTGGGCATGCGTACGACAAAAATAACAGCAACCACCGTTAGCAGCATTGTTAGAGGGGGCTGCATCAGCGGGACCCTGGGCCCAACAATCAGCATCACTATGTGTACACAGTCCATGGAAGGAGCATGTTTGAAAGTGTGCTCCTGATGAGCATTGCCCAACAGACTGATTTGGTGTTGACAGCTGTGGAGGCAGCATCTGCTGGATTTGGGCTGTTGCATGTTGCTGGGCCCTAAGCTTTGCTACATGGGCGGTTAGCCTGGCCATTTCCTGTTTTAAGTGGTGGACCTCATCCGCAGAGGAAGACGAGGTTTGAGCCTTGCTCTGACGACCATTGGCGCTTCTATTTCGCATATCTGGATTATATGTCGCAGGTTTAGGTTCTGAAGAGAAAACCGCATTAGATGGTGCAGTGTACCAAATCTCATCCTGGAAGATCTGGGATTCTGTGTAACAGGCTGCCTTGAGAGTCTCTTCAAGAGTGGTAAACTCCATAAACTTGATACTATCTCGGAGGACTGGTTTCAATCCCTACAGAAAGATAGGTTTGATGATAGAATCTCTGACATCCATGGCGAGATATGGATATGCTACCCTGGACAATCTCTTGAGGTGCTCAAGGTAGACTATTGCAGACTCAGTCGGCTTCTGCGGGCGATCTTGGATCAGCTGCTGATGCAGATCAGAGTCACGCCCTACCGGAAAGTCTTTCCATAGAAAAGCCAAAAACTCTTCATAGTAGGTAGGTTGTGGAGCGCCACTGCTAAAGTCCCAATAGGAGGCAAGAGCAGGACCCGTAAGGCATGACTCCAGAAAGGCGATTTTATATGCATGATCCGCTTCACTTACACTCTGGAGTGTAAAGAAATGAGTAAGATGTGACATAAAATCGGTGATGGACTCACCAAAAGCACCCGAAAAGGTTGGAGGGGCCATAAAGCTGGACACAGGAGGGTGCCTCGGACCATTTATCACCTCTAACTTTTGGTTGAGGGGTCCAAGAGCATTTTAAAATGCTGCTTGGACTTTATTCTCGATCTGTGAAGGGAGGTCAGTTTCTGACTTCATGTCTGAGGATTCGTCCTCCAGTAAGCTGGTTAGAACAGACGTTTTTGCCCATGAAGCAATTATGTCAAATTGAATAGAGAGGGGCTCACTGGTCTGTACAGGCTGGGTACGCAGACGGCAGGAATGATGAGGTGTCTCTATTGTAGAAAGTGAAAGTAACTACTACTTTTTTGAATTTGCGGCAAAAGAGCCTGTGAATTCGAATGACGCTTACGTGACATTGTTTGTGACATGAACTTGATTCAGCTTAAGACTAGTGACTATGAAATGGAGCTAGAATGGGAACAAGGTTGTAGAACGCTAGACCCAACAAAGTACATCAGGGTGACACAGAAGGGAATATATCTAGTCACCCATGATGGGTATAGGCATGGCCATGGGGAATTGATCCTGACTGAAAGGATGTAGAGTTGGGGCCTGGGCCTGGCAATTCGAATAGCAGAAGAGAGAGAGAGAGAGAGATAAGAGAGAGAGAGAAGGCAGTTTCCCTGCTGAAAATGAGGAGACCGATAAACCTGCTCAGAATGGATTTTTCCTGGAGATTCGACCATTGGTACTAGTCTACAAACCTTGGGGCGAGGCAGACTTGTGGCCAACAAGATCCTACTAACCAGGAGTAGCGCATGAAGTGGCTTAAGGTGAAAAGGATGTGGACAACTGAATGTGAACTTAAAAGGAAGCAATAAATAGGGACAAAACTAATTTACAAACCCAGTTATGCAAAGGGGTAGCACAGTTACACAACGGGCCTCACTCGCCAGGAGCGATTGCGATCTCTGTATAGTGTGATGGACTATACAGGAAGTTCCATGCCCAATGACATTCACTAATAAATTACAGCCCTGTTCAAAATGGGAACCCGCATTCCGAACAGAATGGACACTCTTCAGGAGTATTACATACAGCTGTTGGCTGGGTTGCTGATCACTGAGATGCAATGAGGCTCCCAGGTCACACAATGGAAGAGAGAGAGAGAGCACGGGTACCAAGGGTGCTATGCTGACACACTCAGTCAGTTAAGATGAAGTTACTCTGAATGTTTTGAGGGTGCACCCGAAAACACCTAAGGGATCACGGGTACAAGGTGTCCCGGGGTGAATTATTGAGTGTAAATAACTGAAGCCAACCCAGGTATGCATTGAGGCGTACTCAACACTTTTGCTGAGGCTGACTCAACCGTGCCTATGATAGTACATGACTAACAGGGGTGGACCATGGAGGGGGACTCTGGGTCAATGGCCACTCTAGCCTATGCATTGTTGAGCCAGGCAACAAAGGCCTTCAAATGAATGAAATATGACAGGGGGTCCTATACACTCTAGGCCCAACCGGAGGCTGTGCCCCGGTCCCTCCAGAACCACTATGGCGAGGACACTAAAGAAGATCTATGTATGACAGCTTGGTGAGATGGAAGAAATGAGTGAATTTAGATGAGAAATTTACAAGAAGGCTGCTGAACCCTTGCAGATGTCAGACACAGGCAGTACTGACTGTGAATGTCTGCTGTTTACACCAGTCAAGCAACCAAACCAGCTGAGGCCGAGTGTAACTCGTTCAAACCTGCAGTTAAAGCTTGTAGGCAGCCAGGTGCTGATCAACAGTGCCGCTATCCGGGCGGACAACCTGATCGGTGTCACAGGCTAGAGAGCATCTCAGGTGGTGTGTGCGCATTGGCTGATGTTTCCCAGGCATCAGTCCCATACACATACCAACCCATTGGTAAGAGCAGCAGGTGATAGGACCATGCCCCAACAACCACCTACAACTCAAGTAGAATACTCAAAGGACCGACAGTAACGTGGTGCTGACGTCAAAAGGTAGGGGCATGAACCAACACATGACCTTGGTGCTAACTGCAGGTGCCTGGGATATGAGTACCCAAGTATCATGTTGCAGTTTCAGATGCCAGGGGTAAGTGCCTAAGGCCAGCAGACCCCTGCAGTAACACGTAGTGTTGCCCTTGCAGACGTCAGAAATGGGGAATGAGTAGCCTCAATCCCTGCTGTGGGAACATGAAACATTGTCATTGCCGACATCAGCAATAGGGCCCCGAAGCACTATCCATATGTGGTAACACATGGTGTTGCCGTTGCTGAGGTCATGGGTGGAATCGAGGGTCCAATACCCTAAATCAATGACACGAGATGCAGTTGTTGCAGACCTCAGATGTGGGATCCGTAAGACCTGCGCATCTTTGAATAATGACACATTGCATCACCATTGCTGACATCACAGATGGGGTGCAGGAGACCAGCCAATCCTGCTGCAACAACAAGAGCTTCAGCTGTTCCAGATGTCAGGAGTTAGTACTCGAGGTGTATCAACCCAAAATAACAACACGTAATGTTGTCGTTGCTGATATCAGGAGTAGAACCCGGGGGGCTACCCACCCCTCAAAGCAACAGCAGGTGAAGCAGCTGTTGCAGACGCCAGTGGTTGCATCCGTGAGGTTGAACCACACAACAACTACACGTAATGTTGGTGTTGCTGACATCAAAAGCATGACCCGTAAAGTAAACAGCCCCGAGGCAACAACTCAAAAATAGAAGAGAATAGACCTTACTATGAGCAAAAATGAAAAAGACAGAGACTTACATAAAGGTGTCATACTGTAGTGGTGGTGTAAAAAACATAAAAATTTTTTTTTCTTTTTTTTTTTGTTTTTTTTTCCACGGCTCAGATGATGGAAAGAAGAACACAGAGGAAGAATAAAAAAAGGGAGAAAAAACGAGATTTGTACATACGCGTGTTAAAGGTGTAAACAGTATTTTTAAAATTTTTGAGACCGGAGAACTGAGCAACTCCGACAGTTTCCAGTGAAATAAGAAAATAAGTGAGAAAAGATACTGTACACAATTAACAGATCACAGCCATGTATGACCTCCAGAATCATACATGGAGGGTGTACTGTATCATGGGGTCATGGACCACCAAGAGTCAGGAGAGACCGTCAACCCCTAGAACTGTGATACCAGTACCCACATATGGGTATACTGTAGTTAGAGTAGGGGAATGGACACAGGCATACTGTAACCGAACTAACCCTGAGGGGTACAGTATACCACCCAAAAGAAAATGAGAGAAAGAAAAAAAGAATAAGATAAATGAGGTAATTTAAGGCATAGAAGAAACATGTAGGAGACAAGAGATTACTCAGAGGAGAAATACAGAATACTCGATATATAACTCGACTCTGGGGCTTGACTCTGAGGGAAACTCAACTCTATGGGGTGAATAACTCCACTCTGAGGACAGATTACTCGACTCTTCGGACAAATAACTTGACTCTGGGGTTTATATCACTCATAGGGGCGATACACGCACATGAGATAATTATTTACACATATGGATCACATTTAGATCACTCATAAGGGCGATTTCTGTCTTACAGTAATTACACTCGATTTTAAGGGAAATTTGGGCTTGGGTTATAACCTGAAATAAGACGCCATTTCCTAACTCAATAGGCAGTATACCAGAAATAAGAGGGTTTCCTACTTATTGGATGGCTAGTACATAATTTTCAGGGGGCTTGTCTGACTTAAAATGGGAATTGACCCAACCTGGGGATGGTTCTGACCCAAGGGTGAATTTTCTGCACTTAAGGGCAAGTGCCAGGCTTAAGGTCGATTTTCCAGCCTCCCAATGTCACACTAATGGGGATTTAGGGTGTCGCATCAGGTGAAAAACGTTGTTTCCCGGTCACATTGATGGTGAGCTATGTCAGTTTGACCCTATTACAGTGAGTAATAGGCTATGACTCCTGATGGACACTGGCAATTTTCCTATTATTTGGGGGCCTATCCAGGCAAGTGCTGGCTATAGGGAGGCCTATAGAGTACTCTGGTGCTGTCCTGAGGTCTTGCTGTAGGGTAATGAACAACATCGCCAGGCTAGGTGGGACAATCCCGGGGTCCTGCTCAGTGAGAGTGGGGACAAAGTCACCCTTAAAATGACCTGAATTGTGGGCCCCAATTATGAACTAGACAGTCCCTTTTTAGCCCAAACCTGAGAGGTGAGAGCCCTACCTATCTGGGGAGACCTGGGAGACCGACTTGGGAAAAGTTCCCCAAAAATATCCCACAATAACAATAATCCCCTGAGAGGACTCACCTGGTCCTGTTCTTCAAAGGATTTAACGAAATGGGTGGCAGGTGCCTGGGAACTTTCCATTTTCGGGCAAAGAGCGGGGATGCAATCCACTCCGTTCTCTGGCAAGGAGTGTTGACGATCCAGAGGCGACTCTGGATTATTTTCTATTAATTGGGTGCAGTCAGGAACCTGGCACGGATGGGCCACGGGTATGGTAGGTAGTGTCACGTGCTGACAAATTTCGCCCAGCCTCACGTGATTCACATCATATTTTTCCATTATGTGTTTCACCACGGTTTGTTCGCAGTAACTTGCATTAATTTTAAATTCGTTTTTTATAGTTTTTACATGCAATTTCTGTGTGTGTACTTTTTGTGTTTCGTTTCTGTTTTATGTTCACACTTTTATTTCCATTACAATTTGTTATTTTTCCGTTGCGCATGTAGACTAGGGTATGCAACTCACTAGTCAGAATTTCCAATAAAGATAAGCTCTCCGAGCTCATCGCTGTAACTGGAGCACAATGTGCACCTTTTATCAGTAAAAACTAGCGACGTTTTGCAACGTGAAACCCCTAGTTGGAAATTCTCACTAGATGACGTTCCTATGTTAAGCATGGAGAGTGAAAACTCGCCCCAATGTTTAACTTAGTGAACTGGAAAATGTCTATGTGACCATAGGCATCTTCTGCAGCAATTTTGGCTGCAGAAGTTAGCTTGGGTGTGTCTTAGCTCCACCCAAGGCATACTGTAGATTACGGGGCCCTTTAAAAGGGCTTGTTTCATTAATTTTGCACTCATTTTTGGGCCTAAACCATCTTCTGTGCTTTTAGCATACAACTCTGCATTAATCAAGGTCCTTTATAATAAATTTGCATATTGTACCTGCGTCCGCTGCCCTTCATTAATAAATTTACATATTGGCCTTCCGTCTCCCTTGGGTTGCCAGGTACTATAGCCCAACCTTAGGAGTTCACCTCCTCATCTATTGATCGAGAACCCCGTCGCCTCCCTGAGGAACGTTTCGATACCATCCCCTGCCAACCAGCATTCGCTTACCCTCCACCCCGAATCGCTTTCCGATTATCGAACCCGCTTCCCCCCTCCTGTCCGCAGAACCCCCCTTTGACCCTTGAACCTGTCGCCCAGCTGCGGGTTCAAGGAGAAGAGGATTTAGTGAGTCTTCTCAGGGGTTATTATTGTTGTGGGTATATTTGTGGGAATCCTCCTCAAGCCAGTTTTCCCTTGAGAGTACCCTCAATTGAGAAAGTCCTCCGACCCTTAGGGTCAGGGCCAATAAGGGGATTTAGGTTGACAATCCAGTCCCCCACAGTACAACATTCCACCAATGGCACTGTCCCTCATTCCCAGTAAATGAGGACTAGGGATTGCCACCCCTGACCCGGCAGCGTTGTCCATTATTCTACAGCTGAACACTAGGACAAGGCTAAGGTACACCATGGGTTTTCCTGTGGTAGTACCAGCTGGGTTAATTTCCCGAAAGGAAAGCACTAGCGAGCCACCCATCGGGGTCACAGCATGCCACTTGCAAGGTCATGGCCATCAATGTGACTGATCATCATTTCATTTAATGTGACATGGCTCCTATTTCGTTTAATGTGACTCGTTTAATGTGAAAAGGAGAGGCTGGACCTTTAAGTCTGGCTTCACAGTCCTTAGGAACGAACCTTTTACCCTATTGAGTGGAGATACCTCTTTCACTCCAGTAAAATTTCAGTTTGAGGGGGAAACCTTTCTTGAATCATGAGAATCACCACTTGAGTGGGGTAACCTCTCTCAGGTCAGCTGATTTGCATTCTGAGTTGGACTACTGACCCTTAGGATGATCTTTTGCTCTCATGTAAGTCGGATACGCCCTTAAGCAGGTACACTGCCCCTTAGGTCGGAAATGGCCCTTATGTTCGAGTTTTATTGCTGACTCAAACAGCACTGCGTTTGAGTAGAGTTTCATTACTGTAAGTCAAGATTAGCCCTAACAAGTGATCATATTGATGATTCTTGTGTGTAATTTATCGCCTTATAGGTGTTGTACCAACCGTAAGCTTTAATAAATCCCCTGGTGTTAGGTTTTCCCCAGAGTTGATCCCCAAGAGTCACAATTTCCCAGAGTCAAGTTTGAATAGAGTATTCTGCCTTTATCTCCTCTGAGCTTTTTTCCTTTTATTTTTCTTTTTCTATTCTCTTTAAATTCGGCGTTTCCCCACTGCTCGTGATCTAATAGGTTACTGTAGTACGACTGTGATTTGCACATACTCTGACTACAGTATACCTGGATAGGGGTACTTGAGTATCACAGCCCACGAGTTTTTACAGCCCCTGAGGATTTCGGGATCTCCGATCACCAGATACAGTACTCTTTTCACTCTTGATTCTGGACATCAAATGTGGTTGTGATTTGTTATCTGTGTCGGATATTTGAGTCAACACTTTTTTTCAAAATTTTTCTTATCTTCACTGAGCACTGGCCAAGTTGCTCATTTTCGGGCCAAACAAGCCATATCAGACTGTTGACACATACAACACTGTACTTAGCAGATCACATTGCTTATCTCTTCAGCCTCAAATTTTATTTTACTTAATCTACTTTTTTATTTTTCTCGGTCATCTATACGTAATGTGTGACACCAATTATAATAACTTTTTCACCCAATAAATTTTCTTATTTCAAAAATCAACTCAAATAAAATTAATAATCTATTTTCTCTTCTTTCTAAACAAACAAATTGAAATTTATCCTTTTCCTTCCTACTAAATCAAACATTCTTAATTCAAAAAAAAACAAATTCCTTTTCTTTTACTGGTCACACATACCTCATAGTTGGCAAACCTTCAGTAGGTCATTATTATTATTTTTCACCTACTGTACGGTCTTCTTTCCCATCTCTCTCTGTGGGTAATTGTGCATGGTGATGATCTTATTGATCGTGACCACTAATGTCAGCAAAAACAGCTCACTGTGTTGTTGCTATGAGGTGATGTGTCTTAAGGATCCTACCTCTGATGTCCGCAACTACCTCACATGCTGCTGTTGCATGAAGGCATGACTTGCTGGGTCATGCCTCTGACGTCGGCAATGGCTGCATAGCATGTAGCTGTTAAGGGGTTGCTGGTGGGCCTGCAACAGCTGCATCCCTTGCTGTTGCTTTAAGGGGTGGGTGGCCCTCTGACTCTACCTCTGATGTCAGCAATGGCAACGTAACATGTTGTTATGGCGGATGGTGACCGTATGGTGCTGTCTGTCTGACGTCTGCAACAGCAAAGGTCCATGTTGTTGCACTAGGACTGGTCGGGTATACCAGTTTCAGTCTTTGAGGTCAGCAACAACAATGCTATGTCTTGTTGTTAGAAGATGTGAGGCCTTACAAACTGCACATCTGATGTCTGCAACAACTGCATCTCTTATCATTGCTGTAGGGTAACTGAAACTCAATTATTACCTTTTGACGTCAGCAATGGCTATGCTCGTGTTGCGGTAGCAGGGTTGCTGGCCTTAGGGTCCTACTTATTGATGTCCGCAATGACAATATTTCTATTCCAGTATTGGAAATGAGACTCTACAGTCCTATTCTAGCATCAGCAAAGGCAATGCTCCAAGTTGCTGTAAGAGGTCTGTGGCCATAGGCTGTTATTTTTGGTGTACATACTGCAATGTGAGACTATGACACTTACATCCCAGTCACCTGAGGTCAGCACTGAGTGTGTGGTGGTGTATATCACATCTTTTGACATCAGCACCGGGTTACTGTGGGTTTACAAGATGCCACTTGAGTCATACGTGATTGCTGGAATATGACAGTCTCACCTACTGCTCTTGTCCACAGGTTGCGTCAGCATATCACTGATGCCTGGGAAACATCGGTTGACATGCTCATTCAGCCTGAGATGCACTCGGTCCGTGATACTGATCAGGTTGTCTGCCCGGGTAGCAGCACTGATTGATCAACATGAGACCACCTTCAAAGCTTTAACTGCAGGTTTGAACAGGTTACACTTGGCCTCAGCTGGGTTGGTTGTTCAACTTATGCAACAGTTAGGCATTTACAGTCGGTACCGCCTGTGTCTAACAATTGCAAGGGTTGACAACCTTCCTGTAAATTTCTTATCTAATTTCTCGCATTTCTTTCTCATCTATGATTTTCTTTAGTGTCCCCCTAAGAATAATTCCTCAGGAATTACCGCACAGCCACTGGTTGGGCATAAAGTGTAAAAGGCTCCTCTGTAATCATTCTTTACACTCAAATGCCTTCGTTAGCTGGCCTAATAATGTCCGCACTAGAGTTGCCCATTAGTCCTGAGACCGCCTCCGTTGGTTGTCCATATAGCATAATACTGCTAGTCCGCCTGAGCGAAGGTGTTCGAGTCCGCCTAAACACATTACAACTGAGTTTGCCTTAGCTCCTCGCTTTACACTCATTCAACCGAGACAGACTGTACCCCTGATCTCGAGATGCTTTGAGCTCCACCTCGAATCATAGAAGGAAGCCTGCATATCCCCACCTCCATCAGGCACAGCTGGGCCAACGACCCCCATGCCACCCATTTACTGACTGAGTGTGTCAGAATATAGCACCTTGGTACCTTGTGCTCTTGCCTCCAACTGGTGACCTAGCGAGTCTCATTTCATCTCAGTGATTGGAATCCTGGCCACCAGCTGTATATAATGCTCTTGGAGAGCTCCTGTTCTGTTCAAAACCCGCATTCCCATTTTGGGCACGATTGTATAATACACGCGAATGTCGTCCTCTTGGGAACCTCCTGTCTAGTCATCACACTTTTCAGAGATTGCAATTGCTCCTAGTGAGTGAGGCCGATTGCATAATAGCACATCCCCTTTGCATAGTCTGGTGTGTAAACTAATTTTGTCCCTATCTATTTACACCAACTAAGTTTACTTTAAGTTGTCCCCCCTTTACTTATTAATTCTTAAGCTACTTCACACGCTACTCCTGGTGAGTAGGACTTTGCCCGTTACAAGCTCTCCCATATCCAAGGTTTTGTAAACTAGCACAAGGAACTTAACCTCCAAATAAAGTTCCCTTTTGGGTGGGTTTATCCGTGCTCACGAGTCCATCAGTCGTCCTTCTTTTCGTTGGGGAAACCACCATTTTATTCAAAATTTATTCACTTTTGGTTTAAACCACTTGGGGCTAGCCCCATTTTTGTTCACTAAAATTTGGGATGTATAATTTCCCTCTCTTTACACATGGGTTACCCACTCTCAAAGTACATAGGTGACCAGATAAACTCCCTTCTGAGTCAGCCTATCTCTCTGGCTGTTCTAAGATCTAAAACCTTGTTCTTTTCTAGCCTCATCCGTGAGTGGTCGCTAGTTATTGTAAAGAACAAGCATTAAAGCCTCGAAAACGCGGTCGTGTAAATGATCTCATAATTCCCAAGCCTCTTCCCTGCATGACCACAAGAGTAACACTTACCTCATTTTCACAAAATAGAGACACCTAGACATTCCTGTCGCCTTAGTACTAAGCTTAAGCAGTCAAGTGAGCCTCTCTCTATTCAGTTTGATCCAATAGCTTCACAGGCACGATTATCAGTCTTAGCCACCTTACAGGAAGATGAACCCTCAACTATGAAGTCAGAAATTAATCTACCTTCACAGATTGAGAATAAGGTCCAAGCTTCATTTGAGAATGCCCATGGACCCCTCAACCAAAAGCTGGAGGCTATAAATGGCAGAAGGCACCCTCCTGTGTCCAGCTTCATGGCCCCTCCTGCTTTTTCGGGGGCTTTTGGTAAGTCCATAACAGATTTTATATCTCACTTGACCCGTTTCTTTACACTTCAAGGGGTAACAGAAACAGATCAGTATACATTGAGATCAACTTCTTTCTTGAGACCTGAATGCCAGCAAATTTTTTTTTCTTTTTTTGATCTCGATGAGCAAGTTGTCCGGATTTCTTGGCTGAATTTAACTGCATACAGGTTACTGTTGCATCGTTATGTCACAAGAAACTTTTTTTCTGACGTGCCAACCAAGAAAAAGGCTAATCAACTAAAACCTAGGGACTCCAGAAAATCTTCAGAGCAACATGACAAAGTTTTCTACACCCTAAACTCTCCAACCCTGAAAATTGTGGATGACCTAATGAGTCACCAGAAACCAGAAGAATCAGAACATCAATCGATGATCAAAAAACCACGCCTGGTCGAATCGCCTCATCATCTTGACTAACACGGACGTTTCAATGATGACCATGATCTATTTGACCAAGAAGGCCAAGGACCACAAACTCGCACAACCCAACATCAAAAGATCATGGAGATACCAAGGCTGAGTTGCACACCTTCGAGCAAAGGGAAAACCTTCCAAGGTACAACCTCCATTCCGGTTGCACAATCGGAGCAAAGGTCGAACCTTCGAAGGTCGGACCTTCGCGGTGAAGGTCGAACCTTTGCTGCATTCCGATCCACAAGTAAAGCTGTTCCTGTTATTTTGCATGGATTAGTGAGTTATACTGTTTCTAATTCATTGCTGTCCTGCCGAAGGAAAATAAAACCAGCGCAATTCAGAGAGAGGTTATTGCAAAAATGAGGCACCAAATACGGTTATAAACGTTTAAGTTATACGGTTATAAATGAAAAATTTAAGGTTATGAATGACTGGAAGCCCAAGAATTAGGACTCAGCTGCCAGTTCCACAATGCTCACTTTGGGCCTCAAAGGTACCTTTGAAGCCAAAGGGATACTTTGCATAGGAAACCTTGGAAAATTTCACGTTCCACAAATTTTCAAAGGTACCTTTGCCAAAGTATACTTTGGCAAAGTGAGTTTTTTGATTTTCGCGTTGCACAATCTTTCTGAGGTTCAAAGGGTCACTTTGCAAAGGCAAAATTTCAAAGGGAGGTAGGGAGCTCCCTTTGGTGAAACATGGGGACCCTTTGAACGTTATAAACATAGCAAATTTTTTTAAATGTGTGTAATTTTTTCCAGCAATTTATTTAATTTAAAATTATTTGCTAATTTTTTAATTTTGGAGCAATTATGGATGCCCCTCGAATCGTAAATGAAATTTTGCAGGAAGATGATGATGCGCCGCCAAGAATTAGAAAATTTAAGGATTTAATTAATCCATTTGACGGTTTATCGAATGCCGAAATTTACGATTGATATCGATTTCCGCCGAACATAATTTTAGAAATTACTGATTTAATTAATGAAGACATTGAACGACCATCAAAAAGGAGTAGAGCTATTCCTCCGTTGCTTCAAGTTTGCATCAGTCTACGATATTTAGCCTCAAATTCTTCTCAGCAAGTGAGTTTAATGAAATTGAATGGGAATAATGAGCAGCTTGCTTGAAAAGCATACCTGTGAGTCCTCAAGTCGGTAGGGGGGAGTGTAAATTCAAAATTTGCTGAGGGGGGTACCCAATTTTCCGAAAATCCTTAGGGGGCCGGGTAAAAAAAGTCGAAAAAAGGCCAATTTTTTTAAAAAAGTTCGAAAAATTCCGAAAATTTTCCCGAAAAATGCCCAAAAAAGGCACTTTTTTGGCCATTTTTTACCAATTTTTCGAGTTGGGGGTGGGGTACCAACATTTGCCTACTGGGTTTAATCCAGTTGGGGGGGTGGGGTCCCCCCCCAATTACAGGTATGTTGAAAAGTTTGGTGAATTTTTTTTTAATTGAAATTTTTTGTTAGGTTATAGGCAATACGGTTAACGTTGCCAAAAGCACTTGCTGTCGTTCACTTTGGCGTTGTCTACGTGCTTTAGTCCGACACGCACCGAATTATATTAGTTTTCCGAGCACAGTGCAAGAAATTACAAGGCAGAAACAAAAATTTTATGAAATTGCTAATTTCCCAAATGTAATTGGATTGATCGATGGAACGCACGTTCGAATTTTAGCCCCGAAGTTATTTGAAAATGTTTACGTTAATCGAAAGTCATTCCATTCTTTAAATGTTCGAGGTAAATATTTTACATGCAAATTTTAATGAAAAAATATTTATATGTTCATATTTATGTACATTTTATAATTTTATTGTGATTTTTAGGCGTTTGCGATTAGGATGGTTATTTTACCCATGTCACAGCAAAATGGCCCGGAAGCAGTCACGATTCTCACGTTTT
The DNA here is from genome assembly GCA_963922205.1 of Romanomermis culicivorax. NCBI lineage: Eukaryota > Metazoa > Nematoda > Enoplea > Mermithida > Mermithidae > Romanomermis > Romanomermis culicivorax. Next base: position 25,262 of record CAWUHX010000371.1, read on the forward strand.
TAATGAATCAGAACTTAAAAATTACTTGGAAAGAAATGAACACATCGGTTATTTACTAGGCGACAGCGGATACGCCTGCAAGCATTACCTTTTGACACCATTTTTGTCGCCAGCTAATCACTGTCAAGAAAGATACAATATTTCACACAAAAAAACACGCGTATTGATAGAACAAGTTTTTGGACGATTTAAGCGTCGATTTTCAATTTTACATGGCGAAGTTCTTGTGGATGCTCATCGTATGTTGAGCCATATCATCGTATGTTGAGCCAAGTACCAATGCTCATCGTATGCTGAGCCATATTGCACAATATTGCCGTAAAAAACAAATTGCCCGACTTTAATGAAATGGACGAATTTTTGGATGATGAAGACGATATACCTCCTCTAAATTTACAAAACGGACTGCGCTACCGGGATCTTGTTGTCAGAAATTTTTTCGATTAATGTTGCATTTATTTGTGGATTTTTTGTGCAATGTGTTTGTGGTGCTTTTTGTTAAATACGACTATTATATTTTGATATTTTAATATCAATGAAAAAAGACAAAAAACGGGGGAAAAAATTGCAACAAACAAAAAACCGAACAAATTACAATCTAACAAAATAAAAGGCAAAAAAAAGTTTATTGCATTATTCACCAAATTTGACGTTTGGATTTCCAACCAATTCCGCTTGGATTTTTACTAGGGACCCTTCGTAAAATGCTTTTTTGGCTTTCGAAGCTTCACCCTTTTCTTTGTAATAGGCAGTTTCGGCCAATAGTTTGTCATGAATCCGTTTTTCGTTTTCAAATTGTTGTTCTAAAATTTTTAAGGTCAGCTGTTCTTTATTTAATTTTTCAGTTAAGCAGCCGGCTTCCAACGATAATTTTCGTTTCAAATTCTTTGGCAGTAAATTGGCAGATTTTTCCGAAATTATTGTCGACGTTTTATTAAATTTTGGCGTTTCAAAATTAGATGACATTTTATTACAATTTGGCGTTTCATCATTCGATTCTTGTCCTTGATCCTTTGGAATTGCGCTGAGGAGGGGCATATTGTCACCCAATAAATCATCTGACGACAGTTCCAAATGGTTACCTTCGAAATCTGAATATGCTATTGTATCCAATCCTGTCGTTTCACCTAAAAAAATCGGGTTGGTGTCGCCGTAAATCCATAAAATTTTCGTTTCTTCTTCATTAAAGTTGCCTGCGCTGGGGCCACCAGCAGTTTTCCTAAGAAATGAAACAGGAATTTTAATTTAAAAACCTTTAAATTTGAAAGATCTACTTTTTTACTTCATTTCTGTCTTTTTTCGACCTATTTCTTTCTTTCCTTTGTTGGCTATGTTTTCCCATGACTTTTTAACTTGTTCGGCCGATCTAACAGTCGAATCACTGCGCAAGGCGTTAACGGATTCAGCCACCTAAAAAAAGTACGAACGAATAAAAAAATTGTGTTGCTGTGCTGTAAAATAAGAGAATCAAATTACCTTGGCCCAAGCTGCATTTTTTCTTTTAACGGCATCTGCTTTGCTGTCCTTACCAAATAAAACGTCTCGAAAATTTTCAACTTGTTCAATTAATACGGATCGTTGAACGTCAGTTAGAGGTTTCGCTTTTTCATTTTTAACTTGAGCCATAAGAGATAATGAAATCGAGTTTTTTATTTAAAAAACAATATGACCTATAAAGTGCAAACTTTCATTAAAACGTACGCTCGAAATGACAAGCAAAATCATACTTGTAATTGGGGGGCCCCACCCCACAACCGAATTGAACCCAGTATGCAAATGTTGGTACCCCACCCCCAACCTCCGGTTACCCGCCCGGCCCCCCCCCCCAACTCGAAAAATTGGTAAAAAATGGCCAAAAAAGTGCCTTTTTTGGAAAATTTTCTTGGCCTTTTTTTCGACTTTTTTTACCCCACCGCGCCCCGCCCCGCCCCCCCTAAGGATTTTTGAAAAATTTGGGTACTCTGCTCATCGAATTTTAAATTTACCCTCCCCCCAACCGACTCGGTCGCGCTACATGAGGCATTGTCATTTATTTTTGAGAAAAAAATCAGTGCCAAAAAAAAATTCAAATGCAGTAAATGAGTTGCATAGGAGCCTTTGAAAAGTATCCTATCGCTGGCGTTCGTGGAACTCCTTTGCAAAGGTACCTTTGCAAAGGTAGCTTTGCAAATGTACCTTTGGCATCGAAAAATCTCCTTGGCTTTGCAAAGTTTCCGACGGCAATATGAATCTTTGTGGAACCGGCCCCAGGATCAATTTAGAAACATGATTATGAGCCGGACAAATGTTGCATAACCCAGAATTCTGAACATAATGGAATTCTATTCTTAGCTCGAAACAGAACCTTAACCCATTAAACATTGACCAAAGGTAAATGCTGTTTGTTGTGGCTGTTCATGCCTCTATCCTCCCACCTACTTTACTTTCTTCTATGACAGCAGGTGGATCCAGAGCTGCAACAGACTGATGTCTAAGTGTAAGTCTAAACATTTGTAACGACCAGATTTGTGTGAGGTACTTTACTTCTAACCAATTGGTCGATACGGCAGGGACAATAACGGGACGGGGGCGATAATATACGGCTTTACAATACTCGACGGCTGCTTCAGACGTCGATACGACAATGACACGATAAGGCGGCGAGTATACACGGCTTAATTGCTTCCGAATAAAAAATGAGACTCGCTCTCAAAACAATGCTTGCAAATACGGGCGCGGGGTCGAAAAATTGAACGATACAAGAATGAATAAAATCACGCTTTGCTTCTTCTTTTATACGGCGATTTTGGCCACTCCCTGGGCATTGCGGGAGGTCGAGCTTCTGTCCATCTTCTTCCGCCAATCGTCGTTTCCTGCTACGCTTTTTATGCTTACTTAGTTACGCCTCTCTAATGCTTTTCTGGTACGGTATGCTTTCTGTGCTTCACTTGCTTTCTACGGTGGGCTTGGCCACACCTTTGTGCTTCTGTGCATGCTTCCTGTATCGGTTTCTCTGTATACTCATGTTTTGTGGGGCCGCCGCTACCGTTACACTTGAGACTACTGTACGGCGGGGCTTCTACGCATTTTACTGTGTGCAGGTGTTGTTTACGATTTTTACTGGGGATTACGGTAGCTGTGGAATGTGTAGTTTAGTGTGGGTTCTAGGGGAACAGCTGCCGTTTGTGCAAATTAATTGGGGCGTCTTAATTGGGCTACCGGGGCGTGAACGGATCAAAATAAAGTACTTCACGTAATTTTGTAGGAATGTTTGGGTGTGAATCCCAGACACCCTTGAGACGATAAAATGCGAAAATAGAATAATATCTAATAAATGTCTATCACATACAGTATGCTACATATTTACAGTACTGCTTTAGCAGGTACGTTATATTTCCCTCCTTCCAGAGTTGAACGTCCTCGTTCAAGGCTTTGGAGGTTGAGGAAGGGTGGGGGTAGATTCGATAGTTGCTTTCCGAGGGTAGAAAGGGGTTGTCTCATTTACATGCACCGTAAATGTAATATTCTTATGGGGGTGTTTGAGTGTAACGTTGGGGTACATGAAATTCGTAACTGTATAGGGTCCGTTTTGGCGAGGGAGGAATTTGGGAGTCAGCCCTTGTTTACACGAATGATTTTTGTAGAGAATAAGATCACCTGCCTTGTAATGTATGTTCCGAGCATGCTTGTTATACTGACGGGTATAGTGGGCTTGGGCTTTTTGCAAACTTTTCTGCACGGTTGAGAGTGCTTCTGTAAAATGCAATTTTACACGAAGGGCATAATCATCTAAATCAACCATGTAGGACGTGGGGAAAAAATTTAAAGCTGTATCTGACGGCAGATTAGCTTGCCTACCGTGGAGTAATTCAAATGGGGGATACGAAGTGCTATCATTTTTATGAATGTTGATCGAAAAAACGGCATACGGGAGATAAGTATCCCAATCGGTGTGATTTGAATTGATGTACATGCGGATACGGGTGGCTAAGGTTTGGTTGCAACGCTCAACTTCCCCATTGGCAATGGGATGGTATGGGGTGGTATGAATTTTCTGAGTGTTGCATAAACTAGTGATCCGTGAGAAGAGATCGGATACAAAATCGGAGCCACGATCACAATGGATGATTTTTGGGGACCCATGACGGCAAACAATTTTGGTTACGAATAGCTTGGCAATAGTGGCTGCAGTGATGTCAGGGGTCGGGAATGCCTCTACATACTTTGTGAAATAATCGATGAAAACGACAATGAATCGGTTGCCATCTTCTGTGAGGGGTAACGGTCCCATGCAATCAACACCGACTCTATCAAATGGGCCAGTCGGCTGAATTGGTACCAAGTTTGCATGTACTTTGTGCCTAAGAGCTTTCTGTGTCTGGCATGGGTGACAAGTTTTGCAGTAACCTTTGATATCACGGCTCATTTGGGGCCAAAAATATTTTTGTCTGAGCAAGTGTAAAGTTTTCCGGGCAGCAAAATGACCTGTGAATTTGCTGTCATGATGTGAGGCGATGAGATGCTGGACTTGCGACTTGGGAATGTATAGGTTTGCCTGTTTGTCGACTATACGGAAGAGAATGTTTTGATGCACTGCGAATTTGATGAGGGTAAGGGGGTGTTTTTGGGCGATTTTTGCTAAAATACTTTTGACAGTTGGGTCAGTGCGTTGGAGTTCGGCGAAATTTTTCTGTTGCTCTTCCTGTTCAGTTGCTTCAGCTTCCAAAACTGAATTGATAGTGGATATTTCGGGACGGGTTTCTAATTGCTCAATATCAAAGGATTGTTTTGCTGTCTGTGAGGGGAATCGAGAAACTGCATCTGCGTTGCGGTTAGCAGTGCCTTTCTTAGGGCGAATGTCTAGCTGAATACCAGAGAGGGCTAATCCCCAACGGGCAATGCGAGGGGACGGGTTTTCCTTTTGTAAGACTGCCTGAACTGCTGTGTGGTCAGTGTGTACAATAACATGTTGCTGGAAAAGATAAGGGCGGAAATACTTGACAAATTCGACTACTGCAAGGGTTTCCAGCTCAGTAATCGGGTAGTTGAGTTCTGCGGGTTTTAGTGTTCGGCTTCCAAAAGCAATGGGGCGATCCTGACCTTTACTATCGAGTTGACTGAGAATGGCGCCAATTCCGAGTTTTGAGGCGTCAGTTTGCAGGATAAACAGTTTTGTGAAATCGGGATGCTGTAGTATTGGGGCATGGATGAAAAATTCTTTGAGCTTAGTGAATGCGTTTTGCTGTTCAAGGCCCCAGGAAAATTCTGAGTTCTTCTTGAGTAGCGATGTGAGTGGGCTAGAAACTTGAGAGCAATTTGGGATGAATCTGCGATAATACGAGGGTAGGCCAAGGAATGACTTAACTTCTTTTGAGCTTTTGGGCGTGGGTATGTCATAAATGGCCTGTACCTTATGGGGGTCTGGTGAAATGCCTTGCTGAGAAATGATGTGGCCTAAGTATTGGACTTGGGGCTGGCAGAATTTGCATTTTTGTATGTTTAGCTTAAGGCCTGCTTGTGAGAATCGGGCAAGAATAGTGTCTAAACGTTCCAGCATTTGGGCATGGGAGTCTGCGAATACCAAAACATCGTCGAGATATACAAGGCATGTGTTCCATTGCAGACCCAAAAGAATAACATCCATTAACCTTTGGAATGTGGCTGGGGCATTGGTGAGTCCAAAGGGGAGGTAATTGAATTGATACTGGCCGGCTGAGCAATTGAATGCAGTTTTTTCTCTGTCTGCTTGTGCTATGGGAATGGAATAATATGCATTGGATTGTTCAAGGGACGTAAAATATTTCATTCCTCGGAGGGTGTCTAGAATTTCATCTATACGGGGTAAGGGGTAGGTATCTTTTTTGGTGACTTTGTTGAGGCCTCTAAAATCAATGCATAAACGGTAGCCTCCATCTTTTTTGGGAACTAAAACTGTGTTGGTACACCATGGGGAATGGCTTTGGCTTATGACACCTGCTGCTGCGAGTTGCTCAACTTCTGCTTGTATGATTTGCTTTTCTTTTGGGGAAGTCCAATAAAGTTGTCTACGTACGGGTTGGGAGCCATTGGTGTCAATTGTATGTGAAACGAGGGTGGTTCTGCCTACGTCCATTTTGGATTTAGCATATAATGTAGGGTACTTCGATAGGGCGCGTAGGAGTTGCGTTTTTTCTGCTTCTGTGAGGTCACTGGAGGTTAAATTAACATTTTCTTTTAACCATGTGCATGTATCAAAGCGGGTGGGCTGGTTTTGCGTGGAAGGGGTTACGTTAGCAGGAGTATTTTGTTTCGGGATGTAACAGGAGACTGTACCAATGCATGTTCCAGGGTAAAGAATTTGGGCTGTTTCTTGTGTGTTTAGGACGGATATGCGTATGCGTCTGTTTTGGTTTTCAGAGATACAAGCTGCGAAATGGACTTTGGGATTCTGTTTGGGTTTTGGGGTGAATTCAAGCTGTTTGACCTGTAAGTACGATTTGGGCAAGGGGACAGTAAATTCGGTTACTGTACGGGGTGGTAATTCTAATTTCTCATCCAAATAAGTTCCACCACGAGTTGAAAGAGGGCTATATTCTAGGCCATCACAAGGTAGTATAACATTGCCAAATTTGACCTGTGATTTTTGATTGTTGATAGTGTATTCCGAAAATCGACTGAGAAAGTTTTTGCCCAGAAGGATGTCTGCTGTGCAATCTTTTTGGACATGGACCATGATTGTTTCCTGGATTGTTTGGGCTGTCACTGTGACAAAAGTGGTTCCTACAAAGTGAATCGGAAGATTATTTGCTGCTTTTGCTTGGACTAGCGGGGGTTTCATGTCTAATTGTAAAAGTTGCGCGACTCGGGAATCAATGAAAGAGTAGACTGCACCAGTGTCAATCATGCCTTTTGTCATTAATTTGCCGTTAAGTGTAATCGGGATGTGAGGGGTATGTTTTTCAGGTACATTCTGGGGTGGCTTGTTTGATGGAGATTGCTGAATTTGATTAATGAGTTTGATTGCAGGGGTTCGGGGGGTATCAATATCGACAAGGACGTATTTCTGCTGTGTTTGTGCCCCACGATGATTAGCTAATTCTAAGAGAGCATGGCCGAATGATGGGGGTATGGTCTCATGTAAATGTCTGTTGTTTGATGGTATTTCATACGCATGTTCGTGTGTGACCTGATGCTTTGGGGAGGGGAAATATTTTCGAAGAACGAGAAATGAATAAAAGACGCCTGCAATAACTACAGTAATAACGGCGAGATTGATAATGATTTGCAGAGGTCCTTTGAGTAAATTGTTTAATCTGTCCGTGAGACTTTGGGTGGTACCGGTTATTACATGTTCTATGCCTTGACCGGCACCAGAGAGTGTATTTCGGAGTGCTTGGCCAGTGCCTGAGATCATGTTGTAAATTGTATCCGAATTGAGAGACATTTGGGCAGTGTAATTGACGAGTTTTTTGACAATGTTTTCGAGTGTGTGAGTTTTGTAAATGTATTGTTTCAAAAAGAGTAAGTTGGTTGAAATAGTTGCAAGTTGATCATGAAAAATGGCGGGTGTATTAAAATGGAAAAGGGAAAAATTTTGGTTCCAGACAATTTCTAAGGGTAAGTTTGTGACATGCGGGGATCCTGTTTCACTGACCCATGTATTATTCTGTCTGTAAAGGGCTACACGCATGTGATGGCAGTCAACGGTTTGTGAAAAAAGGGTCAAATCGTTGCCTCCTGGGTTTGAAAACATGAGTTCGGTTCCTACTAGAATGGGTAAGAGTTTGTAGCATGTTTGGTTGATTTTGTGGTTGTAGAAGACTTTGGATGCGTTTACCTGCTTGCAGGGCCAGACTGTGAGGGCTTCTCCTGTAAATTCTGCTATGATGTCGGTTCTCTGTAGGAATGCACGCGCTCCAAGGGTTGCATCAAGACGTAAAATTTGCCATACGAGATCAAGGTGACGCTGTGCCTGTCTGCATAATTCACTCCATACGTTTTTGAAATTTTGAATTTCGAATTCCTGTATTTTGTCTGCTAGATAGTTTAGTTTTGCATTGATGGGTTCAAAATCATCAAAATCGTATAGTGTAGTATGAGTTTCATTGGTTTTTGGGATTAAAAATGCATTACGATGTGGGGTGCTTTTGTCTAATTGTACGATAATGCCTTGTTCGGTTAGAATGCTGTCTTGGATTTCTGGGCAATTGGGGTTCGAAAAAACTGTATTTTTAACCGAGAATGCACCTTGTAGCTCTTCTATTATCATGTGTGTTTGCGTGAGTTTGATGGGATGTGTGTTTTTGTATTCGAAAGGGCATAAGTTTTCAAATGCTGTTTCATTCCAGATAATAGATCCGTCGGCTGTGACACAATGACCTGATGTTGGTTTGCATGACCCTAGGTCGCCTAATGTACCTGTCATAGATTTTCCATTCCAAGATGCTATTTGTCCTATTTCTATGATGACGTTAGTGACCGAGGTACAATGGTCTGTACAACACCATGTGTATTCTACGCTTAAGGAGTTATTTGTTGACCAAAATCCTGGTTGGGTTTCGTATAATTTTTGACCGTTGTGTTCTTTGTCTATAACGATTGCCTTACAAACATGTGGGGTTAGATTTTGCATTTCGGTTTGGTCGAAGACAATACCTTTTGATCCAAAAAATCCTGTATTAGTACAAATTTTGCGTTTGCGAACACTGCATTTGTATGCGTCTGTAATGTGGGGCTTAGTGGAGGGGATATAGATTTTTCCGAATGTTTGTACGGGTTTGTCTACTGTGGAAGGGGGCATGCATGATACAAGTTTTGGTATGCTGACTGAGTGACCGCTCAATGAAGTTCCACACATCTGAAATTGGGCACTACAGGATGTGGGGATTATTATACAAAGAAAAATACAAAACATCGGCCAATAGAATGTTTTAGTGGAGGCGGCGGGGCACTGTGTTTTTTCGCTCTGCTCGATTTGGCGTGGCGGTTTTTGGTGTTGTCCTTTTGCGATTTTGAGCTGGGGGGGTGGCCGGTTTGCAATCTGAACATTCTGTAAAACTTTAGAAGTTGAGTTATGGGATGGGGTTTGGACTTGCTTACTTATGGGGGTCCGTAGAAGTGTTTGGCGGGGGCGGAATTGGTAGGGTTCGGGGGTCAGGCCATGGAGAAGGGATAACAAGTTGCGGCCTGTTTTCGACGGGGTTTCGGGGGCAGTGGGCGGCGTTGTGTCTTGCTTTCGGGGGATCTTGTAGCCTACGGGGATGGTGGGCGGCGATTTTTCGATTTTTGCGGCTTCAGGCGTGGGGGGTGGTGACATGGCGCACCAATCGGGTACGTCCAGATCAAGGACGTATTCGTCACTACGGCGGTGGGTGTTGGGCATGATAGTTCCTAAAGTAGTCTGAGGGCCGTTAGTTATGGCGGGTAATTTTGAGTAAAATGCGGGATCATCAATGTCCATGAGGGGTTGGGGTTGCCTGTACTCAATGCAATTTTGAATATTACGACTCTGCTGATTTGGGCAATACCTGCTTGTGTGACCTCTCTGCTTGCATGTGAAACATTGAAAATTGGAGTAGGGTTTTGAAAGGCAGTTATCTGATCTATGTCCTGTTTGGGAACAGTGAATGCATCGGCTTTTACAATCACGTGTACTGTGATTATTACGGAAACAGATTTCACATGATTTTCGGGTGCCTACTGATTTACAATTACGGGCTACATGTCCGATTTGTCCACACTGGAAGCATGTGGGTTGCCTAGGGGTGGTGTTGTTCCTGTAAGCATTATTCCTGCTGAAAGTATTGTTACTGAAATTGTTGTAGCTACTCTGTTGTGGGGATTGGGGTTTTTGTTTGATCTGCAACTGTAAATCTTTTACTTGTTGTTCTAACTGATGCAAAAGATCCTGTTGATCTGTATTTTTGGTTAGGGAAAAGATGGGTTCGGGTTTTGGGGGTATGAAGGGAAGGATGTTAGATTTTAACTCATTTCTAAGAATTTGCTGTTCAATGTAAGCTGCTTCGTCTGACATTTCTTTTAGAGTTGCGAACCTTCTATACTTAATTGCTTCCCTGATTTCGTTTTGCATGCCTTCTACAAAGAGGGGTTTTATGATCATTTCTCCTGCGTCTGTGTTAAAGTTAAGGTAGGCGAGGGTTGCGAGATGTTCTAGATCAAATAAGAATTCCGTTACTGTTTCTGAACGCTTTTGTTTTCTTTCGCGTAAGAATTGTTGATGTAGCTCATTATCTCTATTGTTTGGGAAAAATGCTTGTAATGCGATTTTATACTGCTCGTATGTGTGGGGAGGGTTTTCGGAATTTGCTAAACTTTTGAATTTTGCTAACGCGGCTCCTCCTAAATGAATTTCTAAACATGCCAACTTTAACTGTACGTCTGTATCTTTCATGCCTTGGAGTGCCATGAATTGTTCTAATCTTTTGTTCCATTCACCAAAATGTTGGGTCACGCCGCCCGTGAATACTGTAGGTTTCGCGTAGAAATTATTTGCCATGTTATTACGAATGTTTGCTGTTCTTAGATCGTCTATTAGGGTAGGGTTTACTGTATTCTGATTCAATTGTGTGCGTAGAGTACGAAAATGTTCTGAAAATAAATCGTTTATCTGTTCTCTAACGATTTCTCCTAAATGATCTTGCGTTTGGTGGGTCATTCTTGGTTTACGTTGGGATTTCTGCTTGAATGCTTCAATTTTTGCTTCACGCTGTATTCGTTTAAATGTATCGCTTAATGTCTCGTTGGAGGGGATTTCCAGTTTGCTTTCTACGAATACTGTCTTACTGTAGGAAATGATTACTACTGTATTATCTAATGCTTCTAAATGCCCGGATAAGAGTACACCTAATTGGGGGCAGGGAGTTCCAGTGGTTAATGTAACGGTACGGTCACCAAAATATGTAACGACCAGATTTGTGTGAGGTACTTTACTTCTAACCAATTGGTCGATACGGCGGGGACAATAAGGGGACGGGGGCGATAATATACGGCTTTACAATACTCGACGGCTGCTTCAGACGTCGATACGACAATGACACGATAATGCGGCGAGTATACACGGCTTAATTGCTTCCGAATAAAAAATGAGACTCGCTCTCAAAACAATGCTTGCAAATACGGGCGCGGGGTCGAAAAATTGAACGATACAAGAATGAATAAAATCACGCTTTGCTTCTTCTTTTATACGGCGATTTTGGCCACTCTCTGGGCGTTGCGGGAGGTCGAGCTTCTGTCCATCTTCTTCCGCCAATCGTCGTTTCCTGCTACGCTTTTTATGCTTACTTAGTTACGCCTCTCTAATGCTTTTCTGGTACCGTATGCTTTCTGTGCTTCACTTGCTTTCTACGGTGGGCTTGGCCACACCTTTGTGCTTCTGTGCATGCTTCCTGTATCGGTTTCTCTGTATACTCATGTTTTGTGGGGCCGCCGCTACCGTTACACTTGAGACTACTGTACGGCGGGGCTTCTACGCATTTTACTGTGTGCAGGTGTTGTTTACGATTTTTACTGGGGATTACAGTAGCTGTGGAATGTGTAGTTTAGTGTGGGTTCTAGGGGAACAGCTGCCGTTTGTGCAAATTAATTAGGGCGTCTTAATTGGGCTACCGGGGTGTGAACGGATCAAAATAAAGTACTTCACATAATTTTGTAGGAATGTTTGGGTGTGAATCCCAGACACCCTTGAGACGATAAAATGCGAAAATAGAATAATATCTAATAAATGTCTATCACATACAGTATGCTACATATTTACAGTACTGCTTTAGCAGGTACATTACACATTACTCAAACTGTCATCAGAGGCATGCTAATGATACACTTATTGCTGTAGGAATCCCATCCAAGCAAACTGAAAAATGGTGCAAGGACGTCATTATGTGGGGCTATATGTGACGCGTTATGATCATCTTCACCAGTTAGTAGATTTTATGGAAGCTGCACACTGTTCCAATCATTGGTCACTTTCTTCTAACTGATACCGTGCCATTATCTTTTCGAACAATATTGTCTCACATTCCCAAATATTTCCAGGACCATATCTCGAATACTCTTGTAGTTTTCGGGTGAAAGCTATTGTTGGGTATTTATGCAATAGCAGAAGGTTATGTTTACTCTACCAGAAAACTGTTGCGCTGTACGTACCTCTACTTCTAGAATGCGCATTTGATTTTGATCGACTAAATGATTTTCATGCAATTTGGTCCTTTTTTATATTGCTGATGTCTTTTGACCTAAGCAGAGATGAAAACATAAGATATAGAGCAAAGGAAAGTATGGCTGTATCTTTTTAGCTTGAGCATTGGCACTGGTATTTGTGCTCGTATGTGCTCCTCGGACTGCAGCTTAACTTGTATAACTTAAGCTACAACTGAGCTGCACCTTAACAGCAGTAGTATAACCTAATATAGAGTTAAGCTACAGCTTAAGTAGTAATACATACCTCTACAGTGGGTACTGAAAATATCCGAGTCTGGAGAGGTGTACTTTCTACATAAAGCTTTGAGTGTACTTCCTACATGGAGGCGAAAAGCTTCGGGGATACCTTCAACGTCTGAGTCGAATTTTTCAGATTAAGGCTTCTAGCATATTTTCTACATCCCCTGTATCAGCCTGCACATTATACGAATTTGGATCGACGACTATACTTTCTACGCCCACTGTATCGCCCCGCATAGTCAAGGCGGTGTACTTTGGTGCATATGTTTGACACATGGGTATCTTTTGTGTACCCCTTGTACAGTTTTGTATAACAACTAGCTTAAGCTGCAGCTCCGCTGGAGCTTAAGTCTCTTTGATGAAACCAGCCGCAGGTTCCTGCTTGTAATAGAGGTTATACAACAACGAAGGTTCAATCCTACCAACATTTCATCTAAGTTAGCCTTCTCCAAAAATATACATGATCAAAGACGCAAAGTACATATATGTAAGCCTGCTTCGCATACAAGACATGACTGTGTGTATGGCAAAAAGTGTACTTCAACTATCCTGTATAGCGTTTGAAAACACAACGATTGGATGTTCGAATGTAGAGCGTAATTTGCATAATTTCTCAAAAAATATACAGAAATTAATATTCAACTTATCTATGGATGATAAAATATTCACCAAAATACCGTTGGGCCTACTGTTAAATTTGCATTTATTCGTCGCAAAATAGCACTTTCCTATAGAAAATTGAATTTTTTTTATTACAGTTTCGTTTATCAGTGAATTTGTGTTTTATATATAAAATACCGACAGTTTCGGAAAAATATTTAATTTTTTGCGATGATGAATTCGAATTTCATCAAGAAACTTTTTATTTCAACAGAAAATTCACATTTCTCCTAGGAATTTTTTTTATTGTTTAAAAGAAAATAAAATCCTAAGATTTGGAAGTAATTTTGTTGAAACATTTCAGAACCTAAAAAATATAAATTTCGTAGTGATAAATGCAAATTATTAAATTTCTGCATCATCTTCGGGCGATATATTCTATTTTTTTCGGGAAAAAATGCCAACTTTTTCGAGGTTGCAAGTTTTCTCTCGAAAAATTTCAAAAATTCGCTTATGAATTTCTTTACTCCAGCAGTGAAATTTGAATTTTTCAATGCAAAATTGATAATTATTATCTGGAAAAACAATTCAATTTTTTATAAAATGAATTTTGCAAGGAAAAAGCGCAAACTTCTAGGGATGCTTTGTGTTTTCCAAGAGTTTTTTCCTGAACAGATTGTCACACAGATTTAAATTTCCGAACAAAAAAGTACATACTTCTTGATACATTTTTTGTTTCCTATTCTTTTTACGGGTTATATTTTTCCAATGTGGAAATGCAAATTTTCTAGAGGAGTTCAGTTTTCTAATTTCTTGGTCAAAATAATTCAAAATCTTCCCAAAGAAAAACAATTTTTGAGATAATTTGATTTTTTTATTTATTTTTTGTTGAAACAATTTCAATTTTTGTCAGGAAAATGTAGGTTGTTCACTGAAAAAATTTTAAATCCATGAGAAAAATTGAATTTTCAGATTTCCTTGCAAAAAAATTCAATTTTATTGGGGGAAAGATGTAAATATATCAACAAACTATTATTATTATTACTACTACTCATCCTATTATTATTATTATTATTGTTATTATTATTATTATTATTTATCGATATGCAATCTTTTTGTGCAAAGAATTGATTTTTGAACAATGCAATTTCTTGTGCAATTTTTTTTTCATGTAAAATTTTCGTGCAGACAAACGCAGATCCAATTGAGAAATGTTGTGATTTATAATTTAACTTCAGAAATTTCGATATTTTGCGGAGAAAAGCTTAATCTTGTCGAGTTTGTTGACAAATTACGAGTTTTACTATTTTTTCTCTACAAAAGCTACATCTTTGATTTAAAAATACGCCTTTTTTGTTGACTAGGGCAGTTTTTCTTTTTTCCTTGATGATAAGAAATAGGGAAAATAGGCACATCGACATATCTTATCTAAACATTTGACCAATGAAATTGGGACCTTTTCGGAAAAGATTTTATCTCGAAGCAGGGTTGTCATTTAGTCTACGACACAAAGAAAATTGCTTCATTTTGCTCTTTTGCTGTTTTCAATATTATATTTTTCGGTACCTTTCCGTCATGAAATTTTTCGTAGCCATTCTATTGTGCCTCATCGGTTCTTTTGTTTGTGAGGGTAAAAGTACAAATTCTACTTTCAGATGTTAGTTTCTTGATTATAAAGTAATTAATAATAATAATAATAATTAGTTTCTTGATTACAAAGTAATTAATGTATAGATCACGGAAATATCAGATGTAGAAAAATTAAGATCAAAAATTACAATGAAAGTTTTTTGATTTAAACTGCTGCAGAATCGAGATCCGTTTAAACATATGATTTAAAACTTTGCAACATTTTTTACCAGTGTTTTCAGGTTTGGAGTTTAGTAATCAACTTTTCAAATATGACAACCCAGGGTTTCATTGATTATCGGAGAATGAAAAATTTTGTTCAGAAATACCAAAACGGATTTCAACTCATAGATCTCCGCGAGATCTATTCAAAAATATGTCTAAAAACTCTGTGCGGTCATTTTCAACCAAACAGTTTGTGCAATAACAATTACGTAGAATAACAGTATATTCTTCTCACTTTATGAGCAACTTATCAGTTCATTCACCTAAGCATTGATGGAAAGGATTATTTTTGTATACCACTTGATTTAAACTAATCACTAAATCACATTATATCAGTTTCTAAAAAATAAAGCAAACTTGATTGCTCCTAATGTAAACCTGGTGTCTCCTGACAATTTCAAAAATTCTATTAATCAATTTGTGGTGTGTTGTATACTATTATACAATTTTACATGCATATCCTACCTCGGCTAAGGCACTGTGGACAATGTAGGGGATGTACACTCCAGGAGAAGGGTGGATCAGATGAATCGAACATTCTTTAAAAATCCATAGATTCTGTCATACCTTGTTTTTCCAAAATTCAGTTCACTTGGGGTGAGGGTGAAGTTTTGGATGGGGAAACTGATACTTGGGAAAGCAGAAATTCTCTATTACATGTATGGAATTCTACAGCTAGAATAAATATAATCCCAATCCCCAATGCTCAAAAAAGGTTCTAGATTCCAAGGTCCGTCCTGACACTAGCCAGAGCTATTCATCCTCTGGAATTATTTCCTACATTTTAAAAAAATCAAGTCCGTCAGTGAAATGATCTTTCGTCTCCCTTGCAGTGAAACTGAGCACTAGACACCACTCATTTTGAAATGATCCACGCTCTACGAGGATATATCCAAAAGTTCTGAGACTGGTCCTGTAAAAACTACAAAAGCAACGAACAAACGTTTAATCCTCAATGTAGTTACCATCCAACACAATACACTTCTGCACGCAGTGTTTCCAATGCTCCAAGCCATTTTCGTGGAATAGAGGTTCGTTTTCAGAGTACCATGCCAAAACAGCACGTTTCAGATCAGAAATAGATTCCCAGCGGATTCCCTTTAAGTGTTCTTTCAACTTTGTGAACAGGAAAAAGTCTGACGGAGCAAGATCTAGACTGTAGGATTGATTAGCAAGCAATTCCCAATTAAATTTTCGAAGGACAGCTCTTACAATCTTGCATGAATTAGCTGTTGCATTGTCCTGATGAAACAAGATTCGACGATACAATTTTCCAGGTCGTTTTTTGACCAAAGCAGAGCATAAATTTTGGAGCACTTCATCATAATAGCTTCCTGTTACTGTCCTATGACCCTCGAGAAAGTCAACTACAATGACCCCTCTGGATCCCAAGAAATTGCGACCATGACCATCTTGGTTGGCTTTTCGGCCTTAAGTTAGATTGGGACATTCGAGCCATTGTTTGGACTGTTGTTTAGATTCAGGATCATATCGGCAAATCTGGGCTTCAACGCCAGTTACAATTCATGAATAAAACTGGGTTTCATTCACATTAATTCAATTCAGAAAGTCAATGGACCGATCCTGTTTGATTGCGCAATGAACTGTTGCTAATGCTTGTGGCATCCAATGAGCTAAAAGTTTGACAAGTCCTAGCTGACCAATCAGAATTCTTTCAGCTGAGGTGTACAGAAGGTGGACTTCTTTGGCTATCGTCTGGATGAATGTCCGACGATCTTGTTCGATCACAGCTTGAACAGCATTGAAGTTTTCCTCATTGACTGCAGTTGCTGGGCGACCAGTCTGATCCTCATCATCAATTTTATCCTAAGCAGCACTGAATTTATTGATCCAACAAAACGCTGTTGCTCGGGAAGGTGTTTTGTCCCCGTAAACTCTCTGCATCAATGATGACCGTTGAATTCCAATCAAGTTTCACTAAAAACTTGATGTTGGCCCAAACTACAAATTTGGAATTTTTGATCATTCAAAAAGTAGACTTTTGAAAACACAAGCAACCCAAAAGTAAATTCGGGTAGAAAGACGAAACTTCTAACAGTGGGGAAAAAAATTTACTTCAAAAAAGAAGTATTTTCATGATTATAAAAATGGTAGATACAGTCTCAAAACTTTTTATATACCCTCGTGCTTCAGATCCTGGAAGCCTGGAAAGATACTAAAACACCCGCTTTACTTTCTGGAGGGGATTTGTTGATCATTTTCAGGCTCATTGAGTAATACAATGTTTTTTTCTGAATCAACCACCCCGGTAGGTCGATCAAAAGTAGGTGGACACACAATATTCTTGTCGTGCATGACTGCTTAGGTTGGGGCGGAACAGCAGATTTCAATGGCGGATGCAGACGATGGATATGTTCTAGCAGCGGACTTTGATAGTGGATGTGAATTCTATACGTTTTTTGCCGTTTATGGAGAAATAAACAGTGGATGTGAAGCCTGTTTTTTGAACGGTGATGGGCGGATACACATTGCGCATACACTCAACGCAAATTTTAATTTTTTCCAGCAGACATCCATGACTAAATGTAGCTCGAAACACAGGTTAAGCAATGTCAACTGTGTGGTCGGAAATAGCCAATAACAGCACAAAATTGATCAATAATGTCAACTTTTTCATATCTTCGTGTAGATTTAAATTTCCATGGTTTTTTGACCTTGATAATTTTTCTTATTCAAGCCGTAGGCATACTTGGCCGGTTTTTTTGCGGCCGCAAATTTTGCGGCCCGCTATTGCGGGTCGGTTGCGGCTCTCACAATGGCATACTTTGGTGCGGTTCCGCAAAAATGTGGAACCGGAAAACCGCAATTCTAAGCATAGTTAACCGCAATTTCGAACCGGAAATTACTTAAGAGATGCAAGGTTGTAGGTTTCCGAATCCAAAAGCGTCAAAATGCTTGGGTATGCTCCTAATTGCATGGAAAAGCATCCGTAGGTAGGCACATTATAAACGTTTTTAAAACTGGGGAAAATTTTTGGAAAATGAGGAAAAAAATTTTGGGTCCGGTTCTCATGTGGAAAAAATCAACCGCTCTAAAAACATCATGTTTTAAAAGCTTAAAAACACTAAAATAACTCGTCTATGAGCATTTTCAAGCGAAAAAAGACTTTGAGAAAATTGGGGGAAAAATTTTTACCCCTATCGCCATTTGACGAAAAAGCCGGCGGGAAAAACAGTGTTCACCAAAATACATCTTTTCAGTTTCCGATTCCCCAAAATTTTTTCGACAATGAGAACCTTGCATAAATTTTTTTCTTTATTCCCGAATTTTTCTCCTCAAAAGATTCCTTTGCAGAAAAAAAAACACTGGACAAAGCAAATTCTGGAAATAATTGAGTTTTCTAGTTGATAAGTTCAGGTATTCAGTGTTATTCAGCGCGAAACGGCATATACTGTATCAAGTGCGGCTGCCAGAACCGCAGAAAGTCCTCCACTCGAGAACTCTTTGCGGGTCCATAAACCGCACTAAACCGCAATGCGGTTGCGGGTTTCCAGTCGCAAAATTTTTTTCCGGTTGCGGGTGACTTGCGGGTCGCAATTTTTGAAAAACGCAAAAAAGTGTGCGAGCCGCAGACTTTTTCGCCCGTTGCGGCTAAGTATGCCTACGGCTTTACGCTAAGCTTTTCAAGCAAAATGACACAACTCCTTGAAGTTTCGTGTAAATCAAAAAAATGTCCAAAAAAAAACCATTGTCAGTCACGTAGGACCCTTGCGTTGTCCTAGAAAAGCCAACGCCACAGTACATTAGATATGCATGAAAAAACAGATATCAAATCAACTATCTGCATTTGCGTCCATCATTTAGAACATATCTGTCATTCACATCCTGCAGCGGATTTCGATGTTTTGTTGCACACTCTCCGCTTCTGATATTTCGTCATGGTTATCATGAGCATTTTCCAAAAAACATAAATATGCGATCATGATGAATTTATGTCGAATTCGTAGCTTTTTTTCTGTTAACAAAATGAGCTTTGCTACACAGATGAAGCCTCACAAATTCAAAAGTCTATATAACACGGTCCATAGAGCTTTATCGATTCATTTTTCTCAGATTTATTGCATCTGATGTCAATAACCTTTCGAAGCTTCAATTTTCTAAGGAGAAAAATCTGTTCCAGATGCTAACTTTGACGTTTCCACAATATCCCTCATCCATTTTTGCTGAAAGAATCCAAAAGTGAACTGAAAAATGACTGAAACTCATCCAGTATGCTGCTGAATAGAGATTTCATTTGTCAATAGTTAATTAATATTACATAGTTATTATTCAGATTTCGTAATCAATAACAGTTGTGATTATCATGGTTATGACATCGTCAACCTGCAAGATATATCATCTGTTGATCAATGTGCTGCTCAATGTTACAAAACACCCAGGTAAGGACAATAGTCTACTGTCTCTACCTTGGGGCTGTGTGAGATATGAGAAACAGTAAGTAAGGTTAAAGGTTGTATGGGTTGGTTACAGAAAGGTTTTCTGTTTGGAATGGTTGACTGAGGTTGAGGCAGTTTTGATATACTAATTTGGGGTATGGTTAAGACAAGAGTTACTCAATTTGGTTATGTTGTATTTGTAAATAAGTCGGGCGCTGATGAGTCACAGGCAGGATTGGGCTTCCAGGGTTCGTCCTTAATGTACGTGTTTCCCACGCCCACGTTTACCCGATTAACTAAATTACTTGCACTTAAACCCGACACAAATATTCCACCAATTAAGGAAAGGACGAGCCTCCTTAATTGTCTCCCTAATTGCGTAAGACCGAAAGGAGAAGATTTTTTACCTTTAATATTACACAATAAAAACAAAACGAAAACTTACATACAAAACGAAAAACTGGCGAAAAAGTGAACAATCTACTCCCACACACTGGGACGAGAAAGAAAGTCGCGTGGTGGGAGGCGATGAATAGTGAAATATAAAAGTGGCCAGCGGGGCGCACACTTAGTATATAAGAAATATGATAATAATGAAAAAAAACGAATAATAATGGAGAGAGACCAGCGCACACGTACCAACGTGCCCTACAGTAAGATGGTTGCCAATGGTCGGCGTTGCTCGCTCCACTTGCCACCTGCTGGCCTCATAGGCGCTTTGACAAAATAGCAAAAATTGGCGGAAAACACACTACAACACCCCTCCCCCCTTGCAGTAGATCGCCCTAAGAACGGCTCACATTTGGGGATGCGATTCATCCAATCAGTGACATGCGATTTGGGGTTGCCGTCTGCACGGTACCACATACAGTCATAGAAAACGGCGTGCATTTCGGAATTCATATTCTGGGCGTGGCGAAGCAGCAAGTCGTTCACAAAGGCATATTCGGTGGCCGAAGACGGAGAAGCCAAAAGCGCGGCCAACTGCATGAAGGAAGTTAGCCGTCGAAACCAATCTCCATCCACCTGTAAAAAATTAAGAAGGGTGAAGGGGTGATAACGGTAATGGATACCCTGATAAGTTTGCTCGCCCAGTGGCTGATCAGCGGCAATGCGTTCGATCCATACATCGTCAACTTCGTGCAGAATTGGTGGCAATGCAGGGTCATCATATTGAAGGCGGTCGCGGATAGCCAGTTTGTACAATGGCAAAACGGGGAAGTTGAGAAGTTTGATGATCCCGTGAGTCAGGTTACTCTTCATGGCCGAGGTAACAGCTGCTTGAAGGTGTTTGGGGTCATCGAATACCGATCACGGTTAAAGTGCCGGGTCTTCATCATCAGAGACGTCCGGTGATTTGTTCCACTCATCTTTCTGTTTCTTTTTCTTCTTCTTGGGCACTTTCGGGGCGGTGAGCAGCTTGGGATGAGTCATACGCATCAAGACTTTAATGCTGCAGAAACCGTTGGTCACCGTTCCTAAACAAAAAGACCTACCGTGGTCGGACGATGTGCAATCATACATGAAAAACTTATAAGCCAAAAGAACTTCGTCTCACATAATTGCGGGGAGGGCGATTTGCGACATAGTGGGATACACTCGATCAGCAGAGTCGGGGGTAGAACATGCGACAATGCGACGTTGTGGAAAGCGGCGATGATTGTCTCAGCCAGGTGGTCCATTTCGGCAGCATCCAGCGAGTTGTGGGGAAACAATGCGGGAGCGTTGTAAACCTCGGGGATGAAGCCGTAACGACCTAAAGCTAAAAACAACAGCAGCGGATAGTAAGCGTTGAGAGCTGCGTAGGCAAGGACGTCCGATTGCAGGAATGATGTTGCCCGAATGTTGAAATATGGCAGGGCAGCTGGGAATCGTAGCTTGAGTTTGGAAACGTCCAGCACCCACATGGCGGAATTGGTGGCTTTCAACGTACGTTTTTCGGGGAAGAATCCGATTTTTTGAGCCAGCTCGTATAGTGGCTGGGAGTTGTCGATATTTCGGATTACGCGGTATGCATCAAAATGGATCGCTTTGACTACGGGATCTTTATTCTTCTTTTGGCCGTCGGTTTGAAATTGGGTACCCAGAAGAGCGTATATTCCCGCCCAGTCGTCGGCTCCATCGGAGGAAACTACGATGGTGTGTTTGCCATCGACCAGAGAGAATAGTGCGGTCCAATCTTCCGGGGTAGCCGTGAAGGTTTCGAAGACAAACATCATGCCGTTGGGGAACGTGAGTTGAACGTATTGTGGGTAACTAGACGCCGTAGAGTCAGCTGGCATAGGCACGGTAAACTGGAACTGTTTCATGTCTGTGGCCATGATCAATTCTGTGTCGAAGCCGATGAGGGTATAGCCATGGAAGTTTGGTGTGGGTTGGGCGGCCAAGGCCTGTCCCAAACTTCTGGGTGAGAGAAATATCGGTGGTGGTAACACATTCTGAGGTCGGGCATACATAGAGATGTGCCATGATTCTGAATCGGCGGCGCGGATCAAACGTTTGATGTTGTTTTTTTCAACAAGAGCGAGCGCAATATTTGACATATGACACATTGGGCACCAAATGGAGGGAGCTAAATGGAGGCAAAAGGGCGATTTTAGAGGGAAACCAAGAGAAAAATGTGGCGTTGTTTGCTGTTCGAAAAGAGGAAACACGCTCTCGCGAAAGAGTGGCTTGGGCAGCGATGTCACTTTGATGGGTGCATCTTGGCAACGGGATCGGGCTACAATAGCGAGATAGCGAGAGTTGTCGCATGTTGAAATCAAAGCAGGGGTCAGTTGTGGTGTAGTGGTGCCACAACTTGAGGATGACGGGATCGCCGTGGCTGACCATGGGTTCTGGCACGGCGCTACAGAGTGGGGGTATCCCATGGGGTCCCAAGCAAAAGAGCATGCAAAAATAGAAGCAAAGGAAGCGTAAAAATAAAAGTACCCTCGTAGGCGAAGCTTAAATCGTTTTGATGGGGCTGTTGCTCTGCCCAATGTACTTAGTGTTTGTTGATGTTGATTGATTTGCAGTAGGGTGGGGGCTCGTCAGCGGAGGAGGCAGACGCGCTCGAGGGAGTTGTCATTTTGAAAAAATAATTTTTGGAGAGCGGCTGGAAAATGCAACTATTGCAGTTGGAAGCAAAAAGTAGAAATAAGATAGTAAAAGAATGAGCCACTGAAAGGTGAATAAAGTGTAAAGTAAGAAAATGCAACACTACAGTTACAAAAAGCAACACAAACACCACTGTGTTAATGGGAGCTAAAATCAACCTTTACCAATTAGTCTTATGAGATTGAAAGTGGGGAGGATTGGGTGGAAACAAACCGAATGGCCTCGCGCTGAGCAGAACCTAACATAAATGAAGAAACCCCCTCCTACGATAAAAGTGTGGAGACCAGGGAGGTGTGTAATGCGATGTTGTAAAATCGGTGAAGTTTGCTGGTGGTGAATGGTGCGAGGGGAAACTACTGCTCGGGGAATAAGTGATCTGCATCGCTCTCTCGTCAACAAGGTCACCATGATCTAAATTAAACAAACGCGAAAATTATGTACAACTCGGGGTGATGAGCGCCGTATCACAAAGGAAAAATTTCAAAGCAAACTATTGGCAGCGTGAAGTGTGAGGCAGGTGCCGTCCACCTGCTTCGAGTTGGAACGCTTCTTTAGCTGGTCACGGTATGAATGGTTTCAATCGTGTCATGGAAATGGTTTGCGGTCAGCTGGGCGCGTCGATTGAATCGATGGTGACTACGTTTTCGGCTGCGCGAGATGCGTCCGTGATGAGGAAAGGTCCAAGGAAGTCGGGTTGGATTTTGTTTGCCTTGCGTGTATTGGTCAAAAGAACAAGGTCGTTGATGGCGAAATCACGTTTTCGGGCTTTTCGGTTGAAATATTCTTTGCTGACTGTGGCTGCTGAATCGAGATTGGCTTTTATCCTCTCATGCATCTTGAATTGCGCTTGCGTGAGAATATGCTGGTAAGCATCGTAATTCAGTGGCAATGTGAGTCGGCGGGTGCAGTCGTAGTCAAAAGTATTGCAGGGTTCCTAGCCTCGTAATAAACTGAAGGGTGAATGACGCGTAGCTATATGAGGCATGGCGTTGTAGGGGAATACGGCCTAGGGCAGGTATCCCTCCCAGTCGTCCGGGTCGTTGGCGTTGTACTTTTTTTGTTGAGCGATATATGTTTGATTGAAACCCTCGACCGTTCGGTTGCAGTGGGGATGGTATGCCGTCGTTTTGATTTTTCCTATTTTGAGTAGATCGCAAATATCTTGCATAAGCTTTGACGTGAAACATCCATCTTGATCCGAGAGGAGGACAAGGGGGCTACTGTGGGTTAGGACCACGTTGTTCACGAAGCATTCCACGATTGTTGAGGCTTTTTGGTCAGGTATCGGATACGCTGAAACCCATTTCGTAAAATAATCCTGAAAAACAATAACGTATGGGCGTTTCTCACCTACCGGCGAAATATTGACAATGTCAGTTGCCACGATCATAAAAGGGTGTTTTGGTTGGATGGGCAATAGCGGCAGGGGGTGGTGGCGTTCGCGGCGTTGTTAGTTGACAAATCTTGCAAGTTTTGACCCAATCTCGAACCTTTTCTTCCATGTGGGGTAACCAAAAATGAGCTTTGATCACCGCTAGGGTGCAGTTATATCCTTGGTGGTTCAAGATTTTCGCGCCGTGGAATTGGTGATGGGTTTGGTCGACCATAGATACTGGGACGACCAATTGGTGATTATCTTTGATCTGGCGATATAGGAGACCATCTTTGGTAAAGAAAATAGGTGGATGTTTTGCGGCGTTGTTTGTTTGGAGGGTGGTGATGATTTTGGCAATGGCGGGGTCCGTGGCTTGGGCTTTTAAAACTTCATCGTGAGAGGCAATTGTTATGGCTTCGGCCCGAGGCAGCGCACAGTCGGCGGTCAATGGCATTGAATTGGAGAGTGTGGGTTGACTGATGATCTTTTTGGTCATTGCATGGGTGACAGCCTTCACGTCTACGTCAACTTCCGTGGCCGGTTTAGCCTCTGCTGGGAGTGTATCCAGTACCATTAAGTCGGGGACCGTGGTTGCACCAGCAGGGTGAAAATCCTTACAGAAAATCTTAGCGGTCAAGTTTTCCATGTTCGGGATCCGAATTTTGTCGCGGTCATCTTTTCTGGACAAAAAATCGGTGCAGGCGTTGTCTTTACCTTTTACGTATTCAACCTTATAATTCTAATCTTGGAGGCTGATCGTGAAACGTTGGTGTTTTTCAGTTTTTGGTGTTTTTCATCTTTTAGCCATTTGATGGGTTTGTGGTTGGTGCTGACAATAACTTTTTGGCTATACACATAGTGGCGGTACATCCGGAAGCCCTAAACAATGGCGAGGCATTCATGCTCAGTTGTACTGTAGGGGGTTTTGGCATCGGTGAGTAGGCGACTGTTGTAGGCCATGACCCATTGATCATTTCCGTATTCTTGGTACAATATTGCTCCAATGGCAGTCATACTGGCATCAGTTTGGATTTGGAATTGAGCTTTTCCATCATGGACCGGGTAGCGTAGAAAGGGCGATGACATAAGGGCTGTTTTTATACCTTCGAATGCGGCATGATGTTCGTCCGTGGCGATATATTGAGCATCTTTACGGAGGAGTCCCTACAAGGGACTGGACAAGGTCGCCAAGTTCGGGATGAATCGTTTGCACCATTGGACTAAGCCTAGAAAACTTTGCATACCTTTATGGTCTTGGGGAATTCATATTCGGCAATAGCTTTAACTTTTTCCGGGTCAGCAGCGATTCCGCGGGCGCTAAGAAGGTGTCCCAAAAATTTGACTTGCAGCCGCAGGAATTCGCATTTGTCTGGCCGAAGCGTAAGGTTGGCTGCGCGGAGGGCGTCGAAAATGATTTGTAAATGCTCCAAATGTTCTTCAAACGAGTTCGAAAAGATGATGATATCGTCGATGTAAAGGAGGCAAATCTCCCAGATGTACAGGCGGCGGGCGCGTTTTTCAAGCGGAATGGCAAAACTTTGAATCGGAACAAACCTTCTTGGCAGATAAAGGTTGTTTTATCACGTGAGTCGGCGTCGAGAGGTACCTGCCAGTACCTGGCTTTGAGATCCAACGTAGTGAAGAATTTTGCTTGTCCCATCGCATCCAAGTAATCGTCAATGTGCGGGATTGAAAATTTATCGCTGGGTGTGACATCGTTTATTCCGCCATAGTTGACAACAGGTCGCCAAGAGCCATCTTTTTTCTTTACGAGGAATAGCAGGGCGGCCCAGGGCGAGCGGGATTGTTCGATAAAATCATTGTCGAGCATTTCTTGAATATGGCAGCGTACAATTGGTCTTTGTTCCATCGCAGCATGATAATAGTGGCGGGAAACGGTCTTTGCAGTGCCGGTGTCAATACTGACTGTCAATTCGCTGGTGATAGTTGGTTTGTCGCCGGGCAGGCTGAAAACATTGCGGTTTTGTCGAAGCATGGAGAGAGCCTTTTCCTTTTGTGCGGCAGTGACGTAAGTTTTTTCGGTCATCTTGTTCAAGGCAAATTCCAGTTTTTGTTGCGCGGTGTGGCAACGGAACGATTTATCAAGGGCGGCAGGTTCATGGTTGGCCTGGTCGCGGTGTGCGTGAGCGGTTGCTACCTGGCAATTGATAGATGGTTTCGGCGTGACCTAGCGTATGTTTTGCCATTGTGATAAGCTGATTGGGGCGGAGTTTGATGCTATTCGGCGTATTATTTATGAAGAGAAGCGGACAGTGACCGTTAGTGATGTTTATGATTGCAGTTTCAATTGGGAGTTCTGCAGCTACGCTGTTGGTGGCTAGTGGTTGTACGATCAGGTCTGGAATTGTCGCCGTTGTCGTTGGGAAAATGGTGCCTTTGACCTATTGTTGAAAATGCAGCGAAATCGAAGTCCATACTTAGGCGACAAGGAAAATTGGTTCGGCTAGCTCGGTAACCTCTAGCCGCCAGGTGGGCAGTTGGTGTGGACTAGGTTGAGCTTGGCGAATTGGTTTTTCGGCCTCGATTTCTTCGGGTTGGCTGAAAATATCGGATTTATCGTCATAGAAGCTTACTTGCTTTTCTTTGGGGATTTCTTCCAAAACGTTGTTGTTTGCGGGGTTTCAAGAACAGTTCCCTGTGGGAGCCGACCGTGGCGATTACTTTGGGCGGTAGCTTTAGGTCCTGGATCTCGATAAAATTTTCTTTGAAGTTCAAGACGGCCTGGATATCCGGATGTGCAAGGAAATCGGTGCCAATGATACATTATTCGTTCCCGTCATCATCGAGGATTACGCACTTGATCATGTGTTCACCGAACCCAGATTCAATTGTAACGACTACTGGGCCATGAGCGTTGAGGACAGCACCATGGGCTACTTTGATTTTCCCGCAAATGGGGAGTTGAAGCGATTGCTTTTCGAAAGTGCGTTTGACTAATCCTGAGGACAATACGGAGCATTGAGCACCGGTGTCGATGAGCGTGTGTGCTTTGAGGGCTCTGAGTTTTATGGGAATTTGGAAGGCTCTTGTAGAGGCGTATTTGCAAACGAAAGTCTTTGAAGACGGCCTGAGATTGTTGATTTGGCAGACGGACGAGCAAATGTGGCACGGATCTTGAAAAGCGCGGCCGGTCGCGTTCCAACAGACTATCCCGGGGCTCACCATCGGTGCGGCAGAGGCTACTTCTTTGGACAGATGACCATATTAGTGGCGGAAGTTGATTGATTGGTAGCGCGTGGTTCGAGGGCAGGTGTGGATGCAGCCGTGGGGGGCGGTAACGCGGGTAAGGCTAGTTGTAGTTTGGAGGCCTGAGAACTGCGCGTGATGAATCTGTAGGTGTTGTAACGTATGCGGCCGGCACTGCGTTGTAGTGGATATGTTGTTCCCATGGGGCCGGAAATTGTTGATTCGGATAGATGGGGTAGGTGTTCTGAACAAAATTGTTTGGGCGCAGTACTAAATTACTCTCCTGAAAATGATTTCGCACCCCGCGGGAGTGGTTTGCGCCTTGTTGGGGCGGTGCTCTGCAGCGGGGTCTCCAATCGGGCTGGCCACGAATATTGTTGGAGTTGGTCCGGAAGTGGGTTTGCCGTGAATGGGCGATGTAGGTTGGACGGTTGGACTCTTGCCGAGTCATTTGTTGAGCATTTTGCCGTTTGAGCCAGACACAATCTTCTGTGTTGTGGGTGCGGGATTTGTGGGCGTCGCACCAAAGGCCAGTGGGTTGCGAGATGCAAAGGCAGTCTTGGCTTGTGGATCAGTCGAAACAATCTGCGTACTGTTCCCAGGTTTGGGATTGAAAGCGAGGGCTTTGCTGCCGGTTATCCAGTGGGTTTTCATCTGGGCGTAGGCGCGATTTTTGTTCTTCGTAATTGCAGTCATATCTTTGGATCAATTGTTCTAAAAGCAGCTCCATGTGCGGTGGCAGTTGAGGAGGTTGTTCTAGCGGCTGGGGTTGGAAAGAGACGAATTTAGTTGGTGGTGGTGCCGAATTTTGGGGTCAGCGCTCGGCGGAAAGAGAGCGCTCGCAATAGCGGTTTTGAGGGCGGTCCATGCTATGGCGGCGTTCAAAACCGCGGTCAAAAGGCTGCCGAGACTTGGGGGATTGCACTTCCGAATCGGCTTGGTTCACAAGGATTGGTCTTTCTGCAGTTCCTATATTGGCTTTGGTTGCATTGAGGACGCTAAGGGCTTTAGCTACGGCATTGACCAATTGTTGGACATTTGTAAAACTTTTCGCTTGTTCGCCCATTGTTAATTGATATAACAGGCATTTTTGTCAAACAAGTGTCAATTACTTGTTTGTGCCAAAAGGTTTGGTCTCCATGCTGATACAATAATTGTACATAAGTCATCACCTTACTCAAAAACGGGGGGGGGGGGGGTTCCTCTCTGACTTCGGGGGTTAATTGATGCAAGCTCGCGTTTGAGTGTCATTAGACTGCAATACAAGGCTAATTGGAACATGAGCAAATTTTTGGCATCTTCGTATCGCGTCATGTCTTGGATCATGTCGCTCGGTGAATCGCGGGTAAGTTGGCGTAGTGCGCTCGTCTTTACATGGTTGGAGGCCTCGTATCCAAACTCGTTTTCCAGACGACTGAAGAAGTGTTATAGGCGTTTATTTGTTGCGGCCCCGTCAATAATCAACGGATGCATATTGTCGACAATTGTTTTGATGTGGCTATCTTCTTCGCGGTGTGATGTGCGCAGCATTTTGTATCGTGGCTGCAGGTGGTCGTAATAATCATCTGGTGGGTAATCTGAAAAGCCAAAAGGGTTTGCCGTGGGCAGTTGGCGTCTTTAAGGCGTGGGCCGAGGTAAGTCTTCCTCACCGCATGTGGTACGGGAAAATTCATTGTTATATAGGGTATCCGTGGATGGGGCTTTAGGTTTGACCTGGATTGGCAGTCGACCAAAGACCTGGGCCGGTTCAGTATCACGGAGAGTTTTGTTTGGGATGTAAATATCTCGCGTTTCCTCGCTGTGAAACGGTGAGGACACCGGGGGTGGTCTTGGTGTAGGCGGATTATGCCCGTCAGTTGCGGTGGCCGTCGTCGAAATCAACTGTTGCATTTGTTCTGGGAGGGGGGCAAAGTGTGCATTTGTAGTCTTAGTCTGTTCTTGAATTTCGCGTTGAACACGTAATTGTTCGGCTTGAAATTGATCTGAGACGGGGCGGATAATTTGATCAATCGTTTGGACGGTGGGAACATTGTTTGTTATATGTGCTCCGACAGTGCTGAGTTAATCCAACGCGTCCTGCGCTTCAATTCGAAAATTATGGACTTCGTTGGCATTTGCGATTGCTAGGCTGCTGCGGTGGTTGTTTGTCGAAGTGCGGGTGGCGGCTGGGGCCAGCGGTGGTTCAATATTGATGAAGGATTCGGAAGAGTCAGTTCTGGCGACAGTTTGGTCATTGTTAGGTTGGGCGGCGGTGCTCGGCGGCAGTATTTGTGATACCGCCGGTGGGTTAGGGCAGTTGACGGCGGCAGGGCAAGGGTTTTGACTCAGGGGCCACGGTGCTTGTGAAACGGTGGTCACCGTGGTTATTGGAATGAGCGATGTTTGCGGTTGTGCAGTCCCATGCAACGCTGGTGTACTGAAAGTAGACAAGGGCGGATTATGGGGCGGGAGCTTACCGTGGGTACCGCTGATGATTGCGCAATATTTGTCAGTTGCGGCAAGAGCATCTGATCAAAACTTAAAGGGCCGTGCGCAGCCGTGGTAGCCTTTGGAGAACTGGTTCATGACGGAAAGCGGGTGAAATTGGGCGGCGTATGGCTTACTTTTGGCATCTTTTTCCCGAGGGTATAATAACCTTTCTTGTAACCTCGGGCCCAGCTACGGCGTGGTCGAATTTTGAGGCTTGCTGGCGTAGTCGGATGCAATGCAACGGGGGGGGGGGGGGAAGGAAGCATAACCCAAGCGGTCACCAGTGTTGTATTTGTAAATAAGTCAGGCACTGATGAGTCGCAGGCAGGATTGGGATTCCAGGGTTCGTCCTTAATGTACGTGTTTCCCAGGCCCAGGTTTACCCAATTAACTAAATTACTTGCACTTAAACTAGACACAAATATTCCACCAAATAAGTAAAGGATGCATTTCCTTAATTGTCTCCCTAATTGCGTGAGACCGAAAGGAGAAGATTTTCTACCTTTAATATTATGCAATAAAAACAAAATGAAAACTTACATACAAAATGAAAAACTGGCGAAAAAGTGAACAATCTACTCCCACACACTGGGACGAGAAAGAAAGTCGCGTGGTGGGAGGCGATGAATAGTGAAATATAAAAGTGGCCAGCGGGGCGCACACTTAGTATATAAGAAATACGATAATAATGAAAAAAAAGCGAATAATAATGGAGAGAGACCAGCGCACGCGTATCGACGTGTGCTACAGTAAGATGGTTGCTAATGGTCCGCGTTGCTTGCTCCACTTGCCACCTGTGGGCCTCATACGCGCTTCGACGAAATAGCGAAAATCGGTGGAAAACACACTACAACAGTTACAATAAGTAGGCAAGTTTGGTTGGGCTCAGGAAAAGGATGAGTGAGTGTGAAATCGACTCTGCTCTTCCTCTTAGAGAAGAGTTTTTATCTTCACTTGTTTTTCGATTTTGGTTCGTTTTGGGTGGTCTATTTTTGGTTATAGATAGTAACAGGACATACATTTTGTTCTGAATCCTTATGTACGAGAATGGGGTCCTGTTTCGTAAGTGTTGCTATTTCTGATTGTTTTTCCATTAGGTTTTCACATGACACTCTCATATTGTTTGTCAAAGTGACTCATCTATATTATGATAGAGATTAACTGGTGTTCAGTTATGAACAGCTTAGTTACAACACAGTGCATAAAAACGGAAAAGTGTTCAGTTGGTACAGAAACCATTATTGAACATGATTCAGTTTCAATCAGGGTATCATGGTTATAGTCAGAAATCATAGAATTTCAATTAATCTCAGGGCCTGCTTTTATACTACAATATGTGTTATATACAAAATTTTTAGCTGCACCCACTTCACATATGATGGGAACGAAAAGATTTGCTTTTTGAAACATGCTGATACGAAACAACAGATTTTGGATCAACACTATGACTCATACAACACTTGGTGTGCCTATTATAATGGTGAAGATCGCTTTGCAATAGCAAAAACTGTCTTCCTTTCCAGAAGAACGAGAACTGCAACTACAGGTCCAAGAAGTAAGATAAAACTTTTCCTTTATCATTGAATAAATGAATTATGCAGAGGTTTAATTGAAAGTCTGGAGAAAGTTCTGGGGTTCTGAAGTTCTGGAGAAGTCCTCAACTTGGTATATGAAACTATTTTTTCCAGCAAGAGATGCAAAAAAATACAAAGCTGTGCAACATTCATTGTTCAAAAATTCGATACATCACTTAGAATACAATAGAAATCCCTAACACAATGTAGTGCTATACAATAAATTACTATAAAGTACAATACAGAAAAATATGTGTAATACATAAAAATACAATAGCTTACCATTAAATTAAATATAATACAATGCAATATATGACACAGCACAATATGATAAAATAGGACAGGATATGATATTTTATGAAAAATTCATACAATACAGTGCTTCCTTGAAAAAAGTGTTCGTACACTTTAGTTTTGGAACGTACATTCGAAAAAATGTTTTTCAGAGTTCCAAATCGATAAAGATTGTGAATATCGCTATAATGATTTGGCCGAGCGCACGAATGTAGCGACTTTTGGCGTATGTGCCGCTCTGTGCTTCAAAATGACCCGGTAAAGTAGGATGATTCATGATGTAGTACTGTATGATAGATGTCCAACAGGGTCAAAGCACTGTGTAGAATATTGCTGTATTTTCATCTATTAATGCGTACATGCAACTTCCAACAATTGCGCCTTTGGACATCTTGAAACTGATGTCTGAAAAAATAGCCGATCATTTGTCTTAATTGAAGAAATTATGTTATCACTTCAGCAACTTGAGCAGTTCATTTGCATGCCATTATCAATGTTTCGGCATTGTGATGCAGTTCTTTATGCTTTAAAAATGCTGCCTTCATTGGATGAGATAATCTTCTGGTTGAAGTCCCTTCTACATTTGATGCTCTTCAACTCTGTGATTTTAGACGAACCCCAGTGGCGGACGCAGAATTTTTTTGTGGGGGTCGGGAGGGCGGGAATTTTTCTTACAATTTGGATATTTTTGTTGAATCATTACATACGAACGTATTTTTGTAAAGACGAGGGACAACTATTAAGAATCTGGAATATTTAAATTGCAAAATCGAGCCGACCAGAGAATTTTCCCCTCTTTTTAGTACAGCACAAGGCGTCAGAATTTTTTTTTACAGTTTTTACATTCTAAAACGCTGGAAAATAAGTCTCTAAAATTACAGTCTAGAACGATTACTTCAATCTTCATCATCTATGAATGTGAAACTTCGTATTGGAAATGTTGGAAAAATTACAGAAATTACAAATTACTAGAATTGATCAAAAATCTAATTTTCGGCCAAATACTGACCATTATTGATTAAAAAACAGGACGAGGTATTTCAATTGATATAAACTATTAAGGTTAATTAGTAAGTGGAAGTAGATATACCAACAGCCACGCTTGACAGAAATAATAATTTTTATACCCACGACTGGTGCGAAGTGCAGGAAAATTTTTAGTATTTTGGCCTTCCAAAGTTCACCAAAATGCATCTATTCGGTTTTGAATTCATTTTGAACCATGATCTTGATAATTTTTGTTTTTGGAATATGAGTTCGGATAGGGGCGGTCTCCCCACAGCCCTCCAAGCGTTCACTTTGATGAACCCGAAAACTGCTTTCATTTAGCAAAATGTATAATATAATAAATTTTTAGCTGCACCCACGCCACGTTCAAGCACTATAATAGAACGTGTTATTTGAAACATGCGAGTTCAAAAGAGCAAATTCGAGAAACTCGCTGGAACTTGTACTTGTCGTGGTGCTTGATGTATAATGGTGAAGAACGTTATGAAGAACCAGACTGAATGGCCATCATTGATCCAAAAAATGAGCCAGCTAAAAACGTACTTTATAATGGTGAGATAAGTGTATTCCATCCTCGTTAGATACATCATTGACTCTGGCCAGCTTCCTGCCATTGTCCCTGATCTGGCAGTCAGGGTGTTTATAGGGTTCGGTCAATATCCTGCAGATTACTGTAGCGATTAAGAGAAATTTTAATTTTGCAAATTGTAGACGGGAGTATTTGTCAAGATTTTTCATTTTGTAGTGAGAGCGAGCTGGATTCATTAATGTTTTCAATGATATCAGTATTTCACAGATTACTCGATCGAAAAATTAATTTTTCACTATAAGCATTTAGAAATGTGGTCTGAAAAAATTTGCCACTTTCTCTTTTGGATTATCAGGTTCTCTGCATAATTTTTATTACGTCAATTTCCCGTAGATTGCAGTATCAGTTTGCATAAATTTTTCCCTTTCCATCTACAGGTGTCAAAAATTTTGTATACGAGTTGTTGCAAAGTTTATGTGATCAACATTTTAAAGCTAAAATTTAAAGAAACTAGTATTTGTATTTAAATTTTAAAATCAGTGTCGTTCTTTATAAATAAAATCGTCACAATCAATCGATATATTGATTCCCTAACCATATACAGTCAAATTTATTTCTGACTTGGGCTATTGTGGTCAATTCCTAAGCTGTTATCGTTTTTCTAGAGTATAAATTATTTTACAATAATGTGAAAGCCAATGGGACTACAGTATGAAGTTGTTTTCGCTTGTGACTACTGTAGCTATTTTACTTGCCTGAATTTCCTCCCGAAACTTCTTTTTCGCGTTCATTACGTCTAACTCGTATATTTATTTTTTGGATGGTGCTTTTTCTAATAAATTTGAATTTATAGTTTGGCTGCATCCATGTTACTGAAATCTTGACTGTGTAACGACCAGATTTGTGTGAGGTACTTTACTTCTAACCAATCGGTCGATACGGCGGGGAAAAAGGGCACGGGCGGTACAATACGGGGCGATAATATACAGCTTTACAATACTCGACGGCTGCTTTAGACGTCGATACGGCAACGATAATGATAAACGTGGCGAGTACACACAGCTTAATTGCTTTCGAATAAAAATGAGACTCGCTCTCAAAACACTGCTTGCAAATACGGGGCGCGGGGTCGAAAAATTGAACGATACAAGAATGATAAAATCACGCTTTGCTTCTTCTTTTATACTACATTTTTGGCCACTCCCTGGGCGTCGCGGGAGGTCGAGCTTCTGTCCATCTTCTTCCGCCAATCGTCGCTTCCTACTACGCTTTTTATGCTTACTGAGTCACGCCTTTTTAATGCTTTTCTGGTACTGTATGCTTTCTGTGCTTTGCTTGCTTTCTACGGTGGGTTTGGCCACACCTCTGTGCTTCTGTGCATGCTTCCTGTATCGGTTTCTCTGTATACACATGTTTTGTGGGGCTGCCACTACCGTTACACTTGAGACTACTGTACGGCGGGGCTTCTACATATTTTACTGTGTGCAGGTGTTGTTTACGATTTGTATGGGGGATTAGGGTAGCTGTGGAATGTGTAGTTTAGTGTAGGTTCTAGGGGAACAGCTGCCGTTTGTGCAAATTAATTGGGGCATCTTAATTGGGCTACCGGGGTGTGAACGGATCAAAATAAAGTACTTCACGTAATTTTGTAGGAATGTTTGGGTGTGAATCCCAGACACCCTTGAGACGATAAAATGTGGAAATAAAATAATATCTAATAAATGTCTATTACATACAGTATGCTACATATTTACAGTACTGCTTTAGCAGGTACGTTACAACTGCTTAAGGTATATTTCATGTTTATTAATTTCAAGTAAAGATGCCGTAATTGCTATTTTGTAGCGATTTTTTTACCTACAGTAAGAAATGCATTGTCCACTTGGATACGGTTAATTTACATCATTGTTTAAAGCGAGAAATAATTCTATGGAAAAATCTTTGCACTGCCATGTTTGGCATACAAGACTGAATAAAATAAGATCTTGTGTCAATCTTTTTTCAGCCTTCACCGCACGAGGTCCAGATTGCTTGGCGAATTCTAAATATTTTCAAAATCGGAAAATCGATTTTAAATCTATATAAAATATTGTAAATAAGTTTACCCCTTGAAAAATTTACTTCATACATATTGCATAATGCCTTGAAGAAATGATTATATTTTCACGAGAAATAACTACTAACACTACTCCACCATTTAGGAGAGAATGCAATCAATGGTCACCAATCTCATATGCCTAAATCCACATGACTAATTGATTAGAAAAAAAATGTTTAATTGTACGCTTAAACCCTCGATCTTCTGTGTACAATTCAGATCTGCTACCAAGTGTGAAATGTGGATAGTTCAAACAGTGTGACAGTAACAGCATTGAACACCCTGTTTATTTCACGATCGGAAGGTCAACATGCAGATCAACAATGGGCGTTCAGCAGGTGCAGGCAAATTTGCATAGCAATGGAGCACCAAAGAAAGAAGAAAAATGATGATGAAAGTAATTCATATATTTTTATGATATTCTTGGTTTTTTATGCTGGCACGCTGGAATAAATCTTTCTCTTGGCTCTTTGTCTTAAATTTACATACTTTTAGTGGTCCATCCACTTTCTTTTGATATTATTTTATAATATAAGCATATTTGTCAATAGTGTACGGTAAGTTATGAAGGACAACAGGCCTAGGCATTGCTTTCTTGAATACGTCAGGCAGGAGACATACCCTCCATGGGTCTTTCCAACTTCATTCATGCGAGCGGACTCATATTTTCCTCTATGAGTCTACAGGTTCTGCTCAAATATTCGAATTCGAGAAAAAAAATTTTTTAAGACATATTCATATTTAAAAAATGTTGAATTTTCTATTTTTTTACTTCAAAAATGTCAGTATTTGAAAAAATGCAAGTTTCTTGACAAATTGAAAGTTTTATTAGTTTTTTTTCTCGAGAAAGCTTTTCCGTTTTCCCTCAAGATAAACATTGACAAAAATATGCCTATCTGGCATGTTTTATTTACAGATTTGACCACTGAAAATGTGATCTTGTTTATTCCATGACACAGCAAAATTCGCTCCATTTCTGGTTTTTTTTGGGTAGTGTTTTCAATATTATATTCCTCGACATCTTTCCGTCATGAAACTTTGCCCAGCCAGTATATTGTGCCTCATCAGTTCATTCATTTCTGGGGGTAAGAGTTGAAGTTCTACTTTTAGATCCAGAAGTAGTTTCTTCATTAGTTGATTAATATCTAGATTACAGAAATTTCAGGTGGAAAAAAATCAAGATCAAAAGTTACAATGGTGAATTTGCTGCAAAATTAGTACCAATTTTTAGATCTTGTCGAGATCTATTCAGAAATATGACTTATAGGCTCTAGCCTCATTTTTGATTGAGGTATACTTGTTTGAAGTTTGGCGGTGAAATTTGTTAAAATGCCATCCAGATTTTTTTAGACATGTTCTGATGCCGCTTTTTTGCCAGTGCCAGTGCCGAATCATGAGCACCTCTACTTGTGGCCCATACATACAAGGTTGATGAAATAGTTGTCCCGCTGGCCGATTAGCATAATTTATTCATAATGGTAAAGAATGGACAAGAAGAAGACGAAATGAGACAAATGAATATTTGTCCAAAGATTCAACTATTTATGGTCAAAAAAAGACCCAAACATAAATTTGCATAGGTTCGCAGTGAATGAAAAAATAACACGACGAAAAAGTGGGCGAAATTTACATGCCCAAAAAGCACATGCATGTGTGTCACCATGGTGATGCACATGCATACACATTAAATTGATTACATGCTGGCTGACATGGAAGATGAAAATCAGTTGTTGCTTTACAACTTTGCTTGAACGTCAGTACAAGATCTGTTTCTTCAACAATTACCAGAGAGACGGAATAAAGTGTTTAGCAATTGACTACATTTTGGATGTCATGGAACACAAAAATTAGGAAATGATCAGTAAACTGCTGGAGAAACTGGAAAATTAAGAAGAATGAATACCATTTGCTTGGACGATGATTGCCTACAAATGGACGATGCCCTGCCTACAAATGTATCTAGCTAATGTTTATCCAGCACCAGTGTCATCATCCAGGACAAGGTTATAGCCTGAAAAGATTGAAATTTTAGTTTGTTTGTTCAAAAGTTTGAGGATTATGAAAGTTGATTATGAATTATTATGCAAATAAATGAATTTCAACATAATTTTGTTACTTTTTGTGAGTATGTATTATGCCCATAAAAATGTATATCATTTTCAAAGTAATTGTCGGTGCCAGATCCGGTGGCATCAGCCGCTGCCAGATACCATGGCACCTGCGCCAGTGCCAGTGCCTGGGACATCCCTAATTTTTTGTATATGGTCGTCATCAAAAATTAAAACATCCTTATTTTAAGAATATTGAAACTGATATGAATCGGTAGATCTCGACGAGACCTTCATGTGTAAAAACTCTTTATTGTCATTTTTATGACCCATTGGAGTCTGATGGTCAAAATGGGGTGATCATCCAATACATGTCAAAATTGTTCTAAATGGATATCAGTCGACAGGTCTCGTTGAGATCTGTTCGACTATATTTTTTAAAATGCTTAAGTATCCTTTTCCAACGAGTTATGCTGGTTTGAAGTTTGGTGGTCAACTCATGAGTTTATCCATTGAAAGAATGTACTATATAGTTAAATTTGCGTATTGCTTTAAAAATAGCAATATTTTCGCGAAAAAAATCACAAAATTTTCTGATTCATTTGATTTTTTTTTCTAAACATTTTGAATGTTTACCTTTGGTCTTGAAAATTTCAATTTTTCTAAGGATAAAAAATTGATTTTTTTCAATTGGGGAAAATTAAAATCTTTTCTTAAATAAAAATCTTTTGATCAAGAAAAATTAAGATTTCTTCAGCTATATCCAATTTTTTGTCCAAATACTTATTTCTTACGTTTCCAGCTTTTTTTCAATTCGAAATTTCCGGGCTGCAAATTTATGGTTTCCCCGAAAAATTTGAGATTTTTCACTGAAAAGTTCTTG
This sequence comes from Romanomermis culicivorax, assembly GCA_963922205.1. Lineage (NCBI taxonomy): Eukaryota > Metazoa > Nematoda > Enoplea > Mermithida > Mermithidae > Romanomermis > Romanomermis culicivorax. The sequence goes on from CAWUHX010000371.1 coordinate 63,111, forward strand.
TTTTCAAACGAAAAAAATGCTAATTATTCGAAGGATATTGAATTGTCTATTAAGCAGTTCTCTTCTAGACGCAAAGTTGTCGACAATTAATGTATTTTTCCATTCTTCCCCTCAAGAATTTCTATTCTTTTAGATACAAGTGTGGACTTTTTAAACAAAAATAGTAATTTTCAGATAATATAGAATTTTTATTTGAACTTGGAATTTCTTTCTGCGAAAAAATCAAATTTAAAAAATGGATTTTTCGTCGGAAAGGGCTAATTCGTTTGTTAAAAATTGGGTTTATTTGACCTATTTTTCTGACAGAAAGTTGAAGTTTCGAAAAAAAATTTTGCAAATTTGTTCATGAGTTTTAAATTTTGCTTGTTCGGAAAAAAGAAATTTTTCCTTCTGAAGTATATATTTCTGGACTATTTTGGCATTTGGGGAAAAAATCAATCTTTTCAGAAAAATTTAATTTTTGATGAAAAGAGTTTTCCTCTAGAAATAAATAATTTTTTTATTTTTATCGCAAAAAACTTTGTTTTTCTCAAAAATTGCCTCTTTCCGAGAAAATAAGAAAAACTATAAGAAATTTTGACTTTTTTAATTTTTTCTCCAGGAAAATTGATTTTCTTCTAGAAAAATGCTAATCATTAAATAAAAATGCGAAATTCTCGAAATATACGCGATTTTCTGTCTCAAAATTGAATTATTTGAGTTGGGCATAAAAATCACGTTCAACCGAAGTCCAACTTTTTTCAGCCTTTAAATTTTCGACGAGCCAAATTCGAAAAATGTTGAGCATTCTGAAATCCGAAAATTTCAATTCTTTAGCTGATAATTTTTTGATTTTAAATGAAAAAATGCGAGTTCGAGAAATATCGCATTTTAAAATTTCTTTTGTTCAAAAAGAGTTTTTCCAAAATGCAATAGGTTTTCCACCTTGTTGTCCCGAAAAATTCATTTTTTTGTATAAAAGGGTAGATTTTTCAATAAAAATGCAGGCTGGTTGAAAAAATTCGAGTTCCATCATTTTTTTCTGAAAGATTACTTTCTCATGCTAAAAATGAGGATTTTCTGTTAAGTAATGCTTCGAAAAACAATTTTCTTCTTTCCTTCAGGTTAAAAATTGGGAAAAATGAGCTTATTTGTCATGTCTCTTTTACAGATTTGACCTCTGGAAACGAGACTTTTTGAAAAAAGATGCTATCTCCAAATAACCTTGGCATTTATTCTACGACACAGCAAAATGCATTCCTTTTCTTGTCCTTTTTTGTATAATGTTTTTGTGTTGTTTTGAGTTCAAGTCGCACTAAGTTGTTTTTTGATCAGAAAATAAACAATGTCAAGACAACAGAAATCTCAGGTGGAAAAAATTGAGATCAAAAACAAAGCATTAATCGATAGACCTCTTCGAGATCTATTCAAACATTGTATGGCTAAAAACATTGTAGGAAAACCAAATATCGTTGGCATTTATTTTGCGAAATAGCGAAATTTGCTCCATTTTTAGTCCTTTTAGCGTTTTCAATATTACATTTTTCGGCATCTTTCCGTCATGAAACTTTTCGTAGCCATTCTATTTTGCCTCATCGCTTCATTCGCTTCTGAGGGTAAGAGTTCAAGTTGAATTTTCAGGTGAAGAAGTGAGTAGTTTCTTGATTAGAAAATGAGGCTAAATTTTATAAGTCGGTTCCCGGCCTTCAGCCCAATTATTGTATATGAGTTGTTTGTTAATTTTGAGCATGGATTTCTGTGACTAGTGAGTAGACATTTATTGTTCCTTTAAAATTTTCCTTAGGCTTAGGCTTAAGGCCCATCTATACTTTTTTCGCCTAAAAACATACGCAAGCGATTTGCTCTTCAAGTCTTGGAGCAGTTCCAGTATAAAATACATCGCAAGGTAGATATTGAAATTTCCGATCGAAAGATACTCAACACTTTGGACAAGTATCTACTGAGCGCTTTAAATCCAGCTTTGACGCAAAAAACGTAAGAAACGCAAGATGCTTACAAAATAGCTGATTTCTGCCGCACTATGCAAATTTTTTTTGCAAAATGCACTAGATAGAACTCGTCAAGATCTTTCTTGCGCAGAGAGAAAATGAGGGATTCGTTCGATTTTGATCGTTGCAATCACTTGCGACAGATTTTCGAGAAAAAAGTATGGATGGGCCTTAAGTCACCCGCAAGTATAAGTCGCAACTGGAATTAGTAGAGTTCACCAATAAGTGGCCCTGGAATATAATTCGCATCAAAAAGTTTTACGTAAATTTATTCGGCTCGCAAAACTCTATAAGATATGTTCTTTCGGATATCTTTTGTGATTTGGTTAGAGTGACTCATTCAAATTTCGCTTGTAAGATTTTGACGCTTCACTGCGTTTGGTCCTGACCCCGACGAAATCCTGGCCAAGATTCGAAGAATTCTGAATATTTTGAAAAACAGCTCACTTTTCTGAAAGCAGCAGATTTAAACCTTCAAAATAGTGTTGAAAATTTATTAATTGAACAAAATTTACGTATTGATGATATACTAATGTTCTCAGAAAAATTACAGTAATTAAAATCAATAAATATTCTTAAAATTGGAGAGAAGTGAAATTAGAAATTTAATTCCAAAAAAAATTGACAGGAGTTGACGCGCTGATCTATATTTTTTTCTGAGAAATAAAAGTCATTTGATTTTGTTGTGTCTTGGTTTGTTGGGGCGGTGATGATGCGGCGTGAGCAGGATTGGGATTCCGAGGTTGCGTCCTTAATGTACGTGCTTCCCACGCCCACGTTTACCCGATAAATCAATTACTGGTACTTAAACCCCAACGCTAGTTACCCCAACAATTAAAGAAAGGTCTGTTTTCTTTAATTGTCTCCCTTGTTAGGCTAAATTTGAAGGCGAGGACTTTTCTACCTTTTAATACTGCACAATAATAAACAACACTTACGTGAACAAAACAAAGACGGGCGAAAAGAATAAAAACAAAATCAACTCCCACGCACGGGCGAGAGAAAAGGCAAAAGGCGTGGTGGGAGACGGCGAGTATAGACTAGTGGTAGCCAACGGAATAAAACTAGTAAGTAAACATATAAAATTCTAACACTAATAACAATAATGAGAGAGACCAGCGCACGCGTACCGAGGTGCGCTACAGTAAGATGGCTACTGGTGGTCCGCGTTGCTCTCTCCACTTGCCACCTGCGGGCCTCTAACGCGCTTTGACAAAACGATAAAAAATCGGCGGAAGACACACTACAACACCCCTCCCCCTTGCAGTAGATCGCCCTAAGCGATCGTCAAGAAATACCAAAAAACCTGCAAGGGGAAGGGCTCCGCCACTACAGGCCGTCACCGGGGTTGCCGAAGGATTCTTTGGCGTCACACAGCGGGGCGGGCGGAGTTATTGGGGTAGTTTGAGCCGATTTTGGGGTGGCGGCAATAGTGCGTCCGGCGGCGGAGGCAAGGACAAAAGCGGTGCAAGTGGGGGCGTGTAGCAGGCCACCGGCGGTCATCTTACTGTGTGGTTGCAGTGTCGGCTGCACGTGCACTGGAAACACTAGTACAAAAATAATAAAGCACGAACGAGATTAGAAATTAAACAACCGGTTTTGAATGAGGTTAAGAAAAAACAAAAACAAAGAAAACAACGTTACTGTACAAGAAGCTCTTTCTAATGGCGGCGTCGGTGGCGAGTATCGGATGCGGATTGGTAGTTTCGAGGAGAATCGCGGCGGTCGCGTTCCTTTCGTCAGTATCGATCGTTATGGTAGCCATGTGGATCGCGAGGGTCGTCGTGGCCATCAAAACAGATATTACGGCAGTAGCGGTTTCGACTGTAATCGGCGGTATCGCAGCGGCATGAAGACGAGGTATACGTTTGAGGTTGGAGCGGCGAGAGTGGGTTGATGCCTCGAGGCGGTAGCTGAGTGGCGATTAGTGACGGGCGATCGGACGGCAACCCTGTTGGCCGCAACGGTCGCAGAGGCAGTAGATTCCACCGGGCAGAAAAGTCGTGCCAACGCAGCAGGGGTGCGGAGCGATCCATCTCGCTGTGATACTGCAAATAAATTTGTTGAATGTCGGCGATTTCCGGGGGTTGTGGAAATGGGGCATAGCGCGGATAAGCCATCCAACTGTCTATTAGCCCGACAGCGGTGTTATAGGCTTGTAGCAGACAGGAAGGGTTATCCAAAACGCGGGCTTCGTATAGGAAAAGGGCTAAGTGGGCAGTGTGAACGGCGTCAAGGACGCCGAGCTCCTCAACCCAAAGGGGAGCGACCCATCTCAATATCAGAGTGGCCACATCGTGGGAGATGGGCGGTTGTTGTTCTTGATATGCGGGGCGGTAATGGTCTCAAAAATATTGGTACAACGCGAGCGAAGCGTTCGTAGCACCGATGTGCACGGGCATGATGGTGCGAATACCGAGGCGGCCGAAGAAGTTGATCAATACCATTTCATGCAGCGTGCGCGGCGAGAAAAACTCGACGGCGGGATTGATATTCGGCGGGTAGCCAGGCGTTACTAGTGTAACGCAATGCGGCGAATCGGTGGTTCCGAAACGCGTATAGTTTGGTAATCGCGTGACTTTGCTAGGCAACCGAGGTTTGATAGTTGGTGCGGAACTTGGTGAGGAGGAACTCCAAGAACCAGTCTAGTGGCGATGATCACTGGCGGCTGTTTGAACGCAGCAACCGGAGCCGACGTTGGGGCCGTAGGCGGCAGCCACGTGGTGTGGGTTACCCTAGTCCTAGCAGCAGTTGTCTGAACTGTAGGCGGTTGAGATGTAACCATTGGTGGAATCGTGGTGGCAGTTGACGTGGCAGCATCCACGTCCATAGGAGGCCGTGGAAGCGGAGCTTTGAACACGTCCTTCGGTGGGTTTTTTAAAGCTTTCAGACGACATTGGATTTCAGCGTCCCTGTGCAATGGGCTAATAAAGTGTGTCAACTTGGGGGGTGACCGGCGGAACTGGCGGCGATGTGCCTCTTCGTAGAAACCGGTTGAATGTACCTGGCGTGTTTGCTCGCTTTGAGTACGGTGTGGCGGTACATTATCGCGGCATTCTGGTTGACGGCTGTCGCGGCTGGTCGGTGGAATTTGTTGCCTTTCTCTACGGTGGCGATCATCACGGGAGTGAGACTCGTGACCTGAATGGTGGCTATCAGTTTGACGAGCAGGCGGCAGTTTCGTTGCTGGTGCTGCTGTTTTGGAGGACGCGATTTTGGGTTTCGGCGTTGACATGGCATGCGAAGATCTTTCAGCCTCTTTGCGGGCTCTCTGTTTATCGCGTTGTTCGCGGCGTCGAGTTGTACGTTCGCTGGGCGTTCTGCCGCGCTCAGCACCGGAAGTGCTGGGTGGCAGCGTACGCCGCATGCTCGTTTCGTCCGTTGTTCATGTTTTGTGGGATTTGCGGTAAGCCGATTCTTCCTGAAGGTGTTGTTTTCGCTTTGTTGAGTGTTCATACCGGCCGGGTCTTCGGATAGGATTTCCATAGCGATCTAGAGCCGGCGCAGACGTGCTGGGAGCCTGTGGGGTTTGAACATCCACAGGCGCTGTCGGCGGCACTAGAGTCACGGGTTGTGGCGGTTGCGGCATCGGTTGCAGTTGCGATGTGGCCGGCAGCGGTAAAGGAGCTGGTGTTTGCACGACGGGTTGGGCCATTACCGGGGCCGTTTGGGCGACTTGCAGGACCTGGGTGATCAACGTCGGTGGAGGCAGCAAAATGCTTTGTATCTTTTCTTTCAACGCTTCGGGGTAGTCTTTCCAATGATGTTCCGGGAACAACATACCAGGCGGTGGTGGCGGAAAATGATACGTGGCGAGAGCTGCGGCCAAGGCGTCCCATTGAGTAGCTGAAATAATCTGTTGCGAAAAACGTACGGGAGCACTATACCTGGCTGCGGCAACGGTAGCAATGATCGGAGGTCCCGGCAAAACTGCCAGTGTCGCCAAATATATTCATGGGTCCACGGCGGGTGTCTTGGTGGGTATCGTAGTGGCGGGTTCTATAAGGGCGACGTCCATAGACGTAGATTGATCCACCGTGCTTTCTTTGAGTATATCGGTCAACATTTGTTCTGACGTCATAGTTTCGGAATCAATCGCGGCAGGCTGGATGGGAGTAGATTCATCCATCGGAGCCGGGACAACATTGGAAATTTCATCGAGCGTGAGTTTCAAGAAATCAGAGATCTGCGTAGCGGTTGCCATTATATCGGATGGTGCAGTGGGCATAGGAAAGGCCGACGCCTCTGTTGACGGCGGCAGCTTGGCTATGTTGAGATCGAAGACTAACGTTTTGAGTAGCTCCTCATCCGTGGGCTCGACTTCGACATCGATGGGGCATTCGAGTAGTTCCTTGGCGGTGAGCATTTGCACTGAAGCCGTGGTTTCATGGGGTAGGCGTACACTGGGGCGGGGAACAAAAAACGGTTTTGAAAATCGATGAGCGCAATAAACGATGAGTAAAAATGGAAACAACTGTGCGGATTGGCCATATAGTCGTGTTCATCGATTTCGATTTCTTCGACGGACGTTTCCATGTGGAAGTCTTCGTTGAACACAATCGGGCATAACGCAAACCGATTGCAAATATACGCACCGGGATCGCTAGGGAAACACGGTTCGCGTTCCGGGATGCGATTCATCCAATTCGTAAGGAGCGAATTGGGGTTGCCGTCGCTGCGATACCACATATACTCGTAGAACGCGGCACGTATTTCTGGTTTCATCGATTGAGTGTGGCCAAGCACTAGGTCATTGGTAGAGGCGTATTCTGGGGCGGAACAAGGCGACGCGAGAAGCGCGGCCAGCGGCATGAAAGAAGTTAGCTTTCGGAACCAGTCTCTGTCCACCTGTAAAAAATTAAGAATGGTGGAGGGGTGATAATGATAATGAGTACCGTAATAGGTGCGCTCGCGTACGAGTTGATCGGCAGCTACGCGTTCTGTCCAGAGATCATCAACCTCGTGAGGAAGCGGCGGTAAATTGGGGTCGTTGTATGGCATTCGGTCGCGGATGGCCAACTTGTATATCGGAGAAACCGGAAAGTTGAGCAGCTCGATGATCCGATCGGTGAGATTGCTCTTCATGGCCGACGTGACGGCTGCTTGAAGGCGTTTGGGATCGTCGAACATGGATCGTGGTCTGAGAGCTGGATCTTGGTCTTCGGAAACGTCTGGTGATTTGTTCCACTCGTCTTTTTGTTTCTTTTTCTTTTTCTTTGGCGCCTTCGGAACGTGGAGAAGCTTCGGGTGGGTTGTGCGCGTCAAAGCTTTGACGTCCCGGAAGCCGTTGGTTACCATTCCTAAACAAAAAGACCGACGGTGGTCGGACGCTGTGCAATCATACATGAAAAATTTGTAAGCCAAAAGAACTTCGTCCCGCATAATCGCAGGTAAGGCGACTTGGGATGTCGTCGGGTATATTCAGTTGGCGTAGTCCGGGGGTAAGGCATCCGACAACGTGACATTGTGAAAGGTGGGGATAGCGTATTCGGTGAGGTGGTCGATTTCGGCGGCATCCAGCGAGTCATGGGGAAACAATGCGGGGGCGTTGTAAACCTCGGGAATGAAGCCGTAGCGACCAAAAGCCAAAAACAACAGCAACGGATAGTAAGCGTCGAGGGCTGCGTAGGCAAGGACGTCGGATTGCAAGAACGACGTCGTCAGGTTGTTGAAGAAACGCAGGGCTGCCGGGATGCGTAGCGTGAGCTTTGAAACCTCCAGCGCCCACATGGCGGAAACTGTTGCTTTAAGCAAGCATTTCTCGGGAAGGAAACCAATTCATCGCGCCAGCTCGTACAGTGGCGGGGATATGTCGATGTTTCGAATAACGTGGTATGCGTCGAAATGAATGGCTTTTACGACGGGATCTTTGTTTTTCTTTTGCTGATTGGTCGGGAATTGAGTACCCAGAAGAGCATATATTCCCGCCCAGTCGTCGGATCCATCGAAGGAGACTACGATGGTGTGTTCGCCGTTGACTAGGGAGAATAGCGCAGTCCAATCTTCTGGGGTGGCGGTGAACGTTTCGAAGACAAACATCGTGCCGTTCGAGAATGCAAGTTGAACGTATCCAGGGTAGCTAGACGCCGTGGGGTCAGCTGGCATGGGCACGGTAAACTGGAAGTGTTTCATATTGGCGGCCATAATCGCTTCGGTGTCAAAGCCAACCAGTGTATAGCCACGGAAGTTTGGTGTGGGTTGGGCGGCCAAGGCCTGCCCCAAACTTCCGGGTGAGAGGAATATCGGTGGCGGCAACACATTCGGGGGTCGTGGGTACATGGATATGTACCACGATTCTAAATCGGCGACGTGGGTCAGGCATTTGACGTTGTTTTCTAAACAAGAGCGAGCGCGATATTCATCATCTGACACATGGGGCACCAAATTGAAAGAGCGAAATGGGAATTAAAAGATGATTCAAACGTGAACCAGGAGGGAGGCCCGGTGTTGCTTTCGATTCGTTAGGAGGGCTCATGCTCCGAGAAGACGTTGGCTTGGGCGGCAATGTCACCTTGATGGGCGCATTTGGACAACTGGATCAGGCTACAATAGCGAGATGATGAGATTTGTCGTATGCCGAAATCAAAGCAGCAGCGGGTTGTGGGCTGGGGAGGCCACAACTTGACGATGGCGGGGATTGCGGCGGCTGACCATGGGTCCTTGGCGCAAAACTACGGAGTGGGGGAGTTACCCATGGGATCCCAAGCAAAAGAGCATGCAAGAATAAGCAGCAAAAGCATAAAACGTGAGAAAAATACCGTTGCAGGCGAAGCTTAGATCGTTTTGGTGGGGCTGCTGCTCGGCCCATCGTACATATCATTCGTTGACGTTGATTGATTCACGATACGGCGGGGGCTCGTCAGCTGTGGAGGTGGATGCCATTGACGGCGTCGTCATTTTGAAAAATAAATTTTAAGGAGCGGCTGGAAAATGCGACTATTGCAGATGGAAGCGAAAAATGGAAATGAAATAGTAAAAGAATAAGCCGCTGAAAGGTGAAGAAAGTGTAAAGTAAGAAAATGCAAACACTATCGTTACGAAAAGCAACACAAACACCACTATGTTAATGGGGACTATAATCAACCTTTCCCAATTAGTCTTATGAGAGTGATAGCGCCCAGGGTCGGGCGGAAATAAACCGAATGGCCTCGCGCTGAACAGAACCTATCATTAAAGAAGAAACCTATCATCCTATCATAAAACGTGGGGACCGGGGCAAGATGTAAGGTGATGTTGTAAAGTCGGTCGAGTGTTTGTAAAAGACGGGTCAAAGGGAACTGTTTTGAAACTGCCGTGGATCCTTGCTTGCCAACGAGGTCGCCATGGTCTAAATTAAACAAACATAAAGATTATTTACAAGGCAGCGTGATGAGCGGCGTATCACAAAAGAAAAATTTTCAAAGCAAACTATTGCCGGCGAGAAGTGTGGGACATACGTGGTCCACCTTCTTCGTTGTCAAACGCGTCCTTTGCGGGTCGTGGAACAAACGGTTTTAGGCGCGTTATGGAGACGGTTTGCGGGCGGCCGGGCGCATCGAGTGAGTCAATGGTGACAACGTTTTCGGCTGCGTGGGAGGCGTCTGTGATTAGAAAGGGTCCGATGAAGTCAGGTTGAATTTTGTTGGCTTTGCGCATACTGGTTAAAAGAACTAAATCGCTGACGATGAAATAGCGTTTTCGGGCTTTGCGATCAAAGTATTCTCTGCTGGCGGCGGCTGCGGTGTCGAGGTTAGCTTTGATTTTTTCGTGCATTTTAAGTTGCGCTTGCGTAAGAATATGCTGATAGGCATCGTAATTCAACGGCAGGGTGAGTCGGCGTGCGCAATCGTAGTCCAAGGTGATGCGCAGTTCATATCCTCGTAATAAACTGAAGGGCGAATGGCGGGTAGCTGTGTGCGGCATGGCGTTGTAGGCGAAAACGGCGTAGGGCAAGTAGCGCTCCCAGTTGTCTGGATCCTCGGTGGTATACTTTTTTAGCTGGGCGATCAATGTTTGATTGAAACGTTCGACCATTCCGATGCACTGGGGGTGGTATGCCGTCGTTTTAACCTTCCGAGCTTTGAGAAGCTCGCATATATCTTGCATAAGCTTTGATGTAAAACATCCACCTTGGTTGGAGAGGAGGACAAGCGGGCTACCGTGCGTGAGGACAACATTGTTGATGAAACATTCCACTATTGTTGAAGCTTTTTGATCTGGTATCGGGTGCGCGGACACGAATTTTGTAAAGTAATCCTGAAAAACAATAACGTATGGGCGTTTCTCACCTACAGGCGAAATGTTGACGATGTCGGTTGCCACGATTTCGAATGGGTGTTTGGGTTGAATTGGCAGCAGTGGCGGAGGCGGTGACGTGCGCGGCATTGTTAGTTGGCAAATTTTGCAAGTTTTAATCCAATCTCGAACGTTTTCTTCCATGCCGGGCCACCAAAAGTGAGCTTTAATTGCTGCTAGCGTGCAGTTTGTTCCTTGATGATTCAAAATTTTCGCGCCGTGGAATTGGTGAAGAGTTTGGTCGACCATGGAGGCAGGTACGACTGATTGCTTGACCTCTTTAAGTTGAAGATACAAAATTTGGTCTTCGAGGAAGAAAATCGGTGGGTGTTTGGTGGCGTTATCTGTTCTGAGGGTGGCGATAATTTTTGTTATGGCTGGATCCGCAGCTTGAGCGTTCAAAACTTCCTCGTGAGCAGCGATTGTAATGACCTTGGCCGGGGGCGGTTCGTGGTCGACAGCTGTTGGCATTGAATTAGAGAGTGTGGGTTGACTGATGGTCTTTTTCATCATTGCACGGGTGATGGCATTGATTTTGGCGTCGATTTCCGTGGGTGGTGAGGCCGCTGCTGTGCGTATTTCCGGTATCGTTAAGTCGGTGTCCGTAGTTGCACCAACAGGGTGGAAATTCTCAGGGAAAATCGTGGCGGTCAAATTTTCGGCAGTCTGGATTGGGGATTTGTCGCGGTCGTCCTTCCTGGACAAGAAATCGGCACAAGCGTTGTCTTTTCCCTTAACGTATTCAACTTTATAATCGTAGTCCTGGAGGCTAATCGCAAAACATTGGAGGCGTGAGCTTCGATGTTTTTCATCTTTGAGCCATTCGAGTGGCTTGTGATCAGTTTGGACAATAACTTTTTGGCCGTACACATGGTGGCGGTACATCTGGAAGCCGTAGACAATGGTGAGGCATTCACGCTCAGTTGTACTGTAGCGGGTTTCGGCATCGGTGAGTATGCAGCTATTGTAGGCGATGACCCATTGATCATTTCCGTATTCTTGGTACAAAATTGCTCCGATGGCTGTCATACTGGCGTCGGTTTGAATAACGAATTGGGCTTTGCCATCGTAGACTGGATAGCGAAGGAACGGCGATGTCGTGAGAGCCGTCTTGATACCTTCAAACGCGACATGATGTTCATCCGTGGCAATATATTGGGCGTCTTTTCGTAGAAGTCTGTACAAAGGACTAGACAAGGTTGCCAAATTCGGGATACAGCGTTTGCACCATTGGACTAAACCTAAAAAACTTTGCATACCTTTTTTGGTCTTCGGGAATTCATATTCGGCGATCGCTTTGACTTTCTCCGGATCAGCAGCGATTCCGCCGGTGCTAAGGAGGTGTCCCAAAAACTTGACTTGCGGCGGCAGGAATTCGCACTTGTCGGGTCGAAGCGTGAGATTGGCTGCGCGGAGGGCGTCCAAAACGATTTGTAGATGCTCCAAATGTTCTTCAAACGAATTCGAAAAGATGATGATATCGTCGATGTAAATGAGGCAAATTTTCCATATGTAGGGTCGGAGGATTCTTTCCATTAAGCGTTGGAATTCGGCAGGCGCGTTCTTCAAGCCGAACTGCAAAACTTTGAAACGAAACAAACCTTCTTGGCAGATGAAGGTTGTTTTATCGCGAGAGTCGGCATTGAGGGGTACCTGCCAGTGCCCTGCTTTGAGATCGAGGGTGGTGAAGAATTTTGCGTGTCCCATTGCGTCCAAATAATCGTCAATGCGCGGGATCGGAAATTTGTCACTAGGCGTGACGTCGTTTATTCCACGGTAGTCGACAACGTGTCTCCAAGAGCCGTCTTTTTTCTTTACCAAGAACAGCGGTGCGGCCCAGGGCGAGCGGGATGGTTCGATAAAATCGTTTTCGAGCATTTCTTGGATATGGCGGGGTACAGTCGGTCTTTGCTCCATTGCGGCGCGGTAATAATGGCGGGAAATAGGTTTTGCGGTGCGGGTGTCGATACTGACGGTCAACTCGCTGGTGATGGTTGGTTTATTGCCGGGAAGGCTGAAGACATCGCGGTGTTGTCGAAGCATCTTGAGGGCTTTTGCTTTTTGCGTGGCAGGAATGTAAGTTTTTTTGGTCATTTTGTTTAGGGCGTGCTCCAGCTTTTGTTGTGCCGTGTGGCCAGGGAATGATTTATCAAGTGCGGCCGGCTCGTGATCAGTTAGGTCGCGGTCGGCGGCAGCGGTTGCTATCTGGCAATCGGCGTGGGTTTCGGAATACTCTAGTGTGTGCTTTGCCATCGCGATGAGCTGATTTGGTCTGAGTTTGATGCTGTTTGGCATGTTGTTAATGAAGAGGAGCGGACAATGACCGTTGGTGATGTTGACAACTGTGGTTTCGACTGGAAGTTCTGCGGCTACGTTATTGGTGGCGATGGGTTGTACGATCACGTCCGGAACAGTCGCCGATGTTGTGGGAAAAACGGTACTTTTGACCCATTGTTGGCAGTGTGGCGAAATCGAGACGGAAGCTTGGGCGACAAGAAAGATCGGTTTGGCGAGCTCCGTAACCTCCAGCCGCCGAGGGGGGGTTGGTTTTGACTAGATTGAGCCTGCTGTATGGGTTGTTCAACTTCGATTTCTTTGGGTTGGCTGAAAATATCAGATTTGTCGTCATAGAAACTTACTCCTTCGTTCTCTGGTATTTCTTCTAAGACATTGTCGTTGGCGGCGTTTAGAAACAATTCCGTTCGAGGGCGGATCGAGGCAATTACTTTGAGCGGCAGTTTAACGTCTTGGATTTCTATGTAATTGTCTTTAAAATTCAAAATGGCGTGGATATCTGGGTGCGCCAGGAAGTCGGTCCCGATGATACATTGGTCGTTTCCATCGTCATCGAGGATTACGCATTTGATCATGTGCTCTCCAAACGCACATTCCATCGTAACGACTACCAGGCCATGAGCGTTGACAATGGCGCCATCGGCTACTTTGATTTTTCCGCAAATCGGGAGTTGGAGCGATTGCTTGTCGAAAGCGCGTTTGACTAAACCTGATGACAAAACAGAGCATTGGGCACCTGTGTCGATGAGCACGTGTGCTTTAACGGCTCCAATTTTGATTGGAATTTGAAAGGCTCTCGTGCAAGCATACTTGCCGACAAAGGATTTAGAAGACGGTGTAAGGTTATCGATTTGACAAACGGACGAGCGGATGTGGCAGGGGTCTTGAATAGAGCGGCCCATTGCGTTCCAACAGACTATGCCGGGGCTAACAATCAGCGCAGCGGAAGCGATTTCTTTGGATGGGATGACCATATTGGCGGTTGACGTCGATTGATTGTTAGTGCGTGTTTCGAGGGCGGGTGTTGACGCCGTATTCGGTGCCGGAAGTGCGGGTAGGGTTAGTTGTAACTCTGAAGATTGAGAACTAGCGCGCGATGAGTCTGTTGGCGTCGTGACGTATGGGGCAGGTACAGCATTGTAATGGATATGTTGTTCCCACGGTGCCGGGAATTGATGGTTGGGGTAAACGGCGTAGGTATTCTGAACAAAATCATGTGGGCGCTGTATAGAGTTACCTTCATAAAAATGATTTTCGCGCGCCGCGGGTGTAGTTTGTGCCTCGTTTGGGCGGTCCTCTGCGGCGGGGTCGCCAATCGCGCTGTCCACAGACGTCGTTCGAATTGGTTTGGAAATCAGCTTGCCGTGGGTGGGTGGCATAGTTAGGGCGGTTTGATTCAAGTTGGGTTACTTGTTGAGCGTTTTTCCACTTGAGCCAGATGCAATCTTCGGTGTTGTGGGTGCGGAATTTGTGGGTGTCGCACCAAAGACTTGTAGGTTGCGTCATGTGTGCGCGGTCTCGGCTGGCAGATCGGTCGAAGCGATTTGCGTACGGCTCCCTAGTTTGAGACTGATGGCGTGGACTCTGTTGCCTGGTTGTGGGAATCGTTTCATCTGATCATTGTCGGGATTTTCGTTCTTCATAGTCGCGGTCGTATCGCTGAATCATTTGTTCCAATAGCATCTCCGTGCGCGGCGGCTGCGGCGGCAGTGGTTCAATCGCTTGTGCTTGGAAAGAGACGAATTTAGTGGGTGGTGGTGCCGAATTTTGAGGCCTGCGATCCGAAGATGGAGAGCGCTCGGGGTAGCAGTGTTGGGGGCCATCCACACTGCGGCAGCGTTCGAAACGGCGATCAAATGGTTGCGGCGACTTCGATGGTGGTGTGTCCTGATCCGCTTGATTTACAAGGATGGGTCATTCCGCGGTTCCAATGTCGGCTTTGGTTGCATTGAGGACAGTACAGGCTTTAGCTACGGCCTCGGCCAATTGTTGGACATTCGTGAAGCCTTTCGCTTGTTCGCCAATTGTTAGTTGATAGAAAACAGGCATTTTTGTCAAAAAGGTGTCAATTACTTGTTTATGCGGAAAGGTTTGATCTTCATGCTGATACAATAATTGTACATAAGTCATTACCTTACTCAGAAACGCAGCGGGTTCTTCTCCAACTTCTGGGGTGATTGACAGGAGTTCGCATTTGAGAGTCATCGGTTTGCAATCAGGAGCCAATTGGAACATGAGTAAGTGTTTGGCGTCTTCATACCCCGTCATATCTTGGATCATATCGCTCGGCGTATCGCAGGTGAGTCGGCGTAGGGCACTCATCTTTATGTGGTTGGAGGCGTCGTAGCCGAACTCGTTTTCCAGGCAGATGAAGAAACCTAACAGGCGTTTATTTGTTGCGGTGCCGTCGATAATCAATGGGTGCATGTTGTCGACGATTGTTTTGATGGGACTATCTTCCTCACGATGAGACGTGGGCGGCATGTCGTACCGAGGATGCGGATGTTCATAATAATCGTCTGGTGGGTAATCGGAGAAACCGAAATGGTTTGCCGTGGGCGGTGGGCGTCTTTGAAACGCGGAACGGTGTAAATCTTCGTTGGCGCGCGTAGTGCGGGCGAATTCGTTATTATACAGGGTATCCGTGGACGGTGCTTTGGGTTTAACACTATTTGGTAGTCTGCCAAAGACTGGAGCTGGTTCAGTTTCACGGAGAGTTTCGTTTGGGATATAAATATCTCTTGTTTCCTCGCCGTGAAACTGTGAGGACAACGGCGGCGGTCTTGGTGTAGGCGGATTGTGCGCATTAGTTGCGGCAGCGGTTGTGGAAATCAATTGTTGCATTTGCTCGGCAAGTGCGGCGAAACATGCGTTAGTGGCTTTGGTTTGTTCCTGGATTTCGCGTTGGACGCGTAATTGCTGGGCTTGGAATTGGTCGGAGACGGTGCCGATAATTTGATTGATCGTTTGTACAGTAGGAAGGTTGTTGGTTATGGGCGCGGCGGCAGTGTTGAGTTGGTCCAGCGCGTCGCGTGCTTCAATTCGAAAATTTTGAACTTTGTTGGCATTTGCGATGGCTAGACTGCTGCGGTGATTGTTTACTGAAGCACAGGTGGTGGCTGGGGTTTGCGGAGGTTCCATATTGACAAAGGATTCGGAGGAGTCGGTTCGGGCGACAGTTTGGTCATTGTTACTTCGGGTCGGGGCACCTGGCGGCGGCATTTGCGGTGGGGGCGGCGCGTTAGGGCAATTTTCAGCGGCGGTAAGGAGGTTTTGATTTAGCGACTGCGGGGGTTGAGAATTGATCGTCGCCGCGGCTGCGGGAATGAGCGGTACTTGCGGTTGTGCCGTCCCGTCCAGCAAGGGAGTACTGAAATTAGACAAGGGCGGATTATGGGCGGGAGGCTTACCGTGGGTACCGCTGTCCGTTGCGTAATATTTGACGGTCGCGGCAAAAGCATTTGGTCAAAACTTAGGGCACGGTGTGCGGCTGTGGCGGCGTTTGGAGAACTGGATCACCACGGAAAGCGGGTGAAGTCCGGCGGTGTGTGGCTTACCATTGGCATCTTTTTTCGCAGGGTATAATAACCTCTTTTGTACCCTTTGGCGCAACTGCGGCGAGGTCGAATTTTGGACTCTTTGAGCGTTTTCGGATGCAACGCAATGGCGGGGAGAGGCAGTGTACAATCCAAGCGGTCACCAGTGTTGTGTCTTGGTTTGTTGGGGCGGTGATGATGCGGCGTGAGCAGGATTGGGATTCCAAGGTTGCGTCCTTAATGTACGTGCTTCCCATGCCCATGTTTACCCGATAAATCAATTACTGGTACTTAAACCCCAACGCTAATTACCCCAACAATTAAAGAAAGGTCTGTTTTCTTTAATTGTCTCCCTTGTTATGCTAAATTTGAAGGCGAGGACTTTTCTACCTTTTAATACTGCACAATAATAAAGGACACTTACGTGAACAAAACGAAGATGGGCGAAAAGAATAAAAACAAAATCAACTCCCACACACAGGCGAGAGAAAAGGCAAAAGGCGTGGTGGGAGGCGGCGAGTATAGACTAGTGGTGGCCAACGGGGCACACAACTAGTAAGTAAACATATAAAATTCTAACACTAATAACAATAATGAGAGAGACCAGCGCACGCATACTGACGTGCGCTACAGTAAGATGGCTACTGGTGGTCCGCGTTGCTCTCTCCACTTGCCACCTGCGGGCCTCTAACGCGCTTTGACAAAACGATAAAAAATCGGCGGAAAACACACTACAACAATTTCCACACTTCCAGGTTTCGAA
Organism: Romanomermis culicivorax; assembly: GCA_963922205.1. NCBI lineage: Eukaryota > Metazoa > Nematoda > Enoplea > Mermithida > Mermithidae > Romanomermis > Romanomermis culicivorax. The sequence goes on from CAWUHX010000371.1 coordinate 79,967, forward strand.
ATTCCATGGAAAAAAATCTCTGAAGTTTTTGAATTTGTATCCAAATCTGACGTCATTTTCTTTTAAATTTTCGAGTTTTAAATTTTTTCAAGTACTCGGAATCGAACTTCGTGAAAGGTTTCAAATTTTGATATTTGGTAAAAAAAAATCAAAATTTGTGATTTTTTTGCGATTTTGACTTCAAAAAGCCTTCGTGTTTCTATATATTTTAGAAAATTTGGGAGGTTTTCTTGCATGTTTGGAATTTTTAATTTTTCGAACGAAAATTATTCGGAGTAGTGGAAGTATAAACTAAATATATTTCCTGTAGAACAATTCAAATGTTCAAATGAAAAATGCTTCTTTTTTTTTAATTTCGAGTCATTTAATTTTTGCCTTAAATCTCAATTTTTTTGCAGAAAAGTATTCATTATTAAACGAAAAAAATGCAAATTTATCCAATTTTCTTCCATCAAAATATTCAGTTTTTTTGCAGAAAATTGTTTATTTTTCGAGAAAAGATGCAAAACTGTTGAGAGATTTTGACTTTTCTGATGCATTCTCCGAGAAAATTGTTTTTTTTCCAGAAAAATGAAAATCTTTGAAACGAAAAATTCAAATTTCTTGAAAAATATGCAATTTTTTGTCTGAAAAATTCTTTCTCGGGTTTTCTGTGTATTTTGTAAAAAATTCAGTTTTTTAGATGTTAAATTTCCGAGCAGCCAACTGAAAGTTTAAAATTATCGAGCATTGTTAAGTCTTGTCGCCTTCTCCTCCACAAAGTTCACATTCTGTGTTGAAAATTGTTTATTTTTAAATGAAAAATGCAAACTTTTCGTGAAATATTGCATTTTTCAATTGTTTTCGCACAAAAATTTTAGTTTTTTCAAATGCAACCTTATCGACAAATGATAAGTTTCCTAATTATTTTCTTGAAAAAATTTAATTTCTTGCATAACAAGTTTTTTGAGTATTTTTTAGTTTCATCATTTTTTGTGTATAAAAATTTCTTTCGTTGGATAGAAGTGTAGATTTTTCGTTGACTAATCATTCGGTAAGCAGTTTCCTTTCTTCCTTCTGGATAAACATAGGGAAAATATGCATATATGGCATGTCGCTTCTGCGGATCTGACCTCTGGAAACGTGGCCTTTTGTGGAAAAGATGTTATCTCCAAACATAATTGGCATTTATTCTGAGACAAAAAAATTTTCCTCCATTTTCGTCCTTTTTGAATAGTGTTTTTGCCATCTATCCGTCATTGTTCCTCATCAGTTCATGTTTTTTCCTATTAAATTTTGTCTATTCCGGCTTAATTCGTTTGATTTTCTCCTTTTTTCGGAGATGAAAAATTTTTTTCCTCGCAGTTTTTGTACTAAATTTTTTATGTGGAAATTTTTCCCTTCAATTTCTTTCTTTCTGCAAATCAGTTTGTGTAGATTCCAAACACCTGAAAACCCGTTTCCCTAAAATATGTCGCAAACCGAAAAACTCTTACATCTTGATTTTTCTGCGATGTATCTTGGAATTTTCGCAATGCGTCTTGAAAAAATGTTATGCATCATGTTCGAAGGTTTTCAAGTGGTGAACAATTTTTCACTTCATATTCCGTGCGGCTTCGCAGAAGTATATGGTCAGATTTGCGTAGCCCGCTCAGATTTAGGCACCAGATTTTTTGTATAGAAAACTTTACCAAATTTGTGCAAAAGAATTTGCTTTATTTCAACCTTTATTCAAAAATAAACCTGTTAAACGCAATAAAATTGTATATTTCAATATTTTTCAGTAGAAAAATTATGTCTGTGATCAGCTAAAAGTGATTTATACTGGGAGAATGAAGGTTCTCCGTCAACAGACACTAATGGCACATGTTTCATTTAAATTCGATTTGTTTATTGAAAGCAAAATCGCGCAGATCTGGTTGTTTTTTTTAAATATGCCGTTAGAGGCAGAGGCTCTGGGGAATTCATTCCATTTTTCGTTCTTCGTGAGCCTTTGATTTTTCAATTTTTTGATCAACTAATGTAGCTTTGTAGCTTTGCTGAAGGCACTCGAAATAAACGTCTGCCACTTTTAAGGCACGATTTCTGAATGGTTCGACCTCGTGTTCCATTACAGCATTCATTCTGCATACAAATTAAAATTCGCATAGCTACAATATTCCATAATTTGAAATTTTTACATTTTTCATTTCTACGTCTCTATGCGTGTTTCAAAATATCACAGCTTAAAAAAAATGTGACTCTGAAACCGAATATTCATTGCATGCAGAAGACCATGCTCTATATTCATACACGAAAAAAAATTTCGATTCCCTACTGCACACGTTTCATGCTATTTTAAAATGTCAGAAAGGAAGACGAAATAAACTGAAAACGTCGTTTGGAGTCTTAGTTGGGTATTTTTCTATTGGATGCCACAGAACTTTTTCCTTGCTTTCTGTATGCAATAATGTCCCAAATATTGTGTTAAAATTTCCATCAAATTTGTTTACCTTTTTGGCAGCTGCGGGGGTCTATGCATTCTGAAAATAAATAAAAAAATTTTGACCAATCCCACAAAATATGCATCAACCAGGTGTAGGAATGCATCAAAACGTTCAGTTTAGACGAATTAAAAGAAAACATGTGAGTCAAATCACTGGTAAAACTTTATCATTCCATTTACAACTGTTGCACAACAGGGTGTCTCAAAAGGGAAGCAACTGTTGAGGTAACCTGGTACCGCCACCCGAGGCTTCAGTAAAAGTTAGACTCAGACCATGAACCTGAGCCCTTGCTACTACCACTCGCACACTCTAACCAACTGAACCAACCAAGCAATGGGAAATGTGCACTTAAATTGCAACACGTCGAAGATGAGGTGGTTGCTGTACCCACTCTCAACATCCCTCCACTGTCGAGTTTAGTGCACCATCAAGGGCCACCAGTGTTAAGGCAACCTGTTGCCACTACCTCAGGCTTCAGTGAAAGTTAGGCTACGTATGGGACTTGAACCGAGGACCTCACTGCTACCATCCACATCCTCTAACTAACTGAGCAACGGAAAAGGCACTCTCTCTTTGCAACAATTCGTAGTTGAGGTTGCTGCTGTGGCCACTCTCAACACAACATTTCTCATTGACCTGAACCATTCCAACCATACATGCACATAGGGGGTAGGGGGGTAAACCCCATACCTGAGATCCTGGCCAGCCCCCCTGGCCAAAAAAAGTTGTCAAACACCCCACCCTGAACTTTGTCCAAGACAGCTTTTTTTATGATTTTTGTGCATATTTTGTATGAAAAACAGGCTCGCAGAACTTTTTTTGTTTTTTTTCTGCTCACCCACCCCCTACCCCCTGGGAAAAAAGTCCATGGAACCTCCCCCCTTGAAAATTCTTGCCGTGCATATATGATTCCAACTCGTAAAAAAAGCTGTGTGCAACACAAAAAAGTCTGGTCTCTAGTTATACAGGAGGCGGCTTTTGGGTGCTCTTGTTGCCTAGTCCGAGCTGCATCCCACAGGCTAGCTTAACTTCCTTTACCTTCAAAAATTGTCTTTCTTTTTTTCGACCTGTAAGCAATTTTTCTTATCAATTACCAACTCTGAAATTGATGAGGTCGTCATTATTTTTTATCTTGATGGAAAATTTTCACTTCCAGTGATTATGTAGTTTTTGAAATGCTGAATTTACTTTTTTATATCGGATGTTAGGGCTCGTTTTCATTTTTATAAAAAATGCTTACAAAGCTCTCCAAGAGGATATACGTCCCACCAAACGTTATCGATTGATTTGAAACAACGAATCAAGACCTGTGATCGACTGGGCTGATATATTTTTTGGGCTTGGCCTAACTGTTACCACCAGGAAATTGGTCTGGTAAAAGCACTACAATAGTATCATATGCATTTTTTCGAATGTAAACGAAAATGTTTCATTCACATTTTTTCATTACTAACTAAGGTTTTCAGTGTTTAAGCAATATTTGACACTGTTCCAGGTTTTTCAAAAAATTTGTGTTTGTACCAGGGATCAATAAAAGTAGCAATCATAGTTTCTCTAGTAAAATTAAAAATGTTCTCTCAGATTAAATTCTGTTTCGAAATTTCCAAATCTGAGCTCAATGTTCAACTGCACAGCTTCCACACATGAACCGATTTCTCAACTGTCTAAATTTCTGGGCATATATATCATCAATAACTTATTGACAACAAAAAATGAAAATTCACAGAACTTAGTTTCAGAATAATCAAATACACATATATAGGGTATCCTGTAAGATCTGGATCTGATGCAGATCCAGTTCAGTCTTTTGCTCAGGATCCAAACCCTGATCTGCTGAACCAAATTTTTTTGATCTGGATCCAGATTCTTTATTGTCAAAAAATTGTATCTGTGAATGGGAACAGTAGGTTTTACCACTCAGTCCAGACCCAGGCCTCGCTGACTGCCTGGAATTGAACTGGACCCTTGTACATGGTCAATGTCTGATCGAGACTCTTGTTATGCTTAGATCTCTCTTAGGTAAAAGACGTCAGCATTATAACTAAGTAGGTCTATTGGCTTGTATCCAATTGATTACCATAGGTCACTCAAAGGAGCTTCATACAAGTAACCAGCTAGACAAGGTGCAATGGTTCTCTAGCAGAACTAAACACAACCTTCAGTCACTAATTAGAAAGTGGAATGACAATTGCTTGCAATCAAAAATCAATCAGGGTTGCCCCAGATGCTTCCTGCAGGCAAACATAAAAGTACTAGAAACTCTCTACAATAATGTCCAGGTAGGCTGGGTCCTGCTTTGGTAATAGTCCTGGTAAATAGCACCCTCCTCTGCTCAGTGCATGAGACGGAATAATAAATAATTACAACAATAAATATATAATATTATATATTTATTCGTATGAGGCATGTGCTGTTGACATGCTCTTTTATGGGCAGAATTAAAAACAAATATAAATTTCTCTACATGACTCCCACAAGAGCAATAAAAAAGTAACAAAAGACAAAATCATTCTTTTCTCTGTCAAATTGTGGCTTCATCCAATTCACCAATTTTGCATATATGTGTAATGTCTGCTACTGTAGGTACGTCCCCAATATTCCTTGGAGTTTGGAATTGACCAATGGAAGGTGAAGAAGCAAACTGTGAGCAGGACTTCTACTTTTTACAGTATGACCTACTACTAGATCTCAACTCCAGATCCAGAAGTGTGTAGGGTCGTAATCATCATCACCAAACCCTGAAGTTTGCATGGGTCATGATTACCCCAATGTCAAGTCTTTTTACAACATTACCCAGGTATGTCCGCTGACATGCTGCAGCGTGATCAATCCTTGATCCGGCAAATAAGAGATTGATAACATCTGATCAGCTTGACTTTCTCTTGCACCGCCAGCATGCTTTTTGGCCTCTGGGTAATTTACTCCACAGTCGATTATTTCACCCCATACAGTGATGTGGCGTGTCCCTGATAGCAGTTCCAACACTCATACAGTAATTGGTTGTGATCCTCTTTACCTTCTTTCCTGTTGAAAATCTAAAAATACTACTGGTGGATGGATATTTACAAAACTAGTACGAAACGAAAAACTTTAGCAAATATGAAATACAAGGCACAAAGAGTAATATGACAAGAAATAAAAGGCACCAGAAATAACAACAAGAAAAAATAGGAGGCACAAATTGTTGACAAAAGAGAAACACATATGAAGCAAAACTATAAGTTGTGAAAAATAAGTGAAAACTTGAACCAAAAAAAGTGGACTCAAGTGATGAGCTTGGCTAGAAGGCAAGATTTTGAGACAGCAACACATCCAAAAGTTTGAAGAATTTGTTGTTCTTTGAATTTTATTGTGTTTTTGGCTTTTTGGGATTTTATAGCATTTCTGGATTCTTATATATTTTTATATAATGAATATGTGAAAAATAATGCAAAAAATGGAGGATTTTGGAGCAAAACTTTTGCAGGTATTGAAATATTGTTACTGCTGGCCACCTTGCTGCTGCTTTGTTGTTTACCTCTGCAACCAGGGGATGCATCATGGGGGTGTTGTCCTTGGTATTTAACTTGACCACCAACATAGCCAGGTTTACCCCTGTTCAGATTATTAGAATGAGTGTGTCATAGTTGGGTTACTTGTCCTCATCCTCCTAGAGCTGGCCTTGCACCTGGCAGAGGCTGTATAAATTGCTGTTGTTTCAGAAAAGTTCCCAGAGCTTACACAATGCCAGCATCAGGTTCAGTGAAGACCGGGCTGGTTACCCCAGCCATGGCTCCTTGACCACCAGCTTGACTGCCCACAGATCCAGGTGCCTGAAAGATCTGGCCAGCATCATTCTGAACTTTTCCTGTAGTCATCTGACTTGGGCTTGCTTACCTCTCAACATGCATATTTGCTGCTTGTTTACTGTAATTATACATCACCAAGAAAAAGGTGGCAGTGGCACTTTGATACTTTTTCAATGGCATGACATTTGCAAATGCTTTGGCTCAGGCTAATTGTCTACTGATCTGCTCAGTCATAAGGGGTGCACAGTTGAGCATAAGGAATATCATCAAACACTAATATTTGGCTGCTGAAAATACTACACTTGCCCTATATTCAGCGAGCCATCCAAGAATAATGTCATGAATGATCCTATCTCATAGTCGCTTGGGAATATTATGCAAGTCAGGCGAAAATCCTCCTTGGATATCAAACTGCAGCTGATACAGTTTGTATATAGTCCAGACTGCTTTATTAACCATCAGCCAAATCTCTGGATCTTCAAACTGCTCATCACAGAAATAATCAGATAATTGCAGTGTTGCAAAAGAAATGTGACCACTTGCTCTACTTTTATCTTTAGTAACTTTCCAAATGTCCATCAAGTCTAGCATAACTCCACCATCATTTCTGGTGTTTGTTGACTTGTGTCACCAGTAACCAGACTTTAAGGCTTTATTTTCCCAAGTGGGAAAATTTGGACTTCCTGTCCTGCAGCTTCATACTTGCTTAGAGCTGCCTCCACTTTAGGCTGAAGCCATTCAGAAGCAGAGGTGTCCATAGTCTGTAAAGCAACTTGTGTAGACTGACTCATAGCTGGGGATAAAATATTTGTGAGTAATCGAAGACCCCAGGCTCAAGGATACTGTTGCGGAGACAGGAGTACAATTTTAATGGTTTTAGGTTGTGTAACCCTAGCAGGCTGTTCAACAGCCTTTTCCACCTTCTTTTTCTCCTAACCCTTTTTTTTTGTTTATTTCTCAAGATACAACAATTTGTCTATGTTTTAGTCTTTTCTCCTTCCTATTTCTTATAGCCTCAGCAGTATAGTATTCAGGAACCATTCCTGCATCCTACATCAAGGCCGAAATCTGAATTTGCTTATCTTCCTCAGCCATCTGCAACCCTATCTCTTATGGAGTTTTGAATGCAGTATGGAAAGGTGTCACAAATGGCTGCTCCTCCACTTTTGTTACACCTTGAGCATCCATGCAGTGAATTCTATACTCTTGTCGTACATGTTCTGCTCAACCTGGACAATAGGAGTTTCTTCAAATTGGGTTTTATTTTCCAAGTTGGACAAATACTGACCCTCATCCATAGTGAATCTTTTTATGATTTTTGGTGCTGATAAATTTGGAGCCAACATTATCTTTATCTGCAGTTGCATCACAACTTGTGGTTGCGATTGTAACTGCATGACAGAAGATGCAGTAACAAGGGATTCAGGCACATCAGGATTCGTAATCAAAATATATAATAACGCCTATTCATCAACCTGATTGCAACTTTCCTCCACCAGGAGTGTGGAATCTGCCCCTTCCTCACTTTCTAAGTCCATAAGGCCCTCGTCTACTCAAACTGACCAACCTTGTGATTCATTATCAGCATCAAGTTTATCAGATTTTGTCTTGAAATCAGACTGTTCAGGAGTACTACCATAATAAGTATAAATAGTGATGGACAATTCCAATGGCAGACGCCTCCAGTTAATACATTTCTCAGGAAATTCATCAGTATACATTTGAAAATCCGTTAGTATACACTCTACCTTGTTGGATTGAAGGGTTGGCATATTTGGTGACACAAAAGTCAATTGTTAGGACTTTACAATTTTTTGGCGATTTTCCACAACTTTACAACTTTTTTCTAAAATGCAATGCCGGAATTTCCCGCCAATATTCCAACAAGTTCACAACCTTTTTTCATTTTCTATACATTTTTGACAAATTTTCAACCGTTTCGATAGCTTTTTTTGACAACTTTCCAGAACTCTACAAATTTTCACAATTTTTTTAAACAATTAGAAATTGTGTAAAATTGAGAAGTTTAGGGAAAACAGTCGCAAAAAAGTAGTGAAGTTATCAAAAAAATGTTGCTAAAATTGTCTTGAAAAGTTCCCAAAGATGTAGAGTTTTGAAAAGCATTGCGAAAAGTTGTGAAGTTTTCGGAAAAATTTTCTGACTATTTAAAGTCGCCAAATAGTTGTTGAAAAATTGTCGAAACTGGTGAAAAATGTTGTAAAAACTATAGTCTGTTTTTCTTGAAATGCTTCTAAATAATAAAAGCGGAAAGCAAGTAGTATTTCAAGTTTTGACGACTTGCTGACGAACAATATACTGTATAGGACTGGAAACTTGTGAGCAAAGTGAACTATCCTTTAACAATTTTTAGAGCAAAAGATTTTACAGAAAGAGCTCTATGTAAACGATTTTGACGACAGTACTTTTTTATTTGGAAGCATTTTATAAAAAACACACTTTAGTAAAGTTTTGGAAAATTTTCGGGAAATGTTGACAGAAAAGCTGTACAATGCATAAAGCTGTTCAAAAAGTTGTCAAGTGTAAAGTTTTCGAAAAAAGTTGTCAAAATCGTCGGAAAAAATGCCAAGTTGTCAACAATTGCCAGGAAGTTGTTGAAATTGTCCTAAAAATTGTCGAAAACTGAAGAATCTGATTTTTTGTCCAAATGACTATATTCAATATTATGTTGATGCATCTTACTGTAGCCTAATTGGTCTCTCAATCACTTCTTTTTGTAAACACATGTAATCTGCTCACATTTCTATCTGAACAGGCCGAGATCACTAGTAATATTGTAGAACGCTGCTATTTCCATCAAGATGTTGGGAATTCAATCATTTTCACCCTCTAAAACAACACTTATCAGAACTGGAATGGAAATCCAACAAGAAAGTCGATATTTTCAAGTTTAACTTAACGAATTTCAAATCTGATGTAGTCAAAAAAATTGGATCTGTCCTATCTCTATGCAATGCTCACTCCGAAGAACTAATAGGAAAAGGCAGGATTTTCATAGCGCTTGTAGGGTAGAAGGATCCTATGGGTGGCCAAGGCTCTATCAAAATCCAGCAGAAATATGGAAAAAACCAACTTTTTTTGGGACGTGACTAAATCACTGCATCTTGGTGCAAATTTGACGAACACCATGGCATTTGCGGAATCCGATACCTGATAGTGGATTGGCATAGCAGATATTGGATATTTTTTCCAAAATTTTTGATACTTTTGCCAAATTCTGGATTCTTCTGTCAATTTCTCACCACAAAATTTGAAACTTAATCCCTAGACATCCAATCTGCTACATTCGCAAAATTTTTTGAGTGTTTAGTCATGTGGTTGGTGGCGAATATGGATCCACAAATTGCTCTGAAATCCGCCATTTAGACATGCATGTTTTTTGAAAAAATTCTGAGTACATTAAAAATATAGAAAACCAACTGCCGTCCAGATGTGCCCTTTAGTCCTGAAAAAGTCCGATTCCGCATCTACAGTTTAATCTTTCATATCTGCCAAAAAAGTGCAGATTCTGCAACAGAAATCTGCAAAGGCACATTCCACTGTTTCGTCATACCCTTCCATGCATTAGCAGCTGAACCAAACCTTCGATCTGGTAAGAATTTCTCAGCTCATCAGAACGAAGTATCTGCATGTAAAAATCTAGTTTTCCTTAAAAGGTCCCCATCGATGAGTGAAACACTCTCTATCTTACTGCATTAATATATGTTTGCATTTTCCATAATTTTTATTTCACCTTTATATTAAAATACAATTCAACAGCCATGAAATTTCTCTTACTGTCAATTATATGCGGCTATGTTACTGGTAAGACTCTAATGCAGCAGTTTTTCATAATTTATTATGAGATTTTTGTTTAGCCGATCTAACATGCCCGCCTGGTAAAAAACTGAATCCATGTGGCGACTCTTGTCAAGTGACCTGCAAAGACGTAACGACCAATAACGTGCATAAAGTATGCCCCCGGAAGTGCAAGCAACCTGCTTGTGTGTGCCCCCGTGGACAGGCCTTGATTCGAGGTCAATGTGTTGCTTATGATCATTGTTGGCGTTTACCACCAGAAGATCAGGGTATAAAAATGTTTAGAGCTGCCATCCAAATATTGTATTTTAGAGTTTTACTTTAATGGTCATGTCTAATGTTCAACAACTTCTTAGTTTATAGACTTTCACATAACTATACACACATTTTGTAAAAAAACGAGTAAACCTGTGAAACCCTTAGACCTGGTCAGGGGTAGAGACTGTGGTGATAGTCAAGAACCATGGACACTGTAGAGACCATTGTTGTGATAAAGACCCTGATGGCAGTAAAGACACTGTTGGTGATAAAGATCATAGTCATGGTATAGACCTTGGTGGTGGTAAAGACCCAGTGGTAGAGACACTGGTGGCAGTACAGACCCAGGTGGCTGGAGGGACCCTAGGTGGCAGTAAAAATACTGGTGGTGGTAAAGACCCTAGTTGCTGTAGAGAGCCCAGTGGCAGTAGAGACCTAGCGGCCATGAACCTGCTTCCATAGGTCCAGTGATCTTGATTACCTGATATCATGTTGCTCTGAACTTTTCCTAAACTTCAACGTGAGCATTATGCTTATTTGTATATCATTATTTGTTGATAATCAAATTAATCATTTTATGGGTATAATGGACAGCATGCGCTCACGTTTATATCGGCTATAGGCACAACATCAATTATGTTTGGGGCCATATGGTTCAGCCAGTACACCACAATGCATGTTGCATTTTAATTTATTGTTGGGGCTTTGGATGAAGGCAGGCAGGAGTTGAATCCAGGGATTGTCCTTAATGCACTTGTTTCCAACACCCACACTTACCTGATTAATTACTTAATTAGAGTACTTAAACCCGACAAAGCTTACCCCAAATTAAGAAACCCTGGTTTCTTGATTTGACTTCCTAAAGCATAAGGTTAAAAGAGCAAAGAGTTTTCTCCTGGGACTTTATCCAACACAAAACGATACACTTACGTATAAACCAATGCATGGGTGAGAGAATAAGAATGGTCCGGCGTGCTGGGAGAACAGTACGAGAAAAAGAGACCAGGACACGCACTAGTTCGAAAATATAACACACAACAATAATGAGAGAGAACACCCACCACATGGGCACCGAAATTGAGCTACAGTAAGAAGCCCTTCAATGGTCTGTGTAGCTCACTCCACTTTGGACTTGCACGCGTCTTTGATTAATCAACAAATTCTGACAATCTTCTACGAATCGGTGGAAACACACTACAACACGCATGCACTGGTGATCGTGAGGCTGTTTAAGATGGGGTGGACACCCATTTGATCAATAAATAATTGCCTAAATTTCTTGCAACATTGCTGCAAATTATACCACTCATAAAATTTTCTAATCCCATTGGGTTTCATAGTGCCTACTCCCAAATAATAGGGCCCTGGTAAGGAGCCCATGTGATTCAAATTTTCTTTCATACGAACATAGTGAGGAAAATATCCCGTTTTTCAATTCCTTGATATCAAAAGCTTTGGCTAATGTGGACAGAAGCGTCGGTAAGAAGTTGAAGCTATCAATAATTTTTATGCCACCACCTACGATGGAAATTAATTCAAGGCCCCTGGAGATGATTTCCCATTTGATGCAGTGCATATGCATGTATTACAATATAAATTGACCATTGAAGCTCTTGGAATTATGGGCTATATCACTAAAGAGCCCCAAGGCGTATTCCTAAAACAGCATTTCCTAAAACAGTGTTTCCTAAAAGAGCGTTTCCTAAAACAGCGTTTCCTAAAACAGCAGATTCCTAAAACAGCGGTTCCTAAAACAGCAGATTCCCAAAACAGCGTTTCCTAAAACAGCGGATTCCTAAAACCGAATTTCCTAAAACAGCCGATTCCTAAAACAGCATTTCCTAGAACAGCGTTTCCCTACATTAAAAAGATATGTGTTAAATCACAATGATGTGTTTCCCATGGTATGCTATGCAAAGCTACCTCCAGGAGTGCTCTAAGTGAAATGTGTACGTATTGTGCGAGTGTTAGTCACTTTTTCATTTATTAATAACTGTTTTTTGAAAATGGACGTGTTTTTGCGCATTTTTTGCACCGAAAACCATGCACATAGCTTTTTTGGTGTTTATTTTAAACGTTTAAGCATCTACAAACGTTTGCATTTGAAAAAACAGTTTTCTTTCAAAAGTCTACAAAAATCTGCATTTTTTGCCCAAAAAAATAAAAAGCTACTAAAATTTTGCTTCACATCAATTGACACTTTTTCCATTTTGAATGAAAAATAGCAAATTTCGCAATGATTAAACCCCCATGCTTTCGCATACGGATAAGAAACATCGTTCGAGAACAATTGCAAAGATAGTGGATATATGCCAATGACTACATATTTACTAAGTTAATGGTTAGTCAATGTTCGTTTATTATGTAACAAAAACAGACACTCTTCATTTATAAAAGCACGATCTGAGCAAAATAAACTTTTCAACAGCGATCTAGTGTAAAGAAACTGAATGACAAATTGTGCCCATACCGCTGTTTTAGGAAAACGTTGTTTTAGGAAACGCTGTTTTAGGAAATGCTCTTTTAGGAACGGCTGTTTTAGACCTAAACCAGCCCCAATTCTGCTCATTAAATATTCGACACACTGTATAATAGAATGAGTAGCACGTACGAGCATGTGGGTTTTTTCCGCCACATAAATAATCACATGTTTTCTGCATATATAATCGCTTGCAAATAGAGAGGCAGGTTTCCCCTTTAGAATTTATATTATTTTCATGAGCTGCAAAGCAGGCACCATTTGCAGAAGACCATAAGCAAGTGTCACATTTGATTCATTGATCAACATAAAAATAAGGTAATGTGCGGCAATTTGGGCACCTGGGACATGTATGATCAGTAGTGTGACGTAGGGGGGGATGTAAAGGAGGAGATAGAAGAGGTGACTCTTCCTCAGGAAAGTGGGCCAGAAAGTTGCTATAGTAGTTGTAGGCAAAAGGGTACTGTAGATGAAAAGACGCTATCATTTGACCCCCATCTTGGACGTCACAGGGTCTATTACATAGAGTGATTGCCCATGGTTGTTGAGAGTTTCGGAAGAGACGTCAGTAATCCTAGTTCTGGAGTAGGACTGGAGCAGTGCTGGAACCTTAGTCTGTCTGGGAATACCAGGAGAGAGAAACCCAAAGTAGGACAGAAGGGGTATAATGACACTGGAGAATAGGAGAGTTGTGTGCCCACTCTATTTGCTACTGTATTACAAAAAGAACTTACTAAAGGTGGCGATACAAATTGATTCTCTTTTATTATATAATAAAACGGGCAATGACAATGAAAACCCAACACTTAAACGGGGGCCGCTGGTTCAAAACTCCCAAGTATGGAAATATGAGTGCATAAAATGGGACTCGATATTTATATCAGTGGCAGGGGTGTGTTGGTTGCTCCAGAATATGGTAGGAGGAGGCGGCTACAGTAATCCTTGATGGCGCTTGCAGGGGTAGATGCAGGTCGAGTTTGAGGCCAAAAATAGTTTGCAATGGCCTTTCTAGCTTAGAAGAGGCTAGTGCACATGCAATTCTGTGAGAGCACAGGAAATAAGGCCTTAAAACGGATGTGAACTCTGTTTGTTAGAGTGGTTAATAAAGCAGAAAATGGCTACAAAATGATGCAGATGCAAATATGGACAAACACACGTGTACGGTAATTAAACGAGCATACTGTAAAGAATCAAAATAGACTGTAGAATCACACGAGTAGTGGCACGTGACAGTTGCACGTTTGTATGACTTATTACATCTTTCACAAAAATAGGATGTATTGAAGAATGTGCAAATGCTCATCGTAATCACGTCATAATGTTCATCATGCAAGTACAAGTTGATTATTTTGTTTGCAGATGGACCCTCACAGAATAGGTCATTAAAGCCCTCTTTACACCACACTTCCATTCGATAACTGGATGAAAGCGCAGCTTGCAATTTTGCTAGTTCATTATAGCCACACCCCATTGCAAAGACACCAAGGTCGGCAATCATCATTAATTCAGGTGCCAGCGATTTTGGCATAATATTTGCACTATTGCATGGTTTGTATATTCTATTGAAGTGGGGGTCGTTTTCCACATATGATCGAGCCACAGCCATTCTGGCACAACACAAATTATCGGAATTTTTAATGTTAATTTTCAATTTTTGACAATGCTTCTATTGCGTGTGAGTTTTTCTTTAAATGTCCCCACATTATTTTATAATATACGCCCCCTTTTTGGGTAATGATATGTGCAAATTTGGTCAATATGTCCTCTTTGAACACCAAATCATAATTTGACTGTTCTATCTGTTCAATTTGGGATAGGATGCTCGCGGGTGTCAGCTCCTTTACGTTGCAATACGGAAGCACCAAGGGGCGGTCTTTTGACATTTTTTGATGGAGGTAATAGCCTTATAAGTCCCCATTTTTGAATGACATTTTTATATTTTCCAACTTTTGGCCAAATATAATGGCCAAAATTGCATGAACGTTGGGGTGCATATGCATATTTTTGAATGAAAGTTTATATTTTTTTACCCTAGTTTTGAATTTGGGCATATTTTGATCATTAAATAGGTTTTGATCAAAATATTTGGCCAAAGATGATTGGGATGAATCATTGCTTCCAGTTTGCACAAACTTCCAAGATTTGGGGTCTGTCACATCAGGTACATTCAGCTGATGCTAATTTCCCTTTCCCTTTTATACCTTTTTCCCACATACTACGTAACTCTATTGGGAACGAGTATATTTCAGCTGACGCTCTCAAATTTGCGCAAATTGGACTTTTTCTAGTGTTTTGACACTTGAGAAAGCTGACCAGCACTTTTTCAAAGCGCGGAATGGTCCCTACAGAAAAGTCCTACCAACATCAAGAATCGAACCTGGTACACCAGCCTATGGACTTAATGGGTGTACCACTACACAATTTCACCGGAAAGTATCATCACTATATTCCTTTAAGTAAGACCCTTCATACTATCTAAACTAACAATTTCATATGAAAGAGCCTCAACAGCACAGCTGCTGTATCCTAAGCCTAAGCCTAAGGAAAATTTTAAAGGAAAAATAAATGTCTATACTCACTAATCACAGAAATCGATGAAAATCGAAATTATTAAAATACTAAACTCAAATTAGATTTCCAAATACGTTGACTTCCGACGATAAAGGGTAATATTTCCACCATGGTCAGAAAATTTGCATAATATATATAAAAGTCTAAAAATAGTCATATGTGAATCTTATGGCAAAATACCCTGCAGAAATTGAACCAGTCGTTCAAATTTCGTCATTTTGTCACTTCCATTTTACCTGTAATAATTAAGAAATAACTATTTATGGTATAAACGGTTTGTAAATTCATTTCGGGTGCTTCACGCCCAAAATGAATTTTACCCCTCTATTGCAGAAAAATTGCATGGCAATAAGTCATCCCTTGACTACTTTCTTCTAAAATTAGCTAGACACTCTGACGTCATTTTTGTGTTTCAATATGCAACTATTTTATTGCATGTAAATCTCAATTTCTTAAAATTAGCTAGCCACGTTTTTCAAAAAACAAATCAACAGCTTATTGTTACTATTTTTATGCCAGCCAGTTGTTACATTATTTTTCTTTTAACAAGATAAATTCACTACCACTAGAACTTATTTTTTACATTCTTACGTATCTACCTTGGTACCAATGAATTGATGTGCGAAAAGCGGCATGACGCATGCATAGTATGCAAATTTCCCTCCCCCCATCCTCGGGAATGACCTTAGACATTCGGCGCCATGTGGTAAACAACCAGATTGATAAGAGAATAGTCATTGAAAGAAAGTTGACAAAACTGTAATCCGTGTTAGGGTCCGTCCCACCCTCCCACAGTCAGATTTCGAAAAGATAACGGCTTTTTTACATAAAATCCAACCTGACCCTCTCATCATTGACACAGTGAATGTTCGACTATTTCAGTTAATGGCAGCCACGTGCAAATAATTTGTCACAAACTTGGACATTTCCCAATATATTTCATTCCAAAATATGCCCCATTTTCATTTATTTTCTACGTTGGACAAGACTGTCATCCATACTGGATTTGTGGTGCAGGCAAACCTGGTGGCAACATCATTTCCATCTGCAGTTGTTTCACAACTTTGGTTGCTATTGGGGCTGCCTGACCCAAGATGTAGTAACAGGCAATTTGGGCACATCTGGATTAATGATCAACTATACAATTGTTGTATCATGTGCTCGTATGCCCTTGGCTACCTAGCTGCGGTTCTCGTGAGATCCAATCTGGTACGACCCCTGACGCTAACCCGATACTAACTCTGCACTTAGAGTACCTAGCTAAGACTGAGTGTACGAAGATATTTATTACAAATAAAACGAGAAGTGCAATAGAATACAAATGTGAGAATCAATAGAATGCAAGTGTGAGAATGCCAAACACAACAAACACCAATGCCCAACTGACCCCTGACTCAGGGATTCGTCTCTTCACCCCTACGCACAGAGCCACAGTGGTTATAGGATATCTAAACACGCGGCCTAAGCGGCTTCGCCCTCTGAGGGACTGAAACTGAAACTGAAACTCCTCAGAGAAAGATGAGACAGACCTACCTGTCTCCAACAACAACTCACTAGACTTCTTGATCAAAAGGGTCATCGTAACTCCTCAGGCTGCATTCGGCTCTCAGATGTAACGCTAATGTGACATAGAAAACGAAAAACAAATAACCATAATTGGCGACGCCCATGCTCCTTTCCTGGCCACCGCGTATATAAAAACGTCCGACCAGAAAAAACGATAAATTCACAATAATAACTTTTCAATAATGAATAACTGCATGGCAGCCTGCCTAACATCAACTTGCATGTTATATGCAAAACTTTCGCGCTATCCATTTATTTGTTTTAGGGCCAAAAATGTGTGACACAAACCGTTTTATCGGTTTGTTTACTTAATGATAATTGGAAACACTTTAACAACAAAGAAACTCTAGAAAATGAAAATTTATTAATTAGAGGACCAAAGGACACAATAATTGATCTTCATCCTCAACATGTTTACACCCTTCCTCCCCCAGGAGTGTGGCATCTACTCCTTCCTCATTTTCTAATTCTCTAACGTCCTCATCTACTAGAACTGATTGAACTTGTGATTCATTATCAGCATGAAGTTCATCAGATTTTGTCTTGAAGTCGGATTATTTAGAAGCACTACCATAATAAGTATATGTTGTGGCAATCAATTCAGATGACAGAGGCCTCCAGTGAACACATTCCTCTAGAAATTCGTAATTATACATCAGAAAATCCGCCAGTATAGACTTTACCTAGTTGGATTGAAGAGTCGCCATGTCTGATGACAAAAAAGTCAACTATTAGAACATTTAACAACTTTTTGGGGATTTTCGACAATTTTACAAATATTTTCTACAATGCAAGAATTTTCTGACGACTTTACAACTTTTGCCAACTTTTTTTCGAAAACTGTACAATTTTAGCCTTTTTTGGAATTTTGTATACACTTTTGTCAAAACTTCAACCCTTCCATGCATTAGCGACCAGAACGAACTTTCCATCTGAAAGGCGTTTTTCAGCTCATCGAAACGAAGTATCTGCATGTAAAATTCAGTCTTAAAAAAATCTCCATCAACGAGTGAAACAATCTATATTTGCATTTTTCAAAATTTTCATTTCACCTTTATATTAACGTACAAATTCATTAATTAGACATGGAATTTCTCTTACTCTCTATTCTTTGCAGCTACATTACTGGTAAGACTTTACTGCCACAGTTTTTCCAGGTAAAATAGCGACTTTTTTCTTTAGCTGATCTAACTTGCCCGCCTGGTAAAATACTGAATCCATGCGGCGACTTTTGTCAAGAGACCTGCAAAGACGTAACAACCAATAACCTGCCTAAAGTATGTCCCCGACTTTGCAGACAAGCTGCTTGTGTGTGTCCCGATGGACAGGCCTTGATTCGTGGTCAATGTGTCGCTTATGATCAGTGTTGGCGTTTACCACCAGAAGATCAGGGTATGAAAATGTCTAGAGCTGCCATTCAAGGGTTGTATCTTGTAATTTTACTCTAATGATCATGCCTTATTTTCTACAACTCGTTAATTTATAGAATTCCACATAACTAAACACAAAGTTTATGAAAAACGATTAAACTCGTAAAACCGTTGGACCTAGTGAGGGGTAGAGACCCTGGTGATAGTTGAAGACCGTGGCTGCTGTAGAGACTATGGTGGTGACAAAGACCCTGGTGGCAATAAAGACCCTGATGGTGGTAGAGACTCTGGCGACCATGCTCCTTTCCTAAACTTTAACGTGTGTATATGCCCAACTATACACTTATACGGTCCTGTATAACAAATAATTACGATGAGAGGTTTTCGAATCTGCTGCAAAATGAGTATCAATCGATAGGTCTTGCCTAGATCTATACAAACAAATGATTAAAAACTTTTTAGCATCCTTTTATGTCGGAGTTTTCATGTTTAAAGTTTGGTCATCAACTTGTTCAATGTTCAATATGACCTCTCAGAGATTTAGTGATTATCAGAGGATCCGAAATTTTCTTCATAAATACCAAAACGGATATCGACTCAGAGATCTCGACGAGATCTGTTTAAAAATATGTCTAAAAACTTTATGTGGTCATTTTCAACCAAAAAATCTGCAATAACAATTATGTAGAATAAGAGCAGTTTCTGATTTTATAAACTATAAATAAGTTCATGTACTTAAGCATGCATGAAAAAAAACTTTTGAATACCGCTTGGTTTGAACTAATTAGTTGTCGAATAGAAATATGGACTATACTTATATAATGTAGCGAAAGTGTGAGAAAAGTTAGTCACTAAAGCGCAATATGTCAGTTTCCAAAAAATAGAGCAAAGGTAGTTTCTCACTAAAGAAATGTAGTGTGTCCTGACAGCTTCAAAAATTGTATGAACCGATTTTTGGTGGGTTGTATACTATTATACAATTTTGAATGCATATAATACCTCGGCTTAATCAATGTGAACAATGTAGGGGTGTACAGTCCAGAAGGTGAGTGGGTCAGATCTGTTCGAGACTATTGAATAATCCATGGATTGCTTTGTTCATACTCTGCTTTTTTCAGCATTCATTTCATTTAGAGAAATGGTGGGGTTTGGATGGACGGACTGATGCAAAGCAAAAGAAAGACGAGTGCACATCATTCATCTACCCAACCCAGATAGTAATTACCAGGAAATGGACTGCTATAGCCAATCTAGTCTTACCCTGCAGTCAACATACATTGTTGCCAAAACATGATGCAAACGCCTAAATTAACAGAAGAACACTGCAACAATCTGAGATTTTCTGTTTCATGTACGACATGCTACCACTGGAATCTATTTTTCCCCATCCCCAGTGCTCAAGGAAGTTCCATTTTGTTGAGTAATACTTATCCATCCTGATACTGGCAAGTGACAACTATTCACTCTGGAATTATTTTCAACATTTGGAAAAAATCAAGTCCGGCAGTGGAATAATTGTTCTTCTCACTCACAGTGAAACTGGGCAAAAATGATCCATGCTCTACTTAAGATCCTGCAAACCCACAAAGAAGATAGACGACCCTTTGAACTTCTTAAAGAAGACTTGTTGATTATTCTCAGGCACATTGAGCAGGTCAAAGCTTTTGTGTAATTAAGCCGGCGACGTTGTTCAAAAGTATGAGGACCCTTACCCCTAGAAAATTCTTGCTGTGCATTTCTGGGGCTATACAGCAGATGCCAATAGTGGAAGCAGATGCTGGATATGGTTAGGCAGCAAAAGTTGATCCTAGATGTGGAATCCACACTTTTTTGGCCGATATTGAGGACAAAACAGTGGATAAAGAACCCGCCTTGTTCAATGCTAAAGGGGGGATACGCATTGTGCATCTGCTTTGACCAAATCCGGATTTTTTCCAGCAGACAACTATGTCAAAACGGAACTTGGAACACAAGTTAAGCAATTTCCACTTTATAGTAGGAAATATCGATGTTGTACTAAAATGATCAGTAATGTCAACTTTGTCCGATCTTGATGCCATATAATTTAATTTCCATGGTTTTTTGACGTTAATAATTTATTCTTTAATCGCCCCAGGTTTTTAAAGTAAAACTACATAACTTCTTGAAGTTCGTGCAAATTGAAAAAAACTTCCAAAAAATAACCACTATCAGCCATACAGAACCCCTGCTTTCCTAGAAAAGCTCATTCCCCATCCATCATGGACTTCATCAGTTATGCATGAAAATGTGAACTTCAAATCAATCATCTGAATTTGTGTCCGCCATTTTTAATATATCTGCCATTTACATCCTGCAGCGGATTCCCATGTTTTGTTGCACCCTATCTGCTTGTGAAGTTCCACATGGGTATCTTGAGCATTTTCTAGAATAATAAATCATGGGATCATGAGGAATTCATGCCAAACTGATCCATCTTTTCTCTTAAAAATTGAAATTGTGCTACATAGATGAAGCCTCCCAAATTCAAAATTTTGAACTGCGTTTGAGCTGTACTGATTCATTTTTATTTGTTTTATTGCTTCTGATGAGGCATAGTTACATCCAATAACTTTTTGAAGCTTCAATTTTCTGAGGACAGAAGTCTGTTTCAGATGCTAAGTTAAGGCTTCTACAATATCCTTCATCAATTTTTGCTGAAAGAATCCAGAGAAAAAAGTAGGCTAGAAAAGGACTGAAATTGATTCATTGGGTTGCTCGATGAATATTTCACTTATTGTGCTGATTAATATTAATTATAATTCAGATTTTGTAATCGATTATGGTTGTGATTATCGCGGTTATTTTGTCAACCTCCTGAAGGATATATCGTCTGTTGACCAATGTATTGCTCAATGTAACAAAACATTCAGGTAATGACAATAGTCTAACACATAATAGTAATTTGGACTTAATTGAAGAAATTTATCCTGAAAAAGTAATCTGATAAGAATCAATATATAGTTATGTGGTTCACGTCGGGATCCAGTGTTTAAGCATTGAAAATGCTCAAATACAGGCGATTCATGGACAAAATGCTGTCAGTCTGATTTGAGCCTGGATGTAGGAGTTGGCAGATGGGTAGCAGTCGCTGATCCAGACACAGGATCAAGAATAGAGTATTGAGAGCTTAAGAGTTGCCTCAACCTGGTGCAGGCGCACACTCGTGCTCCCAACTGTAGTGAAATGCTAGAACACCAATCATTCAATATTCCAGCAGTGTTGTTTCATATTTACTTGGTCAGCTTTCTCAGCATGGCATTAGGGAGTGCAAAAAAACTGCTAGATTCTGTATGACATATAAATCTTAGAATTGAATATGGTGTGCACTTAGAAATTAATATACTAGATTATGTTCATAGCATGTAAACATCAACTCATTCTGTATAAATAAACAAAGTTTGAAAACCAACAACATAGATTTCTGGTCTTTTGATTTTTTCCGAAATCACCCCGAAACAATTTTTTTCATCACAGCAGTAGATCTTCGAGAGACATATTTGTGTCTACATAAACTATTATAACAATCTGTGATAACAAATTATGATATAACGACACATTTTTATAAAAAACGAAAAAATATTGGTATGCATCTTGATCAGCAGCTAAAAATAGATCATGTTATAATTTGAGTGGTACAAACAACCATTGGTACTAGTGATCAACGTAGAAACAAGAGGCCATAAGTTTTTGCATGCCAGTCCCAAAATCAGTCATGGAAGCTCCACCAGTGTTCACACTTGCGACTAAAGTCATCACGTCACTATCTAAGTGTATTTGCGTCACTATTTATTGGTCAATCCATAGAATAGAGTGTACATTTTGGGTGCGAGTATAACATTGGCTCCATTAAAACACAAATTCCTATTGGGAGGTCAGGCACTGAGGTCTGGCGAACAAGAAAAAAGGTGACTGGTATTAACTTAAAAAGCCTTTAAAAGGGTGAAACTTTTTTAAATGTGGTTTGCTGTCGTGGATAGATGAAACAGCTGGCATAGAAACTGCAAAGTTTAAGCGAAACTGCTCGAATATTGACTGACTAGCATCAAAAATACTGACCGTCAATTTTCTTGCAAATAAATTTTGAAAAAATGACAAAAATCAACATTTGTAGAGCAAAGTAAAATAGATCCAATCTTAAGAACTATTTAACAGCTGTAAACCACAAGATATCCGTTACAGTGTGCCCTACTGTCTGTTTTATCAACGATTTTAATAGTTTTTACATCTGGTCAATGACATAATTGTTATTGCTTTTTTCCGATTCGAAAACGAATGCTTTTCTCGAAATTTTCTCGATATTTTGCACATATTGAATGAAGAAAACGATAGTAGTTATACGGGTCCATACAGGGAGTCCACAAAAGATACTCCTGTACAAAACATACACATCAAAGTTTGCTACCTCAACTGTGTGAGGTGATACAGGGGATGTAAAAACTATTGCTGATCATCTGAATTTGTTTAACATGCAGGGCGATACAAGGGATTTAGAAAGTATAGTTTGACGATATAATACTATCCGAATTTCATTAAGCATATAGGGTGATACAGACGGTGTAGAACATATGGCTAAAGCTTCAACGTATTAAATTCAACTTCCATGTAGAAAGTATGATGAAGCTTTAATCGGTAAAATTTGACCTAACTTTCCCTCAACTGAATCAGACATTAAAATTCATGACACAATGTCTCCCAAAATAATTTTTTTAAAACGACTGGGAGTCATAGAATCTAATGATCTAATGGTTTAACTAATTTTTTTATGCAGAAATTTTGTTCGAGACACATTTTTTATGCACTGGAGACACGTTTTTCCACGATTTCCTCTGTTTAAGCATTGTTTTCTGGACACATTTTTTACTGTCGGACACATTTTTCCATACTTTTTGTTTTGAATTTTTTCAAGAAAGGTTTGTATAACATGAGTAAAACTGTTAAATTCCCTCAGTCAATATTCTAAAATTTTTTTGGAAGACATTGCATCATAAATTTTAATGTCCGAGTTGGCCAAGGAACATTGAGGTCAAATTTTACTAATTTAAAGTTTTGGCATACTTTCTACATGGAAGTTGAATTTTACACATCGAAGCTTTGGGAATACTTTCTAATGGATGTTGTATTTTACACCTTAAAGCTTTGGGCGTACTTTCGACACCCCAGTATCATCCCACATGCTTAACAAAATTAGGATCGTATTACATCATCGACTATACTTTCTACACCCCTTGTATTGCCCTGTGCCTCATACGAATTTTGGTCATTGGCTATACTTTCTACACCCCCTGTATCAACTGACACAGTTAAGGCTTCTAACTTTGATATACATGTTTTGTACAGGGGTATTTTTTGTGTACCTCATCTATGGTTCCCCATAACTACTAATGATGTATTTGAATAACGTTTAACTTGCGAATCTGGTTGATTTTTAAAGTTTTATTGTGCATAAACAGCTTCACAAGTCATTTTTTACAATTGGACAAGTTTTACTTTGATTTCCCAATTTCTCCTTTTTGAACAATGACCACATTTAGTAAATTGCTGTTTGCACAGTAACCATAAGCACTAGGAGAATAAAATTTGGCCCTTGAAACAAAGACAGGGCATTTCGATGCAGCAATCCACAGTTAAAAAGCTTCATACACCTTGAAGTTATGAGAGCCAGCACTGGTTGCCTTTTTTCATGGCTCGCCATGTATATGTGTCTTTCTGATTACTACTTACTTCTTGTCAGTTTAGGGTTCGACATATCTGTTTAGATAAGGCTTGGAAAATGATACTGAAACTGAAAGTTTCTCAGTTTGGGCAAGTGTTAACTACAGCTTGGATATTAGGACCTGTTACACACCCTTTAGATAGGAAAACATTAGTTGGCTGAATATGATTAGTCATCATGGTAGAGTTATCGTGTACTGTATATTCTCAGATCGGCAACAAACTGCTGTTATTGAACAAATGTGCACTAGAATAAATTTTTAGCTGCACGCATCTCACGTATCACGCCAATAAAAAGATTTGCTCTCTGAAACATGCCGATACCAAACAGGACATTTTAGATCGACGCTATGACTCAGCCAATGCTCGGTGCGCCTACTACAATGGTGAAGATCGTTTTGAGTCAGCAGCAGCTGTTGCAAAAAGTAAAATGAAGCTATTCCTTAATTATTAGGCAAATATAAGATTTGTTCCTAGACTTGGAGTATAAAACCATCTCTAAACATTCAACAATCTGGATTTACAACAGGCAAAACTTTTTCCCCTATACTCACAGATGCCATGAAAGTTTAACACGATACAGACCAATATATTTCAAATGTAAATATAACAATACAATACTATGCAATACAGTACACTACCATAGCAAGCAATACAGTGCAATACAATAAAGTGTAGTATAATACAGTGCAATACAATAGAGTGTAGTAGAATACAGTGAAATTCAATACAATACAGTAAAATTCAATACAATACAGTGAAATTCAATACAATACAGTGAAATTCAATACAATACGGTGCAATACAATAAAGTGTAGTATAATACAGTGCAATACAATACAGTGTAGTAGAATACAGTGCAATTCAATACAATACAGTGCAATGCAATTCAATGCAATACAATACAGTGCAATACAATACAATGCAATAGAATACAGTGCAATAAAATACAATGCAATAGAATACAGTGCAATACAATACAATGCAATAGAATACAGTGCAATACAATACAATAATGTGCAATACAGTGCAACGCAATGCAATACAGTGCAATACAATACAGTCCAATACAATGCAATATAGTGCAATACAACACTCTGCAATACAGTACAGAACAATACAAGACTTTGCAATACAATAAAGTTCAATGATACAACACAAAAGCATGCAGTACTCTACAAGAGATTGCTTAGATGGCTTTCTTGGAAGACGAATACAAAACAGTCTTTTTTAGATTTCATAATCAAGGAGCGTTGTGGTTGGCATGGTTTCGACTTATACAACCTTGAGAACATATCATCTGTTAATGAATGTGCTGCACAATGCTACAAAAAATTCCAGTAATGTTGAATAGTTCACGGTGTTGTAGTGGATTTGGGATATGGATAAGCAAATACAATTTCTATTGTATTTGAAAGACATTGTACTTGAGAAGCTGAATAATTGTGACATATTCCATTCATTAAACATGTCTTGGTTACCACAATGTATTGAACAAATTTTTTCGGTATAGATGACATAGTTGAACATGTTTTTGATCCAACCAGAGTATTCTTGTAGTTTTTATTTGAGCCCGGAAGAGAGTTTTATTCAACAAAATATTTTAGACTCAAATTTTTCAGCTGCACACATGTCACGTATAACGGCAAGAATAAGGTGTGTTTTTTGCAACACGCTGATACAAAAAAACAGATTCTGGACACACGTTATGATTCAAACAACAATGCTTGGTGTGCCTACTATAATGGCGAAGATCGTTTTGTGGCAGCAGCAGCACTAACCACTACAAAACCCGTAAAAACAACAACTGAAAGCACGGTTTCGAAACCAAGTAAGATGAATATTTCACATTGTCATTAACTACAGGAACTCTGCAAACAATCAATTGCTTGTCTACGACTTGGTATATGGTCTATTTCCGAATTTTCAGCCAGAGATGCAAAGTAATACAGAGCTGTACAACGTTCATATTACAAAAAATCCAATCCAATACAATACAAGATTGCATGATGCAATGCAAAACGATAGCATACAGTACAGGTTGGTCGTTACAATGTGGTGCAATATAAAACATTACAACATGGTACACTAGATTTAAATGTGTGTAATACAATAAAATACAGTGGCGCACAATACGATTTTACATGAAACAATACAATATATTACACAACGCAATAAGATAAAATATAATAGGAGAAGATATTATAACCACACAGTTCGGTACTTTCCTCAAATGAATGATTACAGTATTGTCCAGACATATATCTAAGAAATTTTTTTTCAGAGTTCACGATCGAGAAAGATTGTGAATATCAAAATTATGACATGTCCGACGTTAAGAACATACCAAGTCATGCCATGTGTGCCAATCAATGCCAAATAAACAAGCGGTAAAGTAGGAAGATTCACATTGTTGTATGTATGGGGCTTATTGATTGTACAACAAAATCAAAGGTCGGTGTATGCAGTATTTTCACATATCAAAATGCATAAATATTGGTTGAATTCTTTGAATTGACATCTGAAAAATAACAAAACATCTCTCAGCGTTGAAGAAATTATGTTATCATTTCAGCGACCTGAGTAGTTTATTTGCAAGCCTTAATCAATGTTTAGGCATTCTGATGCATTTCCTTATACTTTAAAAAACTACAGCCTTCCATTGGATGATGTAATCTCATTTTTAAAGTCGCTTCTACATTTGATGCTCTTCAATTCAGGCGTTTCAGGTGAACTCAGAAGCTGCTCTCATTGAGCAGAATGTATAATATGATAAATTTTTAGCTGCACCCACGCCACATATTACTTCAATAATCAAGTATGTTTTTTGCAACATGCTAGTTCAAAAGCAGTGATTCAAGAGACTCGCTCGCAGGCGATTAATTCGTGGTGCATTTTGTACAATGATGGAGATCGTTTCGAACCAGCAGTGGGATTGGCTATCACTGAACCAGAAAGTGAGGCAGCTTAGCTGAAAACGTACTTCAGAATTGTGAAATATGCCTACTCTATCCTCATTAGATACGCAGTTAACTTTGGTTAACTTCCAGCCTTTGTCCTCGGTCTTGTAACACTAGACCATCTGTTAACTTTTTCCAGTCGAGTGTTCGTGTGAAGACGTTTTCATCCTGCAGATTGATTACTGTAACGATAAAAATAAGATTTTCAATTTTTCAACTGCAAACGAGAGTTATTTGTCAAGATTTAGCTTTTTTTGGTGTGTACGAGCAGGTTTTTTTACATATTTTTCGTCATGTTTGTATTCCATATATAACTGTATCAAGAAGTTAATTTTTCGCCTTCGGCATTTAGAAACGTAGTGTGCAAGTTTTGTCCCTTTCTTTCTTTGGATTAGCGGGTTTTTTACATAATTTTGGTGACGTCAACTTTCTGTAGATTACTCTATCGATTCGCATAAGCTTTCGCTTTCTATCTACAGGTCTCAAAAAATAACACCGACGGAAGCGTTTACGCACGGGTGGTTGCTTAGTTAACGCGATCAACGTTTAAAAGATGAAATTAAAAAAACGAGATTTTATGTTGAGCTTTTGAAATCAAAATAAATGGATTAATTCAAATTTCTTTGTTATTTTAGCTATCGTATGCTTTTTTCTACAGTATGATGCCGTTTCCGCTCGTGATTACAGTAGCGATTTTACTTGCCTGGATTTTCGCTTCGAGATTTCGTTTTCGCGTTCATTATGTCTAACTTGTACATCTATAGTCTGTTTTTCTTGAAATACGCCTGAATTATAAAAGTGGAAAGGGAGTACTATTTTAGTTTTTTACAATTTTCTCCTGAACCATTTATCACGAGAGAGACTGAAAATTTGTGAGCTTATTCAGTCAACCTTTAACAATTTTTTGAATGAAAAATTTTACTGTGAAAGCTTTGTGCACTCAATTTTGACGACATAAATGATTTTTGTTCTTTTTCAACTTAGAAGTATTTTATACAAACTAACTATATGATTAGGATGGTGATTTTTCTAATAAATTTGACTTTTTGTTTGTAAATAGCCACAGTAAATTGCAGGTTCCCTCGTGAACTTTCCTTATGTAATGTAACGTGATGCTGCATTAATGTTATTGTAGTTTTGACTGCCCAACTTTTTATCAATTTCAAGAACATATAACGTTAATTGCTATATCGCACCGAATATTATTATTGCTACAGTTAGAAATACATTTTCCACTAGGATTCCATAACTTAACGTCATTATATTGAAGCGAAAAATCAATTCTATGGAAACATATCTAAACTGCGATGGCTGATGAAGAAAACTGATAACATATAATTTTGTTCAACCCCTTTTCCAACCCTTACTGCACGTGGTCAAGATCACAACGAAATCCTGCTAGCGTTGGGGGAATTCTAAAAATTTTAAAGAAGGAATTTCCCTAACGAAACTATAGTCTTTGAATCTATAGAATGATTTACATAAGTTTATTCATTGAAAAAATATACTTTATGCATAAATTTTCATATTAGTTTGAAAAATAGTAATGTTTTCACGAAAAAAAATCACATAATTTTCTGATTCCTTTCATTTTTGTTTTTTCTCTGAAAATTTGAATGTATATTTTCGGATTTGAAAATTCACATTTTTTCAAGAATGGAATATAGGAAGAATTTTTTTGCAACAATTTTTTCGCCTAAATTTTGGTTTTTTATGCTTTTTTTATGCTTATCCAAGATTTGGATCAAAACGTGATTTTTGAGGAAAAGATGTTATCTCCAAATATGCTTGACATTTATTCTCCGACACAGCAAACTGCGCTCCCTTTCTTGTGCTTTGCTGAATGGTTTTTTAGTACTGATGTTCGATCACAAAATAATCAATGCTTAGACAACACAAATCTCTGATAGGAAAAATTAAGATGAAAAACTACAACGGAAATTTTTGAGTTAATCTATTGCACGCTAAGCATCAATCGATAGATCTAATTGAGTTCTATTTAAATATATAAATTAGAACCTTCTAGCACCTTTTTTGTTGGAGTTATGCAGGTTTGAAGTTTCGTAGTCAACTTCCTAAAATGGCTCCGGCAGATTTTGTTTGTATATGGCCATCATTAGGAAATATAAGGACAGATAACAAAGTGCAGCGAAACAGATATCAATCAATAGATCTCGACAAAATCTATTCAGAAGTATGTTTAAAATTCTGTGTAGTCATTTGTAATCGAGTTATGACCCGTTAAAATTGAATGGTCAAATACGAGTTACCAGCTAGATTTTTTATGCACATTTTCAGATCAACATTGCAGACGCGACAGAAAATACAAGTGTTGTAGTGTGTTTTCCGCCGATTTTTATTGTTTTGTCAAAACGCGTCAGAGGCCCGCAGGTGGCAAGTGGAGAGAGCAATGCGGACCACCAGCAGCCATCTTACTGTAGCGCACGTCGGTACGTGTGCGCTGGTCTCTCTCTATTCACTTATTGATTAACGTATTTTTTTTGTGTGCCTTTATTTTTCTTACTAGTTGTGTGCCCCGCCAGCCACCACTAGTACATATTAGCAGCCTCCCACCACGCCTTCTCGTCTTTTCTCGCCCGTGCGTGGGAGTCGATTTATTGTTATTCTTTTCTCTTCGCCTCGCCCGTCGCGTTTTGTCACGTAAGTTTTTCGTACTTTTATCATATAATATTAAATAGGCAGGAAAGCTCCTTCGCCTCTTGGTACTGAGAAATAAGGGGGACAATTAAAGAAATTAGGCTTTCTTTAATTGTTGGGTTAATTATTGTCGGGGTTTAAGTACCAGTAAGTAGATTATCCGGTAAACATGGGCGAGGGACGCACGTACATTAAGGACGCAACCTCGGAATCCCAATCCTGTTCTCGCGGTATCATCTCCGCCCCGACCAAAACGAGATATAACACTGGTGACCGATTGGATTGTACGTTGCCGCTCCCCGCTGTTGCGTTGCATCCGAAAAAATCCAAAGAGTTCAAAATTCGACCCCGCCGTAGCTGCGCCAAAGGGTACAAACGAGGTTATTATACCTTGAGAAAAAAGATGCCAACGGTAAGCCACACACCGCCGGACTTCACTCGATTTCCGTCGCGCTCCAGTTCTCCGAACGCCGCCACAGCCGCACGCCGCGCCTTGAGTTTTGATCAGATGCTGTTGCTGCGACCGTCAAATATTACGCAATGGACAGCGGTACCCACGGTAAGCCTCCCGCCCCATAATCCGCCCTTGTCTAATTTCAGCACTCCCACGCTGGACGGGACGGCACAACCGCAAGCACCGCTCATTCCCGCAACCGCGGCGACGTCTAATTCTCAAACCCCTCCGCCTCTAAATCAAAACCTCCTTACCGCCGCCGAAAATCGCCTTAACGCGCCGCCCGCACCACAAATGCCGCCGCCTAACGCGCCAACTCGAAGTAATCATGACCAAATTGTCGCCAGAACCGACTCCTCCGAATCCTTTGTCAATATCAAACCACCGCAAGCCCCAGCCGCCACCCGTGCTTCAGTAAACGATCACCGCAGCAGTTTAGCCATCGCAAACGCAAACGAAGTCCAAAATTTTGGAATGGAAGCACGCGACGCGCTGGAACAACTCAACACCGCCGCCGCGCGTATAACCAACAATGTTCCTACGGTACAAACCATCGATCAGATTATCGGCACCGTTTCCGACCAATTCCAAGCCCAGCAATTACGCGTCCAACGCAAAATCCAGGAACAAACAAAGGCCACTAACGCGCGTTTCGCCGCGCTCGCTGAGCAAATGCAACAATTGATTTCCACAACCGCCGCCACGACGCACGCGCGTAATCCGCCTACACCAAGACCGCTGCCAGTGTCCTCACGGTTTCACGGCGAGGAAACAAGAGATATTTATATCCCAAACGAAACTCTCCGTGAAACTGAACCGGCTCCAGTCTTTGGCAGGCTACCAAACCAAGTCAAACCCAAAGCACCGTCGACGGACACCTTATATAATAACGAATTCGCCCGCACTACGCGCGCTGACGAGGATTTACACCGTTCCGCGCTTCAAAGAAGCCCACCCCCCGCGGCAAACCAGTTTGGCTTCTCAGATTACCCACCCGAGGATTATTATGAACACCCGCATCCTCGGTAGGGCATGCCGCGCACGTCTCATCGCGAGGAAGATAGCCGAATCAAGACAATCGTCGACAATATGCACCCGCTGATAATCGACGGCGCCGCAACAAATAAACGCCTGTTACGCTTCTTCATACGACTGGAAAATGAGTTCGGTTACGACGCTTCCAATCACGTAAAGATGAGTGCCCTTCGCCGACTCACACGCGATACCCCGAGCGATATGATCCAAGATATGACGCGGTACAAAGACGCCAAACACTTACTCATGTTCCAGCTGGCGCCCGATTGCAACCCAATGACTCTTAAATGCGAACTTGCGTCAATCACACCAGAAGCTGGAGAAGAGCCCGCCGCATTCCTGAGTAAGGTAATGACTTATGTACAATTATTGTATCAGCATGAAGATCAAACGTTCCGGCACAAACAAGTAATTGACACCTTTTTGACCAAAATGCCTGTTTTCTATCAACTAACAATTGGCGACCAAGCAAAGGGTTTCACAAACGTTCAACAATTGGCCGATGCCCTAGCCAAAGCCCGTAGTGTCCTCAATGCAACCAAAGCCGAAATCGGAACCGCGGAACGACCCATTCTTGTAAATCAAGCCAACCAGGATGCACCACCACCGAAGTCGCCGCAACCATTTGATCGCCGTTTCGAATGCCGCCGCAGTATGGATCACCCTCAACACCGCTACCGTGAGCGCTCACCATCTACGGACCGCGGTCAACAACATCCGACACCACAACCCACTACATTCGTCTCCTTTCAACCACAAGCCATTGAGCCAACGCTGCCGCAGCTGCCGTGCACGGAGATGCTATTGGAACAATTAATTCAACGATACGACGGCGACTATGAAGAACGAAAATCTGGACAAGGCCCCGAAGAAACGATACTCAACAATAGGCAACAAAGCCGGTGCCATCAATCTCAAAACAGAGAGCCGTACGCAAATCGCTTCAATCGATCTGCCAGCAGAGACCGCGCACGCACGATGCAACCTACAGGTCTTTGGTGCGACGCCCACAAATCCCGCACCCACAACACCGAAGACTGCGTCTGGCTCAAGCGGCAGAACGCTCAACAGTCAACCCGACTTGAATCAAACCGCCCAAATTACGCCACCCAACCACGGCAGGTTGACTTCTAAAACAATTTGAACGACGTCCGTGGACAGCGCGATTGGCAACCCCCCCGCGGAGGACTGCCCCAACGAGGCACAAACTACTCCCGTGGCGCGCGAAACCATTTTTATGAAGGTAACCCTATACAATGCCCACGTGATTTTGTTCAGAATACCTACGCTGTTTACCCGAACCATCAATTCCTGGCACCGTGGGAACAACATATCCATTACAATGTGGTACCGGCTCCACACGTCACGACGCCGACAGATTCATCGCGCGCTAGTTCTCAATCTTCAGAATTGCAAATAACCCTACCCGCCCTTCTGGCACCAAATACGGCGTCAATACCCGCGCTCGAAACACGAGTTAACAATCAATCAACGTCAACAGCCAATATGGTTATTCCATCCAAAGAAATAGCTTCCGCCGCGCCCATCGTTAGCCCCCGCATCGTCTGTTGGAATGCAACGGGCCGCGCTTTTCAAGATCCTTGCCACATCCGCTCGTCCGTTTGTCACATTGATAACCTCACGCCGTCTTCTAAATCGTTTGTCCGCAAGTACGCTTCTACGAGAGCCTTTCAAATTCCAATCAAAATTGGAGCCGTTAAAGCACACGCGCTCATCGACACAGGTGCCCAATGTTTCGTCTTGTCATCAGGATTAGTCAAACGCGCTTTCAAACAAGCAATCGCTCCAACTCCCGATTTGTGGAAAAATTAAAGTAGCCAATGGCGCCGTAGTCAACGCTCACGGCCCGGTAGTCGTTATGATGGAATCCACATTCGGAGAGCACATGATCAAATGCGTAATCCTCGACGAGGATGGAAACAATCAATGCATCATCAGAACCGACTTCCTCGCACACCCAGATATCCACGCCATTTTAAATTTCAAAGACAATTATATAGAAATTCAGGACGTTAAACTGCCGCTCAATGTAATCGCCTCAGTCCGCCCACGAACGGAATTGTTTCTAAACGCCGCTAAGGACAACATCTTAGAAGAAATACCAGAGGACGAACGAGTAAGTTTCTATGATGATAAATCCGATATTTTTAGCCAACCCGAAGAAATCGAAGTTGAACAACCGATACGGCAGGCTCAACCTAGTCCACACCAACCGCCCTCTCGGCGGCTGGAGGTTACTGAGCTAGCCGAACCGATTTTTCTCGTCGCCCAACAGTATCAAACTCCGACCAAATCAACTCATTGCGATGGCAAAGCACACGCTGGAGTATTCTGAAACCCACGCCGATTGTCAGATAGCAACCGCTGCCGCCGACCGCGACTTAACCGACCACGAGCCGGCCGCACTAGACAAATCATTCCCCGGCCACACCGCACAACAAAAGCTGGAATACGCTCTGAACAAAATGACCGAAAAGACCTACGTTTCTACCACGCAAAAAGCAAAAGCCCTCAAGATGCTCCGACAGCACCGCGATGTTTTCAGCCTCCCCGGAGACAAACCAACTATCACTAGCGAGTTGACCGTCAGCATCGACACCGGCACCGCAAAGCCCGTATCCCGCCATTATTACCACGCCGCGATGGAGCAGAGACCGATTGTCCATCGCCATATTCAAGAAATGCTCGACAATGATTTTATCGAACCATCCCGCTCGCCCTGGGCCGCACCGCTATTTTTGGTAAAGAAAAAAGACGGCTCGTGGAGACCCGTTGTCGATTACCGCGGTATAAACGACATTACGCCGAGCAACAAATTTCCGATCCCACGCATCGACGATCACCTGGACGCAATGGGACACGCAAAATTCTTCACCACGCTCGACCTCAAAGCCGGGTACTGGCAGGTACCCCTCGACGCCGACTCCTGCGACAAGACAACCTTCATCTGCCAAGAAGGTTTGTTTCGATTCAAAGTTTTGCCCTTCAGCTTGAAGAACCCGCCCGCCGAATTTCAACGCTTAATGGAACGAATCCTCCGCCCGTATATCTGGAAAATCTGCCTCGTCTACATCGACGATATCATCATTTTCTCGAACTCGTTTGAAGAACATTTGGAACATCTCCAAATCGTTTTCGACGCCCTCCGCGCGGCTAACCTTACGCTTCGGCCCGACAAATGCGAATTCTTGCCGCCGCAAGTCAAATTTTTGGGACATCTACTTAGCGCCCGCAGAATCGCCGCCGACCCGGAGAAAGTCAAAGCGATCGCCAAATACGAATTTCCAAAGACTAAAAAAGGTATGCAGAGTTTTTTAGGTTTAGTTCAATGGTGCAAGCGATTCATTCCGAATTTGGCGACCTTGTCCAGTCCTTTGTACGGACTCTTACGCAAAGACGCCCAATACTTCGCCACGGATGAACACCACGCCGCATTCAAAGGCATCAAGACAGCCCTTACGTCTTCGCCCTTTCTCCGCTACCCGGTTTACGATGGCAAAGCTCAATTCGTTATTCAAACCGACGCCAGTACGACCGCCATCGGAGCAATTTTGTATCAAGAAAACGAAAATGATCAATGGGTCATCGCCTACAATAGTCGCGTACTCACCGATGCCGAAACCCGCTACAGTACAACTGAGCGTGAATGCCTCGCCATTGTCTACGGCTTCCGGATGTATGGCCACTATGTGTACGGCCAGAAAGTTATCGTCCGCACCGACCACAAGCCACTCGAATGGCTCAAAGATGAAAAACACCGAAACTCGCGCCTTCAACGCTTCGCGATCAACCTCCAAGACTACGATTACAAAGTAGAATACTTTAAAGGTAAAGACAACGCTTGCGCCGATTTTCTGTCCAGGAAAGATGACCACGACAAATGCCCGATCCAGAACGCTGAAAATTTGACCGCTACGATTTTCCGTGAGAATTTTCACCCTGCTGGTGCAACTAAGGGAACCGACTTAACGGTACCCGAAATACGCCCAGCAGTGGCCCCACTACCCACGGAAGTCGACGCCAAAATCAACGCCATCACCCGTGCGATGACGAGAAAGACCATCAGTTCACCCACACTCTCTAATTCAATGCCTAAAGATGCCGACCAGGAACCGCCTCCGGCCGAAGTCATTACGATCGCCGCTCACGAAGAAGTTTTGAAAGCTCAAACCGCGGACCCGGCCATAACAAAAATTATCGCCACCCTCAAAACAGATAACGCCGCCAAACATCCACCGATTTTCTTCCTCGAAGATCAAATTTTATACCGTCTACTTAAAGAGGTCAAGCAACTAGTCGTACCCGCTTCCATGGTCGACCGAACTCTTCATCAATTCCACGGCGCAAAAATTTTGAATCACCAAGGAACAAATCGTACGCTTGCAGCCATTAAAGCTCACTTTTGGTGGCCCCGCATGGAAGAAAGCGTTCGAGATTGGATCAAAACTTGCAAAATTTGCCAACTAACAACGCCGCGTATGTCACCCCCTCCGCAAATTGTTGCCAATTCAACCCAAACACCCATTTGAAATCGTGGCAACCGACATCGTCAACATTTGGCCAGTAGGTGAGAAACGCCCCTACGTCATTGTTTTTCAGGATTACTTCACAAAATTCGTGTCCGCGCATCCGATACCAGATCAAAAGGCTTCAACAATAGTGGAATGCTTTGTCAACAACGTCGTTCTCACGCATGGCAGCCCACTCGTACTCCTCTCCGATCAAGGTGGATGCTTTACGTCAAAACTCATGCAAGATATTTGCGAACTTCTCAAGATTAGAAAAGTTAAAACAACGGCGTACCACCCCCAGTGCAACGGAATGGTCGAACGTTTCAATCAAACATTGATCGCCCAGCTCAAAAAGTATACCGCCGACGACCCCGACAACTGGGAGCGCTATCTGCCCTACGCCGTGTTCACTTAAAACGCCACGCCGCATACAGCCACATGACATTCGCCGTTCAGTTTATTACGAGGATATGAACCGCGCATCACCTTCGACTACGACTGCGCCCGTCGCCTTAACTTTGCCGTTGAATTACGACGCTTATCAACATATTCTAACGCAAGCCCAACTCAAGATGCACGAAAAGATTAAAGCTAACCTCGATGCCGCAGCCGCCGCCAGCAAGGAATATTTTGACCGCAAAGCTCGAAAACGCGACTTCGTCGTCAACGACTTAGTTCTTCTGACTAACACGCGCAAAGCCAACAAAATTCAACCCGACTTCATCGGGGCCTTTCCTCATCACGGACGCCTCTCGCCCAGCCGAAAACGTTGTTACCATCGACTCACTCGACGTGCCTGGCCGCCCGCAGACCGTCTCCATAACACGCCTAAAACCGTTTATTCCACGACCGGCAAAGGACGCGTTCGAAAATGAAGAAGGTGGACCCCACACGCCCCACACTTCTCGCCGCCAATAGTTCGCTTTGAAATTTTTCTTTTGTGATACGGCACTCATCATGCCGCGTTGTAAATAATCCTTATGTTTGTTTAATCTAGATCATGGCGACCTCGTTAACGAGCAAGGATGCTCGGCAGTTTCGACCCATTTCCATTCAACCCGTCTTCCTTAGCATTCGGCCGACTTTACAATATCACTTTACATCCTGCCCTAATTCCCACACTTCCCCAATAAGAGGGGGTTTCTTCTTTAATGTTAGGTTCTGTTTGGTGCGAGGCCATTCGGTTTACTTCCGCCCGACCCTGGCCGCTATCACTCTCATAAGACTAATTGGGAAAGGTTGATTTTACTCTCCATTAACATAGTGGTGTTTGTGTTGCTTTTCGTGATGGTAGTGTTTGCATTTTCCTACTTTACACTTTCTTCAACATTCAGTGGCTTATTCTTTTACTATTTCATTTCCATCTTTCGCTTCCATCAGCAATAGTCGCATTTTCCAGCCGCTCCCCAAAATTTTATTTTTTTAAAATGACGACGCTGTCGACTGGATCCACCTCCATGGCCGACGAGCCTCCGCCGTATCGTGAATCGATAAACGTCAACGAATGATACGTCCATTGGGCCGAGCAGCAGCCCCATCAAAACGATCTAAATTTCGCCTGCGACGGTACTTTCTCTTTTATGCTTTTGCTGCTTACATGCTTTTGCTTGGGACCCCATGGATACCTTCCCCACTCTGTAGTTTTGGGTCATGGGTTCCATGGTCAGCCGCCGCGATCCTGTCATCTTCAAGTTGTGGCCTCCTCAGTCCACAACCGGCCGCTGCTTTGATTTCCGCATACCACAACTCTCGTTATCTCGCTATCGTAGCCCGATCCAGTTGTCCAAATGCGCCCATCAAGGTGACATCGCTGCCCAAGCCAATGCCACCTCAAAGCATGTTTCCTTCTAACAGATTGACAACACCACAACGCCTCCCTCCTGATTCACGTTTACATCATCCTTCAAACCCCATGTCGCTCATTTGACGTGGTGTCCCATGTGTCAATGATGAGTATCGCATTCGCTCTTGTTTAGAAAACAACGTCAAATGCCTGACTCGCGTCGCCGATTTGGAGTCGTGGTACATTTCCATGTACGCGCGACCCCCCAACGTCTTGCTGCCGCCGATATTCCTTTCACCCGGAAGTTTGGGGCAGGCCTTGGCGGCCCAACCCACACCAAACTTCCGTGGCTACACGCTGGTCGGCTTTGACACCGAATCAATCATGGCCGCCGACTTCAAACAGTTTCAATTCACCGTGCAAATGCCAGCCGACCCCACGGCGTCTAGCTACCCCCGCTATGTCCAACTCGCGTTCCCGAATGGCACGATGTTCGTCTTCGAAACGTTCACCGCCACCCCGGAAGACTGGACCGCGCTTTTCGCCCTAGTCGACGGCGACCACACCATCGTAGTCTCTTTCGATGGAGCCGACGACTGGGCGGGAATATATGCTCTTCTGGGCACTCAATTTAGAACCGACCGACAAAAGAAGAACAAAGACCCCGTCGTAAAAGCAATCCACTTCGACGCCTACCGCGTCGTTCGAAACATCGACATATCCCCGTCACTGTACGAGTGGGCACGACGGATTGGTTTCTTTCCGGAAAAACGCACGCTCAAAGCTACGGTCTCCGCCATGTGGGCGCTGGACGTCTCAAAGCTCACCCTACGCTTCCCCGGAGCCCTACGCTTTTTCAACAACCCAACAACGTCGTTCCTGCAATCCGACGTCCTGGCCTACGCGGCCCTCGACGCCTATTATCCGTTGCTATTGTTTTTGGCCTTTGGTCGTTACGGCTTCATCCCCGAGGTCTACAACGCTCCCGTGTTGTTTCCCCACAACTCGTTGGACGCCGCCGAAATCGACCATCTTGCCGAATACGTCATCGCAACTTTTCACGTCGCGCTGTCGGTTGTCCTGCCCCCCGACTACGCCAACCGAATATACCCGACGACATCGCAAGTGGCGTTACCCACGATAAAGCGAGACGTAGTTCTTTCGGCTTATAAATTTTTTATGTATGATTGCACATCGTCCGACCACGGTCGGTCTTTCTGTTTAGGTACGGTTCCCAACGGCTTCCGGGACGTCAAACTCTTGACGCGAACAACTCACCCGAAGCTTCTCCCCGTTCCAAAGGTGCCGAAGAAAAAGAAAAAGAAACAGAAGGACGAATGGAACAAGTCACCAGACGTTTCCGATGACGAAGATCCGGCTCTCAAACCACGATCGGTGTTCGACGATCCCAAACGCCTTCAAGCAGCCGTCACGTCGGCCATGAAGAGCAACCTCACCGATTGGCTTCTCGAATTGCTCAACTTTCCGCTCTCGCCGATATATAAGTTGGCCGTCCGCGATCGTATGCCATACAACGACCCCAACTTACCGCTGCTCCCTCACGAAGTTGACAATCTTTGGACAGAACGCGTAGCCGCCGACCAACCCCTACGCGAGCGCACTTATAACGGTACCCATTATTGTTATCATCCTTCCACCATCCTTAACTTTTTACAGGTTGACAGAGAGTGGTTCTGAAAGCTAACGTCTTTCATGCCGTTAGCCGCGCTCCTAGCTTCACCGTGTTCCGCCGCCCAATATGCCGTCATCAACGATGTTCTCCTTCGCCACGCTCAATCTATGACGCCAGAAATCCGCACTGCGTTTTACAAGTGCATGTGGTACCGCAGCGACGGCAACCCCAATTCGCTTCTCACGAATTGGATGAACCGCATCCCAGAACGCGAGCCCAGTTTCTCTAGGGACCCAGGCACGTATATTTGCAATCGCTTTGCGTTACGCCCAATTGTGTTCAACGAAGACTTTCATATGGAAACGTCAGTGGAAGAAATTGACATCGATGAAAACGATTATACGGCCAATCCACACAGCCGTTTCCATTTCTATTCAACGTTCATTGCGCTCATCGACTTCCAAAACCGTTTTTCGTTCCCCGCGCCGGTGTATGCGTACCCCATGCCGACTACGCCTTCAGTGCAAACGCTCACCGCCGAGGAACTTCTCGACCGCCCTATCGACGTCGAAGTCGAACCGGCCGACGACGAACTACTCGAAACGCCGATCTTCGACCTCAACATAGCGAAGCTGCCGCCGTCAACAGACGTGTCGGCCCTTCCTATGGCAGCTGCGCCTTCCGATACAACCGCAACTGCCACGCAAATCAACGATTTCTTGAAATTGACGCTCGACGAAATTTCCAACATTGCACCGGCTCCGATGGACGAGTCCACACCCGTCCAACCTGCTGCGATTGAGTCCGAGACGTTGACGTCAGAACAAATGTTGACCGACATACCGGTAGAAAGCACGGTGGATCAATCCACGTCTATGGACGTCGTCTCTACAGAACCGGCAACTACAATAAGGACCACGGCACCCGCCGTGGACCCACGCATATATTTGGCGACGCCGGCAGCCTTGCCGGGACCTCCACTCATTGCTACTGTTGCCGCAGCCAGGTATAGTGCTCCAGTACGTTTTTCACAGCAGATTATTTCAGCTACGCAATGGGACCCCTTGGCCGCAGCACTCGCCGCATATCATTTTCCGCCACCGCCGCCCGGTATGTTGTTTCCCGAACATCATTGGAAAGACTACCCCGAAGCGTTGAAAGAACAAATACAACAAATCTTGTTGCCTCCACCGATGTTGATCGCCCTGGCCCCGCAAGTAGCTCAAATGACTCCTGTGATGGCCCAACCAGTTGTTCAACCACCGGCTCCGTTACCGCCGCCAGTCACATCGCAACCCCAACCGACCCCGCAACCGCCGCAACCAGGGATTCTAGTGCCGCCGACGGGGCCTGTGGATGTTCAAACCCCACAGGCTTCCAGCACGTCCGTGTCGGCTCTAGATCGCTACGGTAATCTTATCGGAAGACCTGGCCGGTATGAACACTCAATAAAACCAAAACAACAGCTCCAGGAAGAATCGGCGTACCGCAAATCCCACAAAACAAGAACAACGGATGAACCGAGCACGCGGCGTACGCCGCCACCCAGCACTTCGCATGCTGAGCGCGGCCGCACGCCAAGAGAACGCACTACTCGACGCTGCGAACAATGCGATAAACAGAGAGCCCGCAAAGAAGTCGAACGCTCGTCGCACGCCACGTCAACGCCGAAACCCAAGCGTGACTCCTCCAAAACAGCAGCGCCGGCAACAAAACCGCTGCCTGCTCACAAACCCGATAGCCATCGTTCACGCCATGAGTCTCATTCTCGTGATGATCGCCACCGTAAAGAAACGAAACAAACTCCACCAACCCGCAGGGACAGCCGCCAACACGAACGCCGCGATGACGCACCGCCCCATCGTACGCAAAGTGAACAAACCCGTAAAGTACATACGACCGGTCTTTACGAGGAGGCGCATCGCCATCAGTTTCGCCGGTCGCCGCCCAAGTTGACGGACTTTATCAGTCCGCTACATAGGGACGCTGAAATCCAACGCCGCCTGGAAGCCTTGAAAAATTCGCCGAAAGATGAATTCAAAGCCCCGCTCCCACCGCCTCCTATAAATGTGGAGCCTGCAACACCCTCGATTACGCCTACGGTAACGTCCCAGCCGTCTACTGCTCCGACAACTGCCATAACAACCACGGTAACCCACACCACGTCGCTGCCGCCTAGGGCCCCGACGTCCGCTCCGGTTACTGCGTTCAAACAGCCGCCGATGATCATCGCCACTAGACCGGTCCTTGGAGCTCCATTGCCACCAAGTTCCGCACCAGCCATTAAACCCCGGTTGCCTAGCGAGGCCACAGACTTGCCAAATTACACACGATTCCGAACCACCGATAAGCCGCATTGCATTACGTTAGTCACACCGGGCTACCCGCCACATATTGACCCGGCCGTAGAATTTTTCTCACCACGTACGCTGCACGAAATGGTGCTGATCAATTTCTTCGGACGCCTTCGCATTCATATCATCATGCCTGTGCACATCCACGCCACAAACGCTTCGCTGGCGCTGTACCAATATTTCGGCGACCATTATCGCCCCGCATACGTAGAACAACAACCCCCGATCTCGCACGCCGTCGCCAGGTTGATATTGAAATGGGTCGCCGGCCTTTGGGCCGAGGAGCTCGGCGTCGTTGACGCCTTTCACACCGCCCACTTGACCCTTTTCCTATACAAAGCCCCTGGCCTGGATAACCCTTCGTGCCTACTTCAAGCCTACAACACCGCTGTCGGACTCATCGACAGCTGGATGGCTTACCCGAGCTACGCACCGTTTCCACAGCCGCCCAAAATCGCCGACATCCGAAAAATTTATTTGCAATACCACAGCGAGACGGATCGCCCCGCGCCCCTGCTGCGTCGGCACGACTTTTCCGCCCGGTGGAATCTTCTGCCACCGCGACCGTTGTCCCCAACAGGGATGCCGTCCGACCAACCGTCGCTAATTGCCACTCAGTTACCAGCCCCAGGCGTGAACCCGCTCTCACCGCTTCAACTTCACACGTCAACCTCATCGTCGTGCCGCTGGGATACCTCTGATTACGGTCAATCCCGCTATCCCCGTAACATCCGATTTGATGGCCACGACGACCCGTACGATCCCCATGGCTACCACAACGATCGTTACCGACGAAACGAACGCGACCGCCGCGATCCTCCACGAAATCACCGCTCCGCATCCGATACTCGTTACCGCCGCCGCCATTGAACAAGAGCTTTTTGTACAGTAACATTGTTTTTTCTTCGTTTTGTGTGTCTTAACCTCATTTTGATCCGGTTGTTTTATTTCTAATCTCGTTTATGCTTTATACTTTTGTACTAGTTTCCAGTGCACGTGCAGCCGACGCTGCAAGCACACAGTAAGTTGACCGCCGGTGGCCCGCTACACGCCCCCACTTGCCCCCGTTTTGTCCGTACACTTCACCGCTGGACGCACTATTGTCGCCACCCCAAAAATCGGCTCAAACTACCCCAATAACTCCGCCGGCCCCGCTGTGTGACGCCGAAGAATTCTTCGGCAACCCCGGCGACGGCCTGTAGTGGCGGAGCCCTTCCCCTTGCATGTTTTTCGGTATTTCTTGACGATCGCTTAGGGCGATCTACTGCAAGGGGGGAGGGGTGTTGTAGTGTGTTTTCCGCCGATTTTTATTGTTTTGTCAAAACGCGTCAGAGGCCCGCAGGTGGCAAGTGGAGAGAGCAATGCGGACCACCAGCAGCCATCTTACTGTAGCCCACTTCGGTACGTGTGCGCTGGTCTCTCTCTATTCACTTATTGATTAACGTATTTTTTTTGTGTGCCTTTATTTTTCTTACTAGTTGTGTGCCCCGCCAGCCACCACTAGTACATATTAGCAGCCTCCCACCACGCCTTCTCGTCTTTTCTCGCCCGTGCGTGGGAGTTGATTTATTGTTATTCTTTTCTCTTCGCCTCGCCCGTCGCGTTTTGTCACGTAAGTTTTTCATACTTTTATCGTATAATAATAAATAGGCAGGAAAGCTCCTTCGCCTCTTGGTACTGAGAAATAAGGGGGACAATTAAAGAAATTAGGCTTTCTTTAATTGTTGGGTTAATTATTGTCGGGGTTTAAGTACCAGTAAGTAGATTATCGGGTAAACGTGGGCGAGGGACGCACGTACATTAAGGACGCAACCTCGGAATCCCAATCCTGTTCTCGCGGTATCATCTCCGCCCCGACCAAAACGAGATATAACACAAGCAATGCGGAACTTCCTGCGAACGTTCCTGCTGCGATGTACGCAACAACTGTCCGCAGGCGTGCCCTTATTTGTTCATGCGCCAACCACTGGGCTATTACTGTAGCCCCGGCTCTGTGCGCTTTTTCAATAATTAGGGCTGCGTCGCTGAGGTGTGTTGTATTTGTTTATCGACGGGCGCTGATGAGTCACAGGCAGGATTGGGATTCCAGGATTCATCCTTAATTTACGTGTTTCCCACACCCACGTTTATCTGATTAACTTAATTACTTGTACTTAAACCCAACACTAATTATCCCACCAATTAAGGGGAAGGTGTTTCCTTAATTGTCTCCCTAATTGCGTAAGAACCGAGAGAGGAGAGTTTTCTACCTTTTATACTACAGAAAAATAAACAATCAACTCCCACGCACTGGGACGAGAGCTTAGAAAGGCTGCATGCTGGGAGGGGACAAGTGGCCATAAACAACAGTGGCCGGCGGGGCACACGTTTAGTATGTAAAACATATAACAATAATCAAAAAGAATAATACTGAGAGAGAGAGAGAGCCAGCACACGCA
Organism: Romanomermis culicivorax; assembly: GCA_963922205.1. Taxonomy (NCBI): domain Eukaryota; kingdom Metazoa; phylum Nematoda; class Enoplea; order Mermithida; family Mermithidae; genus Romanomermis; species Romanomermis culicivorax. The sequence continues at coordinate 123,860 of CAWUHX010000371.1, forward strand.
TACCGACGTGCGCTACAGTAAGACGATTGTTGATGGTCCACATTGCTTGCTCCTCTTGCTACCTGCGGGCCTCATACCCCCTTTGACAAAAATGACGAAAATCGGTGGAAAACACACTACAACACCCCTCCCCCCTTGCGGTAGATCGCCCTAAGTGATCATCAAGAAATAACCAAAATGTGCAAGGGGAAGGAAACCGCCACTACAGGCCGTCACCGGGGTGGCCGAAGGGATCTTTGGCATCACACAGTGGGGCCGACAGAGTTGTTGGGGTTGTTCGAGCCGATTTTGGACGGGGCGTAGGGTGAGACCTCCCAACCCGAGTTGCAACTAGCCAGGCCGTAAGTTCAGCAATGCCGCAGCTCGCGTTGTCACTCAGTCCGCACCAATATACTAGAGTGCACCAGCATACGACACCATACAGATGGGAGGGTGAGGCCGGCCACTACGATGGCAGCGATAACAAAATGTGTACGCAGCGACGGAGGTGGAAAGGACAAAGACCGGCGCAAGTGGGGGCGTGTGGCGGTAGAACATTTTGAGTCGTCTTACTGCGTGGTCTTAGCATCAGCTGCACCTGCGCTGGGGAAACTAGTACGAATAAAGCACACAGAAAGAGATTAGAAAAAGAAAACAACCGGTATTAGACGAGGTTAAATGAAAAACAAAACAAAAGAAAAAACGAACATTACTGTACAAAAGCTTTGAGTCAATAGCTGTGATGTTGCGAGTATCGGAGGCAGATCGGGGTTGTTGTTGGTTGTCGGGGCGGTTGCGATTGTTTTGGCGGTAGCAGTCGTTGTGATAACCATGGGGGTCATGGGGATCATCATGGCCATCAAAGCGAACGGAGCGAGAGTTGTGATTGTGACCGTAGTCAGTGGTATCGCGGTGGCAAGATGACGATGTGTAGGTTTGCAATCCGAGTGGTGAAAGAGGATTCACACTGCCCGGCGGCAGTTGTGTAGCTATCAATGATGGGCAGTCTGATGGCAAACCTGTTGGCGGCAGCGGTCGCAGTGGCAACAAATTCCACCAGGCGGAGAAATCATGCCAGCGCAACAGAGGTATGGGAGGATCAGTTTGGCTATGGTGCTGGAGGTAAATTCGTTGTATATCGGCGATTCCAGGTGGTTGCGGGAATGGTGAATATCGTGGATAAGCCATCCAGCTGTCGATCAGGCCAACAGCGGTGTTGTAGGCCTGCAATAAACACTACGGGTTGTGCGAACCTCGGGCTTCATATAAAAAGAGGGCCAAATGGGCGGTGTGGACGGGGTCAAAGACACTGAGCTCCTCAGCCCACAGGCCAGCGACCCATCGCAGGATTAGTGCGGATAGGTCATGCGAAACGGGCGGTTGTTGTTCCCGATATGAGGGGCGATAGTGTTCGGAAAAATATTGGTACAAAGCTAGCGAAGCCTTCATTGCGTGAATGTGAACGGCCATTGTGATGGGAACGCCAAGGCGGCCGAAGAAGTTGATCAAAACCATTTCGTGCAACGTACGCAGTGTGAAAAACTCAACTGATGGATCAATACGTGGCGGGTGGCGAGGCGTCAATAGCGTAACACAATGCCGTGAGTCCGTGGTTCAGAAATGCGTATAGTTGGGCAATCGGGTTGCTTCGCTGGGCAACTGGGGCTGGACAGTTGGCGCCGAACTGATTGGCGGAGCGACTCCGAGAACCCATCTAGTCATTATAACCAATTGCGGTTGGGCTTGCGTGGTACTCTGAGCCGACGTCCGGGCTGTAGGGCGCAGCGACGTGTTGTGAGTTACTGTAGTGGCCGTAGCGGACATCAGAGTAGTGGGTGTCTGCGACGTGGCTGTAGGCGGAAGCGAAGTTGAGGATGATGTGGCAGGTTCCACGTCTGTTGGAGGCGGCGGCAGTAGCGGAGCCTTGAACCCATCCTTTGGCAGGTTTTTCAAGGCTTCCATACGTCTTTGAATTTTGGCGTCTCTGTGCAGCGAGCTGATGTAATCCGTCAACTTTGGTGGTGACCGGCGGAAACCACGCCAGTACACGTCTTCGTAAAAACCTGTTGTGTGCACCTGGCGTGTTTGCTCACTTTGAGTGCGGTGCGGTGGTGCATCATCACCGCGTTCATGTTAGCCGCTATCACGGCCGGTGGCATGAGGTTGCTGGGTTTCTTTGCGGTGGTGGTCATCACGAGAGTGAGATTCCTGGCGTGAACGGTGACTGTCCAACTGGCGAGCAGGTGGCGGTTGTGTTGCCGGTGCTGCTGCTTTCGTTGACATGATTTTCGGTTGTGGCGTCGAAGTTGTCTGTGAAGATTTGCAAGCTTCTTCACGAGCTTTCTGTTTATCCCGCTGTTCGCAGTGAGGGGTTGTCCGTTCGCTAGGGGTTTGGCCGCACTGAGCACGCGAGGTACTGGGTGGCGGCATTCACCTTGTGGTGGGTTCGTCCATCATTTGCGTTTTGTGAGATTTTTGATATTCGGCCTCTTCGTGAAGGTGTTGTTTGCGCTTCACTGAGTGTTCCTAACGTCTGGGCTTTCGAATGGGCTGGCCGTGGTGATCTAGAGTCGGTGCGGACGTTCTGGGGGCCTGTGTGGTTTGAACATCCACAGGAGCCGTCCGCAGCAATAGAGGCGCGGGCACCGGTGGCTGCGGTAAGGTGATTGGGGGTGGTAATGCAACCAGCAGTTGTACGGCCGCTTGAGCAATAACCAGAGCAGTTTGAGCAATTTGGGGAACCAGTGCGGCTGTTGTCGGTTGCGGCAGCAAGATACGTTGTATCTCTTCCTAAAGCGCATCAGGGTAGTCCATCCAGTAGTGTTCCCGGAACAACATACCGGGCGGCAGCAATGGGAAGTGATACGCGGTGAGTGCTGCTGCCAGTGCTTGCCATTGGTGATCTGAAATTATATGTTGTGAAAAACGAACAGGTGCACTATACCTGGCCATGGCAATGGTGGCGATCATCGGAGGTCCGGGCAGGACTGCTGGAGTGGCCAAATAGATTGGCTGGTCTACGGCGGGCACCGTTGGAGGCAGGGTGGTGGGGGGTTCTATAGGAATGACGTCCATCGATGTGGATTGATGGACGGTGCTTTCTTTGGGTATGTTCGTTAGCGTTTGATCGGTAGTCGTAATCGTTTCAGTCTCAATCACGGCGGGTTGGGTGAGGGTAGATCCATCTATTGGTGCGAGGGCGATGTTTGAAATTTCGTCGAGCATCAGTTTCAAGAAATCGGTGATTTGCGTAGCAATCGCTGTAATATTGGATGGCCCGGCGGGCATAGGAAGAGCCCACATGTCGGATGACAGCGACAGCTTTGCTATGTTCAAATCAAAAATCGGCCTATCCAAAAGTTCTTCGTCGGCCGGTTCCACGTCAACACCAGTAGGACGGTCAAGCAATTCCTCTGCGGTGAGCATGTGCACCGAAGCCGTAGTTGGCATGGGGTACGCATACACCGGGGCGGGGAACGAAAATCGATAATGATAGTCGATAATGTCGATAATGATAGTCGATAAAACTCAAATCGATAATGATAGTCGATAAAACATTGAGTAGAGGTGGAAAAAATCGATAATGATAGTCGATAAAACATTGAGTAGAGGTGGAAATGGCTATGCGGATTGGCCCTGTAATCGGATTCATTGATCTCGATCTCTTCAAGGGATGTTTCCATGTGGAATTCCTCATTGAAGATGATCAGGCGTAACGCGAACTGGTTGCAGACATCTGGGGTCGCTGGCAAAAGACGGCTCTCACTCGGGGATGTGATTCATCCAATCAATGAGGCGTGATTTGGGGTTGCTGTCATTTCGGTACCACATACAATTATAGAAAATGGTGTGTGTTGCAGAATCCATATTTTGAGGGTGGCGAAGCAACAAATCGTTAACGTAGGCATATTCGGCAGCTGAACAGGGTGAAGCCAAAAGCACGGCCAATGGCATAAAAGAAGTTAGCCTTCGGAACCAATCCCCATCCACCTGTAAGAAATTGAGAATGGTGGAGGGATGATAACAGTAATGGGTACCCTGATAGGTTCGCTTGCGTAGTGGTTGATCGGTGGCGACACGTTCGATCCATATGTTGTCAACTTCATGCGGAATTGGTGGCAATGCAAGGTCGTCAGGTCGTCATATTGAAGGTGGTCTCGAATAGCTAATTTGTACATCGGCGAAACGGGGAAGTTGAGTAGTTCGATGATCCGGTCGGTAAGGTTACTCTTCATGGCCGAGGTGACAGCTGCTTGAAGGCATTTCGCATCGTCGAACGTCGATCACAGTTGGAGTGCCATATCTTCGTCATCAGAGACGTCCGGTGATTTGTTCCACTCATCTTTCTGTTTCTTTTTCTTTTTCTAGGGTACTTTCCGGGCGGTGAGTAGCTTGGGATGAGCCATACGCATCAAAACTTTGACTTTGCAAAAACCGTTAGGCACCGTTCCTAAAAAAAAGACCAACCGTGGTCAGCCAATGTGCAATCGTATATGAAAAATTTATAAGCAGAAAGAACCTTGTCTCGCATAATCGCGGGGAGGGCGACTTGCAAGATAGTGGGATAAATTAGATCGGCGGAGTCAGGGGGTAGAACATCCGACAAAGCGACATTGTGAAAGGCGGCAATGATTGTCTCAGCAAGATGGTCGATTTCGGCCGCATCCAACGAGTCTTGGGGAAACAACGTGGGGGCGTTGTATACCTCGAGGATAAAAAAACAACAGGAGCGTATAGTAGGCGTCGAGGGCTGCGTAGGCAAGGACGTCTGATTGCAGGAATGATGTCAACGGGTTGTTGAAAAATCGCAAAGCGACTAGGAATTGTAGCGTGAGTTTGGAAACATCCAGCACCCGCATGGGGGAAACAGTAGCTTTCAAACTACTTTTTTTGGGAAAGAATCTGATTCTTCGAGCCAGCTCATATAGCGGCGGGGAGATGTCGATGTTGGGGCTTACACGATACGTGTCAAAATGGATCACTTTGATGACGGGGTCTTTAATCTTCTTTTGGCGGTCAGTCCGGAACTGGGTACCTAACAGAGCGTATATCCCCGCCCAGTCGTCAGCTCCATGGAAGGAAACAAAGATGGTGTGTTTGCCGTCGACTAGGGAGAATAGGGCGGTCCAGTCTTCCAGTGTGGCCGTGAAAGTCTCGAAAACGAACATTGTGCCGTTGGGGAACATGAGTTGAACATATCCCTGGTAGATGGACGCCCTGGAGTCGGCTGGCATAGGCACGGTAAATTGGAAGTTCTTTATGTCCGTGGCCATGATCGATTTGGTGTCGAAGCCAATGAGGGTATAGCCACCGAAGGTTGGTGTGTGTTGGGAGGCCAAGGCCTGCCCCAAACTTCCGGGTGAGAGAAATATCAGCGACGGCAACAGGTTCGGAGGTCTGGGGTACATGGAGACATGCCATGATTCCAAATCGGCGGCGGGGATCAATCATTTGACGTTGTTTTCTTAAACAAGAGCGAGAGCGATATTTGGCATATGACACATTGGGCACCAAATCGAGCAAGCAAAATGGAGGCAAAAGGGTGACTTTAGAGTGGAACCAGGAGAAAAATGTGGCGTTGTTGCAATTTGAAAAGAGGGAACACGCTCTAGAGGAAGGGTGGCTTGGGCGGCAATGTCACTTTGAAGGGCACATTTTGGCAACTGGATCGGGCTACGATAGTGGGATAACGAGAGTTTTCCGATGCGGAAGTCAGAGCAGCGGCCAGTTGTGGTGCAGTAGGTGCCACAACTTGAGGATGACGGGATCGCGTCGGCTAACCATGAGTTCTGGCCCAGGGTTACGGAGTGGGGGTTCCCATGGGGTCCCAAGCAAAATAGCGCGCAAAATTAAAAGCAAGGAAAGCGTAAAAAATAAAAGTACCATTGCAGGCGAAGCTCAAATCTTTTTGATGGGGCTGCTGTTCTGCCCAGCCTACATAGCATTTATTGACGTTGATCAATTTGCAGTACGGGGGAGGCTCATCGGCTGTGGAGGTGGACGAGGTCGACAGACTTGTCATTTTGAAAGAGTCATTTTTTGAGAGCAGCTGGAAAATGCGACTAGTGCAGTTGAAAGCAAAAAGTAAAAATGAGATAGTAAACGAATAAGCGGCTGAAAGGTGAAGAAAGTGTAAAGTAAGGAAAATGCAAAACCACGGTTACGAAAAAGCACACAAACACCACTATGTTAATGGGGGACTAAAATCAACCTTTCCCAATTAGTCTTATGAGAGTGAATGCGGCCAGGGTCGGGCGGAAATAAACTGAATGGCCTCGCGCGGAACAGAACCTAACATTAAAGAAGAAACCCCCTCCTACGGCAAAAGTGTGGGGACCGGGGAGATGTGTAATGCGATGTTGTAAAGTTGGTAAAGTGTTCCTGGCGGTGAATGGTGCAAAAGTAGACAACTGCTCAGGGTACACTTGATCTGCATTGTTGTCTCATCAACATGGTTGCCATGATCTAAATTAAACAAATGCGAAAGTTATGTACAATTCGGCATGATGAGCACCGTATCACAAAAGAAAAATTTCAAAGCAAACTATTGGTGGCGTGAAGTGTGAGGCAAACGTGGTCCACCTACTCCGAGTTCGAACGTTTCTTAGGCAGGGTGAGGTATGAATGGTTTCAAATGCATCATGGAAACGGTTCGGGGTCCGCCTGGGGCATCGAGTGAATCGATGGTGACTACGTTTTCGGCTGCGCGGGATGCGTCCGTGATTAGAAAAGGTCCAATGAAATCGGGTTGGATTTTGTTCACCTTTCTTGTGTTAGTCAAAAGGACAAGATCATTGACCGTGAAGTCGCATTCTCGGGCTTTTGGGTCGAAATACTCTTTACTGTCTGCGGCTGCTGCATCGAGGTTAGCTTTTATCTTCTCATGCATCTTGAGTTGCACTTGCGTGAGAATATGCTGATAAGCGTCGTAATTTAGGGGCAACGTGAGTCGGGGGGGCACAGTCGTAGTAGAAAGTGATGCGCGGCTCGTAGCCTCCTAATAAGCTAAAAGGGGAATGGCGTGTGGCTGTATGTGGCATGGTGTTATAGGTGAATATGGCATATGGCAAGTATCACTCCCAGTTGTTTGGGTCGTCAGCGGTGTACTTTTTCATTTGGGCGATCAATGTTTGATTGAAACGCTCCACCATTCCGTTGCACTGGGGGTGGTATGCCGTTGTTTTGACTTTTCGTATCTTGAGTAGGTCGCAAATATCCTGCATAAGCTTTGACGTGAAACATCCTCCTTGATCCAAGAGGAGAACAAGCCGGCTACCGTGTGTTGGGATGACTTTGTTCACGAAGCATTCCACAATTGTTGAGGCCTTTTGGTCAGGTATTGGATGCAAGGAGACCCATTTCGTAAAATAATCCTGAAAAACAATAACCTATGGGCGTTTCTCACCTACCGCCGAAATATTGACAATATGGGTGGCCACGATCTCAAAAGGATGTTTTGGTTGGATCGGCAACAGCGGCGGAGGCGGTGACGTTGGCCACATGGTTGGTTGACAAATCTTGCAGGTTTTGATTCAATCTCGAACGTTTTCTTCCATGCGAACCCACAAAAAATGAGCTTTGATCGCTGCTAGCGTGCGGTTCGACCCTTGGTGATTTAAAATTTTTGCGCCCTGGAATTGGTGAAGTGTGTGATCGACCATGGAAGCAGGGACAACTAATTGCTTGATATTTTTGATCTAGCGATACAAAAGTCCATCTTCTGTGAAGAAAATCAGTGGACGCTTTGAAATGTTGTGGTTTTGGAGAGATGCGATGATTGCTGTCATAGCGGAATCGGCTGCCTGTGCTTGTAAGAGTTGGTCGTGGGAGGCGATTGTGATGGCTTCGGCCAGGGGCGGCACGTAGTCGGGGATCAATGGCAAAGAATGGGAGAGTGTGGGTTGACTGATGGTCTTTCTGGTCATTGCACGAGTGACGGCGTTGACGTCCACGTCGACTTCCGTGGGCGGTGTGGTCTCTGCAGGGAGTATATCAGATACCGTTATGTTGGCAGCCGTAATTGCACCAGCAGGGTGAAAATCTTTACCAAAAATCGTAGCAGTTAAGTTTTCGGTATTTGGGATCAGCGTTTTGTCGCGGTCATCTATTCTGGACAAATAATCGGCACAGGCGTTGTCTTTACCTTTGATGTATTCAACCTTGTAATCGTAATCTTGGAGGTTTATCCCCGAAGGTTGAAGGCGCGAATTTCGGTGCTTTTCGTCCTTGAGCCATTTGAGGGGCCTGTGGTCCGTGCGAACGATTACCTTTTGGCCATAAACATAGTGGCAGTACATCCTGAAGCCTTAAACAATGGCAAGGCATTCGCGCTCAGTCATACTGTAGTGGGTTTCGGCATCGGTGAGTACGCAGCTGTTATAGGTGATGACCCATTGATCCTTTCCGTTTTCCTGATACAAAATTGCTCCAATGGCGGTTGTACTGGCCTCAGTTTAGATAATGAATTGAGCTTTTCCATCGTAGACCGGGTAGCGGAGAAAAGGCGATGACCTGAGGGCTGTTTTGATACCCTCAAACACGGCGCGGTGTTCATCAATGGCGATATATTGGGCGTCTTTACGTAGGAGTCCGTACAAAGGACTGGACAAAGTTGCCAATTGCGGGATAAATCGCTTGCACCATTGGACTGCCTAAAAAGCTTTGCATACCTTTCTTGGTCCTTGGAAATTTATACTCAGCAATAGCTTTAACTTTCTCTGGATGGGCAGCGATTCCATGGGCATTAAGTAGATGTCTCAAGAATTTGACTTGCCGCAGCAGGAATTCGCATTTATTGGGCCCAAGTGTGAGGTTGGCTAGGCGGAGGGGGTCGAAAACGATTTGTAGATGTTCCGAATGTTCTTCAAACAAATTCGAGAAAATGATAATATTGTCAATGTAGACGAGGCTAATTTTCCATATATATGTGGGAAGGATTCTTTCCATTAGGCATCGGAATTTGGGAGGGGGTGCATTTTTCTTGCGGAACGGCAAAACTTTGAATCGAAACAAACCTTCTTGGCAGATGAAGGTTGTTTTATCGTGGGAGTCGGCATCGAGGGGTACCTCCCAGTACCCGGCTTTAAGGTCAAGGGTGGTGAAAAATTTTGCTTGTCCCATCACATCCAAATAATCGTCAATGCCCGGGATCTGGAATTTGTCGCTTGGCGTAACATCCTTTATTCCACAGTAGTCGACAAGGGGTCGCCACTACCCATCCCTTTTCTTTACAAGGAATAGCGGTGCAGCCCAAGGTGAGCGGGATAGTTCCATGAAGTCGTTGTCGAGCATTTCTTGAATATGGCGATGTACAATCAGTCTCTGTTCCATGGCGGCACGGTAATAATTGCGGGAAACGGGCCTTGCGGTGCCGGTGTCGATGCTATCCGTCAATTCGCTGGTGATAGTGTTTGTCGCCGGGCAGGCTGAAAACATCGCGGTTTCGGCCAAGCATTGAAAGGGCCTTTTTCTTTTGTACGGCGGTGACGCAAGTCTTTTCGGTCATCTTGTTCAAGGTGAGCTCCAGTTTTTGTTGTGCGGTGTGACAAGGGAACGATTTATCGAGCGCGGCGGGCTCGTGGTCGGTCAAATCCCGGTCAGCAGCAGCAGTTGCTACCTGGCAATTTGCCTAGGGTTCGGCATACCCTAGCGTGTGTTTTGCCATCACGATAAGCTGATTCGGGCGGAGTTTGATGCTATTGGGCATATTATTGATGAAAAGTAGCAGACAGTGACTGTTAGTGACGTTGACGATTGCAGTTTCAATTGGAAGTTCGGCAGCTACGCTGTTAGTGGCTAGCGGTTGCACGATCACGTCTGGAATTGTTGCCGTTGTCATGGGGAAAACGGTGCTTTTGACCCATTGTTGACAATGTGGCCAAATCGAAATCGATACTTGGGCGATGTGGAAAATTGGTTCCCCTAGCTCAGTAACCTCCAGCCGCCGGCTGGGCGGTTGGTGTGAGCTAGGTTGAGCTTGTCGGATTGGTTGTTCGGCCTCGATTTCTTTGGGTTGGCTGAAAATATCGGATTTATCATCATAGAAGCTTACTCACTCCTCTTGGGGGATTTCCTCCAGAACATTATCATTCCTGGTGTTTAGGAACAATTCCATTTGGGAGCCGACCAAGGTGATTACTTTGAGTGGTAACTTTTCTTTGAAGTTCAAAATGGGGTGGATATCCGGGTGTGCGAGAAAATGGGTGCGGATCATCATCGAGAATTACGCATTTGATCATATGTTCACCGAACGCGGATTCCATCGTAACGACTACTGGGTCGTGGGCCTTGACAACAGGACCATCAGCTACTCTGATTTTTCCGCAAATCAGGAGTTGAAGCGATTGCTTGTCGAAAGCACATTTGACTAATCCTGAGGACAATACGGAGAATTGGGCACCGGTGTCGATAAGCGCTTGTGCTGTGACGGCTCCGAGTTTAATTGGAATTTGGAAACCTCTCATAGAGGCATATTTGCGAACAAAAGTCTTTGAGGATGGTGTGAAATTGTGGATTTGGCAAATGGACGAGCGGATGTGACAAGGATCTTCAAAGGCGCGGCCCGTTGCATTCCAACGGACTATCCTGGGGCTCACAATCGGTGCAGCGGATGCTATTTCCTTAGACAGGATGACCATATTAGCGGTGGAAGTTGATTGATTGATAGCGCGCATATGGAGGGCAGTCGTTGATATGGTAGTGGATGATGGTGACGCCCGTTGGGCTAGTTGTAGCTCAGATGACTGAGAACTGGCGCGCGAGGAATCTGTAGGCGTTGTAATATATGAGGCTGGCACAGCATTGTAGTGAATGTGTTGTTCCCATGGCGCCGGGAATTGCCAATTCGGGTAGATGGCGTAGGTGTTCTGAACAAAATCATTTGGGCCTGGTATGGAGTTACCTTCATAGAAATAATTTCGCGCCCGGCCGGAGTAGTTTGTGCCTCTTTGGGGCGGTGCTTGGCAGCGGGGTCTTCAATCGTGTTGGCCATGGATATCATTGAAATTGGTCCAAAAATCGGTTTGCCCTGAGTGGGCGGCATAGGTTGGATGGTTGAACTCTTGCTGAGTTGTTTGTTGAGCGTTTTGCCGCTTGAGCCAGATGCAATCTTCAGTGTTGTGGGTGCAGGATTTGTGGGGGTCCCACCACAAGCCTGTTGGTTGCGCGATGCGGGGGCGGTCGCAGCTTGTGGATCGGTCAAAGTGGTTAGCATGCATCTCTCGAGGTTGAGGTTGATGGTGAGGGCTTTGTTGCCAATTACTGGGTAGATTTTCCTCTGGGCATTGGCGGAATTTACGTTCTTCGTAGTCGCGATCATATCTTTGAGTCGATTGTTCTAAAAGCAGCTCTGTGCGTGGTGGCGGTTGCGGAGGTTGTTCTAGCGGTTGCTGTTAAAACGAGACAAATTTAGTGGGCAGCGACACCGAATTTTGAAGGCTGCAGTCCGTTGAAAGGGAGCAGTTGCGACAGCGGTTCTGTGAATGATCCATGCTACAGCGGTGGTCAAAACAGCGATCAAAAGGCTGCGGAGACATTGGCCATTGCGCTTCTGGGTCGGCTTCGTTAACGAGGATGGGTCGTTCCGCGGTTCCAATTTCGGCTTTCGTGGCATTGAGGACACTTTGGGATTTAGCTACCGCGTTGGCCAATTGTTGGACATTCGTAAAACTTTTCGCTTGCTCGCCGATTGTCAATTGATAGAAAACAGGCATTTTTGTCAAAAATGTGTCAATTACTTGTTTGTGCTGAAAAGTTTGATCTTCATGCTGATACAATACTTGTACATAAGTCATTAACTTACTCAAAAATGCGGTGGGTTCCTCTCCGACTTCGAGGGTGATTGACGTGAGCTTGCGTTTGAGGGTCATTTGATTGCAATCCCGGGCTAATTGGAACATGAGGAAATTTTTGACGTCTTTATAGCGCATCATATCTTGGATCATGTCCCTCGGTGTATCGCGGGTAAGTCAGCAGAGTGCGCTCATCTTCACATGATTGGAGGTGTCGTATCCGAACTTGTTTTCCAGACGAATAAAGAAGCCTAATAGGGGTTTATTCATGGCGGCGCCGTCAATAGTCAACGGGTGCATATTGTCGACAATTGTTTTGATGTGGCTATCTTCTTCGCGGTGAGATGTGTGCGGCATTTTGTACTGAGATTGCGAGTGGTCATAATAGTCGTCGGGCGGGTAATCCGAGAAGCCAAAGTGGTTCGCCGTGGAGGGAAGGCGTCTTTGGGGCGCGGAACAAAGTAATTCTTCTTCACCGCGTGTGGTACGGGAAAATTCATTATTATATAGGGTATCCGTGGACGGTGCTTTAGGTTTGACCTGGATTGGCGGTCAACCGAAGACCTGAGCCGGTTCAGTTTCATGGAGAGTTTCACTTGGGATGTAAATATCTTGCGTTTCCTCGCCGTGAAACCATGAGGACACTAGCCGTGGTCTTGGTGTGGCCGGATTACGCGCATTGGTTGTGGCGGCGGTTGTCGAAATTAATTGTTGCATTTGTTCTGTGAGGGCGGCGAAGCGCTGGTTTGTGGCTTTAGCTTGTTCTTGAATTCCACGTTGAACACGTAGTTATTGGGCTTGAACTTGATCAGAGAGGGGGCTGATAATTTGATCAATTGTTTGTACCGTGGGCACATTGTTGGTTATGTGCGCGGCGGCAGTGCTGAGCTGGTCCAATGCGTCATGTGCTTCAATGCGGAAATTATGGACTTCATTGGAGTTTGTGATTGCTATGCTGCTGCGGTGGTTGCTTGCTGACGCGTGGGTGGGGGCTGGGGCCTGCAGTGGGTCAATATTGTTAAAAGAGTCCGAAGAGTCGGCTCTGGCAATGGTTTGGTCATTGTTGACTTGGGCCGTGGTGCTTGGCGGCCGTATTTGTGATACGGCCCGCACGTTAGGGCAAATAACGGGGGCAATGAGAGGGTTTTGACTCAGGGGTGGTGGCGCGTGTGAATTGGCTATCGCTGTGGGTGCGGAGATGAGCGGTACTTGGTTCTGTGTGGTCCCGTCTGATGTGGAGGTACTAAAAGTAGACAAAAGCGGGTTATGGGAGGGAGGCTTAGCGTGGGTACCATTGATGATTGCGCAATATTTGTCAGTCGCAGCAACAACATCTGATCAAAACTCATGGCGCCGCACGCAGTTGTGGTGGCGTTAGGAGAACTGGATCGCGACGGGAGGCGTGTGAGGTCCCGTGGCGTATGGCTTACTTTCGGCATCTTTTTCCGAAGGGTATAATCAGGGCCGTGCCAAGGATTTTTGCGGCCCGGTGCGAAGTAGATTTTTGCAGCCCTATTTTTTAAAATTAGTAGGTATATACATCTATACAGTCCTAAACGTCTATGCAGTCATTTTCACGTGAAATAAGTCTTAAATGGGAAATTCTATTGGTGTTGCACATCTCATATTGCAGAAAAAAGTTTTTTTCTTGCATCACGAATCAGGATACATAAAGAATAGCATAGGCGAGGCAACGAAATTTTCTATGTGTATTACGTCCAACTGAATTCACACATTACTGAACGATACTGTGGCTACATACAATACAACGTGAAGCTGGCGAGTATGATAACATTATAGGAAACAGTTAAATACGTGCTGAGATACATACAGACAAATGTGTAAAACTATCGATACAGACTTTACACAGTGAAACACAAAGGCGTGCTCCTGCCTTGTCGAGCATACACGTACAGTACAGTATGACACGTATGTAAGCTAGTTCAGCTCAAGTTCTTGCGGCCCCTAGTGAATGATGAAACATCAAATTTTCTGTTACACAGAAGCGCACATTATTATTTTTATTCGTGTTCGCATTGTCTAGCATACATATAGTGTACAATATATGTATACAAAGTACAAACTTAGGTCAGTTAAGTTTTTGCGGCCCCTAATTCTTTGCGGCCCGGTGCGGCTGTACCCTTCGCACCCCCCAAGGCACAGCTCTGGGTATAATAACCTTTTTTGTAACCTTGGGCGCAACTACGGCGTGGTCGAATTTTGAAACTTGCAGGCATAGTTGGATGCAACACAATGGCGGGGAAAGGAAGCATACAATCCAAACAGTCACCAGTGTTGTATTTGTTTATTGTCAGGCGCTAATGAGTCACAGGCAGGATTGGGATTCCAGGATTCGTCCTTAATGTACATGTTTCCCACACCCACGTTTAATTACTTGTACTTAAACCAGACACTAATTATCCCACCAATTAAGGAAAAGGTGTTTCCTTAATTGTCTCCCTAATTGTGTAAGAACCGAGAGAGGAGAGTTTTCTACCCTTTATATAACACAATCAAAAATCAAACACTTACGTACAGGCAAGAGCGGGCAAGAAAAATAAACAAACAACTCCCACGCACTGGGACGAGAGAATAGAAAGGCTGCATGCTGGAAGGCGACGAGTGGCGAAAAACAACAGTGGCTGGCGGGGCACACGTTTAGTACGTAAAACATATAACAATAATCAAAAGAATAATACTGAGAGAGAGAGCCAGCGCACAGGTACTGACCTGCACTACAGTAAGACGATTGTTGAGGGTCCGCGTTGCTTGCTCCTCTTGCTACCTGCGGGCCTCATAGGCCCTTTGACAATAATGACGAAAATTGGCGGAAAACACACTACAACACCCCTCCCCCCTTGCGGTAGATCCCCCTAAGCGCTCATCAAGAAATAACCAAAATCGCAAGGGGAAGGGAACCGCCACTACAGGCCATCACCGGGATGGCTGAAGGGATCTTTGGCATCACGCAGTGGGGCCGACAGAGTTGTTGGGGTTGTTTGAGCCGATTTTGGATGGGGCGTAGGGTGAGACCTCCCAACCCGAGTTGCAACTAGCCAGGCCGTAAGTTCAGCAATGCCGCAGCTCGCGTTGTCACTCAGTCGGCACCAATATACTGGAGTGCACCAGCATACGACACCATTCGGATGGGAGGGTGAGGCCAGCCACTACCACGGCGGCGATAACAAAATGTGTATGCGGCGGCGGAGGCGGAAAGGAAGAAGACCGGTGCAAGTAGGGGCGTGTGGAGGTAGAACATTTTGAGTTGTCTTACTGCGTGGTCTTAGCATCAGCTGCACGTGCCCTGGGGAAACTAGTACAAATAAAGCACACAGAAAGAGATTAGAAAAAGAAAACAACCGGTATTAGACGAGGTTAATTTGGAAATACTGTACAAAACGTAATAAGAAAGCACAAAAAACTCTGGAAATAGGAAAAAATGTAAACGAAAATCAAACTATTTGAAGAAAAAATTAACAAAAAATCATTTAGCAATAAATGAAAAGACAAAAAAACAAAGGAAAATAAGATGTAAAAAACGACATGAAACCGAAAAAAAGAAATAAAAAAACAGAAAATTGTAAAAACAAAATAAACGGATGTCGAACAGTGGGAAATATTTAAAACAACAGAATGAACGGCAAAACAACAAATAAACAAAACAGAAAAAGGATAAAACAACAGTCTATAAGCATCAAAAACGACAAACTAGCACATAGAAAAATAAAAAACAGAAAATTAACGAAGAATACATTAGAATTAACGAGGCATAACGAAAACGACTATCAAAAGTCAAAAAACAGGAAAAAGGCAAAAAACAGAGGAGCAGAGAAAAATATGAATAAGAACTAACTTGCACATAAAGAAATTGGGAAAGCCGACAGCAAACAAAAAAAACAAAAAAATTGGGAAAACACAGGAACGAGTAAAAGTCGTGGATGAAAAAAAGACAAAGAAATTTAGACATAGAAAATGAACAATCAAAAAAGCGAAAAATCAAGTCAAGAAAAAGAAAAGATCAGAAAATGGAAAAAAATTAATTCAAGATGGAAAACGAAAGGAAAACAGGAAAACTAATGTACCAAAATCGAAAAGTAGAAAAACCTTTTAAATTTTTTAACGATAAAAATGATTAGTTTTTCTTTTTTTCCATGGAAAAATGTTCCCATTCAAAGAAAATTTGAATTTTTTAATTACTTACCGTATGAAAAAGCGGAAATTTTATGACTTGAATTTCTTCAACTCATAAAAAACTGCATTAAAATATCCGGTCTCTACTTATATTGACGTCTAGTTGGGTTCACATCACAGAAGCAAGCTTAGCTTTTTTTACATTCAAAAATTGTTTCACTTTTTTCGACCTGTATGCCGTATTTCTAATCACTTGTCAACTCTGAAAATGATTAGGCCATCACTGTTCCTTATGAGGGACTGGTTTTTCAAAGCTCCCGAACTTAATTTGTCAGCGAAATTTGCAGTTCATTGACGAAATCTTTTCAGCTTTCCTGAAAAAAAATTTGTTGACAAGATTCTGCAGGCATGCCTGTAATTGGGGGGGATATGGGCGGACACCCCACTCCCATCTTGGCCAACCCTATACCCAACCCCCCAAACATGGAAAAATGGGGGAAAAGCGTTTTTTTGTGCAATTTTTCGATTTTTCCGCCCCTCCTAAAAGTTTTGGGTTCCCTCCCCAACTGGTCGGACCTCTTACAGATATGGTTGCAAGGGCCAGTTTCAGTTGGTTAAAGCATGCGGATGGTGGCCACAAGTTCCCAAGTCCCGGACAAAACCCAAATTTTACATAAGCCCCGAGCAACAGGAATAGGTTGCTTCAACACAAAGTAAAAATCGTACTGAATAGCCATTTGGCTTCATCTAAAAAATGTTCTATCAAAGAAAATCTTTCCGTTCTATAAGTATTCATGTCTGGCATGTTAACCAGAAGACCACTAATGTTGGCCATTATTACAGTTTTCCTTTGTTGGGCACACTGTTGATGACAAATTGGACGACCAGCTGCACAGACATTTGCATAGAAGTGGAGCGCCAAAGAAAAGACAAAAAGTGATGATGAAATCATTCTCCACTATAATACGTTTTTTATTATAATTTGGAAAATATATTGCTGGCGTCCATTGAAATATTCCCAGCAAACTTGTTTTATATTTTGCATATTAATCATTGTGGTCAATCCACATTCTTTTTACTATTCGTCGGATTTATTGCTATACATATTTGTTTATTATTTAGATCCAACCGATCAACAGGAGCCAAGGGCCAAAGGCCCAGGCGCCAGCTTGCGGACTGGGAGCTCTGGGAGACCCGTTAGGGGATCCAGACAAGTAAGTTTATCCCTGAGTGGATTCCTTGTCTCGTCTAGGAGATTCTAGGAGAAAAAGTGTTGCGTGGGTCTCTGTGAGGCCCCGTTAATTTATCTTTGTTGTTGTAGGTCTCGGGAACCAGACAGTTGCGGGATCTCCAAGGCATTGCCAAGGAATTAGCTCTAACAGGTCAGTTCAGACCAGAAGCCTCTATCTTTTCTTGAACACCCTAAGAGACCTGCACAACACCTTCCCGTACAGAGCTTCAACAAGTGTATAAATCGATGCCAAGGTCAGCTGCTAGAGATTAAATTTCGGGTTACCACTGGAATTGAACCTTGTTTTTGAGACTACTAGTTGGAGGCTAGACCAAGACATCCCTTTTGCAGTTTTTGGCATCAACCAGCAGGTTTTCTATATATGTTTGACGACGTCATTTTGACACAAATTACTGTCTCGGCAAGTTAAATTTCCTCTTTCAGCGTTTGGAAACATTTGATGCGAAAAATGTGTTATTTTTTCATTTGGATGAACATATTTTTGATGACGTCAAACTTTCGTAGATTACTGTATCGATTCGAGTAAATTTTTCTAATTCTTTTTTTCAGGCTCGAACCAATATTCTCAATAAAACGTAGCTCGGGCTATCAGCCTTGACGGGCCGAAATTGAAAAAACGAAGCTTTAGATTTCAATCAAATGATAAATCGATTTTTGAACTATAAACATTCAAAACTTTTACCAAACTTAGCTATCCCGATTATTTTTCATGCTTTTATCGGTATTTTTTGATGTATAAATATTTTAACCATTATTCGATAGCTTATTTTTCTAAAATTCCGTTTCTGACTACTGTATCGATTACACTCGCCTAAATTTTCGCGTCGAGAATTCATTTTTTATTGCATGGTGCGTCAAATATAATTTTCCTAGTAAATTAGAAAACTGCGATTTTCACGTGTCAAGTCTGAAAAATTTTGGTTTCATTTGTTAACCTCTTCTGCGTGGGGTCCAGGCCACGATAAGCATTTGGCGAATTGTGAATATTCCTACAAAAGAAAGCTACAGATTTGCGCGCGAAAAATTTACAAAATACTGTGTTTCTTTAAACATTTAAAATTTCGCTGAAAATTTGGAAAGTTTACCTCCTGATTTGAAAATTTCTACTATAAAAAAATCAATTTTCCAATTCTTTCATGTAACGAAATTTTAAGCGATTGTAGAAAAGTATGAAATTTTCGACTTGAAAAATGTAAATTCTTGAGAAATATCCAATTTTATAATTTTTCTCCAGAAAAATCAACTTTTCCTGCAATTTTTTAACCCTAATGTATTATACGATAGTGAAGAAAAAGTAACCTCAGTAAATGCGGCCTATCTTAAGGCCAATGTATAGTCGTCCTGATCCTTAAAAAAATGGCCTTTCCTGAGTCAGGAAAGCTCGGATTGGGATATATAGCGTTCCCGACCTGATAAGGAAAGGTGTTCCCGATGTCTTCCTGATCGGGAAAGGATCGGCTTCCCTGACGTCCGGAACAAAGTACAAGCCT